>OZ025298.1:138326811-138701811 GCA_964019185.1 Maratus speculifer
TATTTTTTTTTTTTTTTTTTTTTTTTTTTTTTTTTTTTGTAGTATAGAAGTCACATTTTTTTTATTAAATAAGTTTTAATCTGTGTAAACTTTTACAAACTATAACTATAGGTATTGGAGATGGGGGGTAGGCTTTAAAAGTTTATTTTTAGTGTTTATAAAGTTAATTCTTTAATATTAAAACAGGAATGTCTACCTCATATGAAACGTTTTTGCAACTGTAACTACATGGTACTATTGCGAACTTAAAGGTCGGCGATAGAAAACAGATTGCATCCTGTATTTATACATCTTCTCTCATATTTTATTCAATGCTTTTAAAAAGCGCGAGAATGTATGAAAAATACACAAAATAGCTTTTTTGCATGTAAAACTGCCATTTCTGTAGATTATCTATTTGTATATATAATGCCCAATGCAATATTATTACTAAACGCGTTCAGTTTTTTAATATGTTATCACTGCCTATGTATTTCGAACATCCGCATCCTATCTGAGATTTCAGGATATTAATTGCAGCTTAATTTAGATATCATCTGAACGTGTCATGCATGTAATGGAGCTCCATGTAATTTGAAATCAACTACAAATTGATACATATTGTACATCTATTATCAACAACTGTCACAAATGCTTATATTGAAATTATGAAACGTTTTTGCAACTGTAACTACATGGTACGATTGCGAACTTAAAGGTCGGCGATAGAAAACAGATTGCATCCTGTATTTATACATCTTCTCTCATATTTTATTCAATGCTTTTAAAAAGCGCGAGAATGTATGAAAAATACACAAAATAGCTTTTTTGCATGTAAAACTGCCATTTCTGTAGATTATCTATTTGTATATATAATGCCCAATGCAATATTATTACTAAACGCGTTCAGTTTGTAATATGTTATCACTCCCTATGTATTTCGAACATCCGCATCCTATCTGAGATTTCAGGATATTAATTGCAGCTTAATTTAGATATCATCTGAACGTGTCATGCATGTAATGGAGCTCCATGTAATTTGAAATCAACTACAAATTGATACATATTGTACATCTATTATCAACAACTGTCACAAATGCTTATATTGAAATTATGAAACGTTTTTGCAACTGTAACTACATGGTACGATTGCGAACTTAAAGGTCGGCGATAGAAAACAGATTGCATCCTGTATTTATACATCTTCTCTCATATTTTATTCAATGCTTTTAAAAAGCGCGAGAATGTATGAAAAATACACAAAATAGCTTTTTTGCATGTAAAACTGCCATTTCTGTAGATTATCTATTTGTATATATAATGCCCAATGCAATATTATTACTAAACGCGTTCAGTTTGTAATATGTTATCACTCCCTATGTATTTCGAACATCCGCATCCTATCTGAGATTTCAGGATATTGATTGCAGCTTAATTTAGATATCATCTGAACGTGTCATGCATGTAATGGAGCTCCATGTAATTTGAAATCAACTACAAATTGATACATATTGTACATCTATTATCAACAACTGTCACAAATGCTTATATTGAAATTATTAGCTTTTAAAATGATTAAATAAAATTATATTAATAAAAACGTAAACAACGGCGTAATATTTCGAAAAATGCATCTATGGTCCATATGATGTTACACTTTAAAATAATAAACTAATTGTTCCAAAATTGTTCTTTTTATATTTAGAAATCGTAAAGCGAATATTTCTGACAAAAAACTAAAACTTTTTAATTAAAAAAAAATTAATGTTAAATTTTAATTTCAAATAATTTCATATTTTCGTCATTGAGATTAATTTCACGAAATTTCAAAATAAAGAAAAATTTTATGTTAATAAATATATAGAAATATTTAGCATCATCCAAAAATATTTACAGGTGTTTATATCAAAATGTAAACGAACATTATCAGTTAAATATCTTTAACAAATTTGGATTTTTATTGTCATGCTTTTTACAAAAGAAATTAAACTCACTAAGTTCTATAAACTACATCATGATAAAACGCGTATGAGCCAAAAAAATCCGCATTGTTAATTTTTTATACATACATTTCTTACCGTTTAAGTATATACTAATTTTTTCTTATCTAACTAAGCTAAACTTCTGTATTTCAAAAATATGCATTAAGATATTAAACTGCTATAAAGGACGTCAAATACTAATAAAAACATTAAAAGATCTTAATAATTTTTACATGTTTCGATTGAACTTACTCAATCATCATCAGAAAAAACAAAATACAAATGAACACAAAGATGGAACTGAAGAATGAATGTTTATTGTCATTTTCCATCTTTGTGTTTATTTGTATTTTGTTTTTTCTGATGATGATTGAGTAAATTCAATCGAAACCTGTAAAAATTATTAAGATCTTTTAATGTTTTTATTAGTATTTGACGTCTTTATAGCAATTTAATATCTTAATGCATATTTTTGAAATGTTTTTAATGGACGTATAAGAAAACATCTATTTATAATTAATAAACTTCTGTAGATATATAAATCTTCTATGAGCAAATAGGGTTATACGATAGATTGTCTGTTTTGCACGGAATAGAAAATAAAATTATTGTCACTGTATCCCTCCTAGCAGACATTATGTTACCTCTATAGCAAAAACTTCCGGTGATCGTTAGTACTAGTGATAAATGGTTGTATTTCGATTCAGAAATTTCGTTTAAAATTAATCCCTAATAGCATGCATGTCACAATGACGTCACGGTGACGTCGCTGTGCGTCACTTTGGTCACATCAAATCTGTGACCAAAATGCCACCACTCAGTGACGTCACATTGTGACTGAGATGTGACTTTCTTAAAAATCTTTAGAAATTTATAAATATCCTTCAAAACATGTTATTTACTTTAAAAACATTTTTCTCGCAGTTTAAATATCGTCGCTTTTATCACAGTTTCGTCACAATGTTAATGTCAAACTAGTCACAAATGACACATTTTTCACAAATTTGTCACATTGTGACCACTTTGTGAAACGTCACAAAAGAGCTATAAAACGGCCGTAACGACTTCACAATTTAATCACTGTGACTTCACGTCGACGTCACGTGACGTCACATCGACAATCTATGGTCACAAAGTGACTTCACAACGACGTTGCAGTGACGTCACCATGCTTTACGGGATTGTTGGCTAACATCCATATTTCGATATTCTGGTATACTATCAATAAATAAGAAAATTCAAATTCAAAGGTTGAATAATGGAAAATTTTTATTTATTGGAAAGACAGACGGTGAAAATTTTAAGCACTGTACATATTATGTACTATATATATATCAAACTAAAATTTATTTAAATGATTTCTTTTTAATGTATATGAAAGTTTTCACATGTGTTGCAAATTCTGCATATTTTAACACGTTCGCTGCCGCTTACGTGAAGATGTGATGATGTATAATGCCGCACTGTAGAAGTGGGTTTTTTCCAGAAGCCGATTTATTTTTTATAAAAAAGAATCAGTGAAAGATTTTCCCGCGGCAGCGCGTGACTGGCTATTGGACATCACCTCAGATCACGCGCTAGTGCGTGAGTGGCCCCTTAACGTTGGCGCCATATCACGCGCTGGCACGTGATCGGCAGCCAATGTGTTAATATTGGATAAATTTAGCTACATATAATAACATTTCAAAAATATGCATTAAAATATTTAATTGCTATAAAGAACGTCAAATACTAATAAAAACATTAAAAGATCTTAATAATTTTTACATGTTTCGATTGTATTTACTCAATCATCATCAGAAAAACAAAATACAAATAAACATAAAGATGGAAAATGACAATAAACTATTACCTATAACTATTAACCTATTAATTTACCTATAATCTATTAACTATATTATTATTTAGGTGATAGTTTATTGTCATTTTCCATCTTTATGTTTATTTGTATTTTGTTTTTCTGATGATGATTGAGTAAAATCAATCGAAACATGTAAAAATTATTAAGATCTTTTATTGTTTTTATTAGTATTTGACGTCCTTTATAGCAATTAAATATTTTAATGCATATTTTTGAAATATTTTTAATGGACGTATAAGAAAACTTCTATTTATAATTAATGTCCATATAATAAGTAAATATTCTACTGTTAAATTATATATAATAAACCTTTATTATACTCCAACAGACTGTTATGTTAATGGAATGTTTTGAACTACATCAGTAAGCAATAAATAAACTTAAAATACATTCTTGCTAATGACATCTGCAATTCATTGGAGTTACACACAGAATATTCCATCCACTGGTTTGTACGTCTGAACGCCGTAGAGTATTACACTCAGATTACAGCTTTAAGTGAGCGTGAATGAACTTCAAGTAAAAGTATTTCGAGATTGTAGCTGACAAATTTAACATCAAGTTTGGAAATATATTTATTAAATATTGCTCCAATATATTATTGTTTTTATTTATTTGTTTATTTATTTGTTTATTTATTTATTTATTTATTTATTTTGACTTTGTCGATCGAGACATTTTCATTTATCGAATTCGACGGATTGTCTCGTTTGTATTTAAAAGCACATTAATCTCTTGAGTTAAATGTTGCACTGATTGTGGTATGTTTAATGAGTACTTTTTAAAAATCAAATAATACTGTGCTGATATATTCAAAGTATTCTCATCTAAAGTGTGTGAATATATTTAATATTAACGTTTTTAAAACTGTTGAGATTATGTCGAAAGTTGATTATGTTTTTAAATAAATTTCAAAATCGCATACATATATAAAAAAGCCTTTCGTCGAAATCGGCTTGGCATGATTAATTTAAAGATGCCATTTGCTTTAAGTATTAATTGATTTAATATTTTTTTTAGTTGTTTTATTTAATTTCTATCTGATCCACCTAGTTTTACCTGGTTTGCAATGAATGACCCTTTAAAAAAAACCTTAGATTTTCAGAATTTTATACATTTGAATTAATTGCCTGGATTTATAATTTTAAATAAAAAAACCGTGAAAATATATAATAAATTCATAGAATATGCAATGCAGTATTTTTTAGAAAATTCATTTTTTATGGGGGGGGGGTATGCGCAGCAAAATCGACAGAAACAGCTTCGAAACACACATACTTTCACTGATTTCGGGTATATTTACAACCATTTTATTTTAAAACATATTTAAACCCATCCGAACGCATCAACACTTTTCAACGTGGTGTATATCTTGACTATTGAGATAGTGTAAAAACTATATTGGAAAGCGGAAGTTTAATAATTTTTAGCATAGAAAAATATCGTGTACATGAACCGCGAAGTGATCTGCATTCTCCAGTGTGTATGAAATAGTTAAAGATCATGTATTCTACTTAGCCATCATACGTTGCGTAGGGTAAGTGTTGCAATCGTTCAGGAAATCGAAAAAAATATGGATTTATACGCTTTAGACACTGCAGATTCCGAAAAATGTATTTTTAGAAAAAAAAGCTGTCCGTTAGTCTGTGTACCTGTTCGTCTGTAAACACACTATCTCCTAAACAAATTGAGATAGAATTTTAAAATTTGGTGTATACGTATTATGTAATAATGGAAAAAGCCTGTTTAATACCAGAAACATCGATTATCCGGAACTATTTTTTTCGGACTCTCGAACACTATATGGCCAAAGATGACAGCTTACTTGCGATTTTAGACATTTCGTTAAATATCTCGAAAAATACATGAAGAATTTATCCTGAAACTCTAAGTGTGTAAATATAATAGTATAGGTCATACGTTTCCATAAAAATTAAATTTCCGAAACTCTATAAGAGACCGTCAATAAATTGAAAAGAAAGAATGACTTTTGGAAAACCCTGTCAAAAGTAATGTAGCAACATCGCTATAACTGCAGATTATGATTAAGTGACTTATTGTTATGTAGGAGAGAGGGGGGCACGTTTGATCTGGGGGCACCTTTGAACATTCTAAATATTTTCCTTCAAATAAATAATTTAAAAAATATATATGGCAATAAATTACTGCTGCTTCAAGGAATAATTATACAAAGCTGTACTATTTTGTATGAACAGTACTGTCTAAACAAGATATGCATTTTTCTCCCTCTTGAATCTAAACTTAAGAATATAAAGTTGTAAGATATTTGTTAACAAATTTCTATCCCTAAAATTTTAATTTATTGTTCAAAGCTTAAACAATAATGTTAGCTTAAGTTTATAAGCTTTGTTTTATTAAAAGTCTTCAGCGGAATTGAGTAAACCGTTGTAATGTTAAACTCCATGTGATGGGGCACCATTGAACAAAAAAGTTGGGGCACCATTGAACAGTGAAAAAACACCGAATAAAATAGTGATAAATAATAATTTAAATAATTTAAAGAGAACACTTAAAACTATGAAGTAAAGAATTGTTAATATATTTAAATATTATTATTTCTGATTTTTTTATGTGAAAAGAGATTAATTAAGAATGTCAAAGAACATGGACTTATACTGCTAACAATTCCCCTTACTGCACACATAGGTTTCAACCTTTGTATGTATCAGTGATGGGAAGTTTCAAATCTAAATTCATTTATTGGATAATTGCAAATCCTAGATACAAAATAATGATTCATGATTTAACAGGTTTCCAGACATTATTTCTGTTTTCCGTAACGGATAAAACGGAATTTTATACCAGGTCTCTTAAAATAAAATAGCAAATGAAAAAATTTAATTTTCCAGAAGCATCAGATATTACATTAATGTATTTCAAGAATATTGTAAAAAAAAGTTTTCACAACCAAACACAACTGGAGGGACACTTTGTGTTTTATCAACAATGTGTTTTTACATCAACTTTGATGGATTTAAGTTTGGTTAATTAAAAAAAATTCTAATTTCAACAAAATGTAGTGGTTTAATTTTATCCATATTACTTTATATTTCTGTAATATATGCAACTTTTCATAAAAACTTTGAATATTTTCATGCTTTATTCATTTGTTCAAAGGTGTCCCTTGCTTGTTTAAAGGTACACATACATGGAGCAGGTTTGAACAAAAATCTTTTAACTTTTTAAACCCTCACATTTTATTTAATTTCTTTTGAAAATGTTTAATTTACGGTTCATATGGTGAAGAAGTGCGTTGTTTTTATTATGCAATATTTAAAACTCAATAAATAGAATTCAAGTAAGAAATATATTGATTTTCTGAAAAAATGTTCAAAGGTCCCCTCTCCCCTACTGTGTTTATTTGTATGTGGATAACATGTATACTTGTAGATAAATGAAGGTTTTTATAAAAACAGTCCCAAAATTTTCCAAGTTTTTTGCTTATAATTTGCAGAGTTCTTAACATAAAATCATGTTCTTTTCTGATAATATGACAAAAAAAAATGTACACAGTACCCTGTTATCAGAAATAAAAAAATAATAAAAATTCAGGAAAAATAGGCAGGTTTACTAAATATATTTTCATTGCGCATGCGTCAACAATTTCAAAATTTCATTTACATATTGTGTTAGCTAAATGTTAGCTAAATTTATAAAGCAACTTTTATAAATATTTCAAAAACATAGCTTGAAAATTCTGAAATTAATCTTCTATAGAATCAGCTCAAAATCCTTTATTTCCAAAGTGAGGCAAAAAGATGAAGAGTTGTATTCATATATCCAATGATTAATAGCAATATAGAATACACAATGTGACACGTATTACTACACTTGGAAAAACCTTATACTATAATTATAAAAACATCAATTTCTTTTTTAATATACTTTAAGCCCATATAAAAAAACACAGTTTACTACAATAAGCCACTTAATCACAATCTAACGTTTGAGAGCTTTTTCTACATTAGTTTTAACAGGGTTATTGAAAAAAATATTCGTCGTTTTTTAAAAATTCTTCATAGAATTGTATGACCTGTACTATTATGTTTATACGCTTAGAGTTTCAGAATAATTCCTCGTGTATTTTTCTAGATATTTAAAAAATGACTAAAACTGCAAGTGTCGGTCATTTTTGGCCATTGTACATGCTCTGATGAATAGTATATAAAAACTTTCGATTTTCTTTTAAATTTTAAGCTGAGCAAGGAAAAGGCAATAAATTTTATTTTGAACATACATTGTATTTATTTTAATAGTTTACGCATGTCATGTTTTCATATTTTATATTATGCATATTCATAATGCATAAGTATTACGGTGCGCCCCCCCCACCCAATGACTAGTTTTTAACTGCATGCACCTTCATTTAGAAGAAGGTGTCATCTTTAGGATAATGTTTTCGGTTTGTAAGTACCTAAAATATTATATCTTAAAAAGCGTTGCAATAAAAGAAAAAGCTTTTCTGACGTTTTATTCAAAGCTTAAGAAATATTTTTCAAACCAATTGCAGCATTTAACAGTTTTCAGTAAGATTAAGAGTTTTTAGAATAAGTCTCGCAATTTTCACTGTAAATTAGTATGACCGAATAAGTTTAAATTAATACTATTAAAAAAATTAAAAGGAAGTTTTTCCCTTGTCTTTGATACATAATCGCAGCAATCGAACAAGATAATTTTAAAATAATACTATTAAAAAAATCAAAAGGAAGAGTTCTTCCCTTGTCTTCGATGCCTAATTGAACCAAATGGGTTTAAAATAATACTATTTTAAAAAATCAAAAGGAAGTTCTTCCCTTGTCTTCGATGCATAATTGGGTTTGTATGTGTGCTCAAATGTTGTCCTCAATTGGAAATCAAATACATGAATTTTCAGTGGGAATGAGTTGCGATTTGACAGTTAATGACTCAATTACTAATAAGATATTTAAGATTCTAAGATTCATATGCGTCTTCAGATATTTCTGACTACCATTACAAAAATCTTCGGCCTCGTACGTGTGATATATTTTGCTTGCTACCGCATACAAGTTGTTTTTACTCGTATAAAATGTTTTCCCAAAAGATTTCAAATGAAAAATTTCATTCCAAGAACATATGAGTTAAACGTATCAGAGCTCTTTAGCTCACAGGCTATCATAGCCTGAGAGCTTATGTGCCCGTTCGTTCTGTATGTACGTTCGTGCGTAATGCCATAACTCATGATAAAAATATCGGATCCACTTGAAATTTTGTATATAAGTATATCCTCATAAGACGCTTCCCTGATTAGTTTTTGGAGTTCATTCGATATGTATAAGAGGGGGAACGGGGGGCTCATGCCCCTTCCCTTAATTGATATAAACGGGATTTTCATGCAGAATTAACAGTTTTCGTTCAAAATTTAGATATAGGATCATACTAATGAGGCGATACCGTGGCTGTTATTAGGTGTTCATTGAATAAGTACAAACAGGGGGAAGAGGGGGCTCATTCCCTCCCCTTAATTGATATAAACTTGATTTTCATGTAGAATTAACACTTTTCGTTCAAAATTTAGATATAGGATCATTCTGATGAGGTGATTCCGTGACTGTTATTAGGTGTTCATTGAATAAGTATAAACAGGGGGAACGGGGGTTCTATTGCCCCTCCCCTTAATTTTTATAAGCGGGTTTTTCAAGCAGAATTGTCAGATTTTGTTCAAATCTCTAAATAGTTTTGGAAGTTTAATAGTTAAGTATAAAAGAGGGGGATAACTCCTCTTAAATTATATAACTGCTAAATGGGTTTTTATTAAGAATTATCCGATTTGCTCTGAATTTTGGATGTAGATTTTTTATATGATAAAGCATGTCTTTGATAGTTTAGGAGGATGAATGATTAAGTATAAAAAGGGGGGAAAGGGGAGAGCTGTTTCCCTTTCTTAATTTTTTTTTCGAACGGAATTAACCCTTGAAAATATAAGGCTGTAATGTAAAATTAGTATGCGTAGCCTGTGAGCTCAATGCCATCAGTTTAACTGGGCAATGTTCTTTTTATTTATTTACAGGTTCATTCACTAAGTGTTTTAGAAATAACAGTCCTTTTTTGGCGATTAAAATGCATAGCTATACAAAATTTCGTTACTGACAACTAAAGAATTTTAACCTATGTAGAAATATGAAATTTTAATGTAGAAAACATATATTTTAAAAAGCTATACAAATTAGAATTTTGTCCTCATTTAGTTTCTATTGAAACAGATTTATTTATATATATATAATAAATTATTCCACACCTTAACAAAAAAGTAAATGACAAGTAGAAATTATATTCAAACGATTTCACATTTTTTAAACCGTGACAAATTAAATTGTGCAATTTGTAGAAATAACAGTAAATGGTAAAAACCTGAATATTCAGATTCGCAAAATGTAACGTTTACAATTAAAAAACGCGCGAAAAACAAAAATGCCCTCTTTAATGAATTTTTGAATATAATTTTTGAATGGAGCTCCTTTTTGCAAGTCCATTAAAGGAATATGTTTTATACAAAATACAAAAGTTCTGAATAAACCTCTTAAAAATTCAATTTAAAACGAATCTAAACTTCCTGTTTTAAAATATTTTAAAAATACTAATGTATTCATTTCTTTTTGTGCTACATTAATACAATATGAATTGAATGTGTAACATTTGTGACACAAATATCATTTTAAACTAATTTAAATTACATATACATTGTAATAACATTTATTTAGCATTTATAATTAAAAAAATAAGCTTAACATTGTATGTGAAAGTTAATGAAGTGTTTTATAATCATTAATTATCCTTAGATGAAAGACATTTAAAAATATTTTAAATGCTTTATATATTTTTAATCACTTTAAAACACATTGAAATACATATTTCTTGTAATCTTAATAATATTTTTCACATAAACGTTTTTTTATACAGTCAATATTAAGCGCAGCAGAAGCAATTCAATATAGGACTTTTTTGTATTTATTTTCTTTAAAAACTGCGAAAAATCTAGTTTTGTAAATCAAGAATTTAGTATCAAATGTTTCTCATAGATATAATCGTATATATCAATTGTTACATAGTGATAACAATAAAAAACGTATTATTCTTTTTTCTTTAGTTTAATTACAGGGTCAATACATTACCCTTTAAGCTATCCGCGTGGACAAGCATGTGACCATGATTCATTCAGATAATCCTGATAGTAATAGCATCTGGTGCATAGGTTCCCAACCTTTTCTGACTCACCGCCCCTTTACAAGAGAAAAAAATGCCAACGCCCCCTCTTCCATAATAGTGAATTATACAAAAGGTTAAAATATTATTGCATAATATCTATATTTTATATGTCTGTTAATCTATTAATCAAGGTATAAGTTAATTAAAACGACCATCAAATGTGGAATTTAAAAAAAAAATGAAAATTGAAAAATAATCACAAGACCAATAAGAATTTTTTTAAAAATAGTGAAGTTATTGAAGCTATTGGAATTTAAAATTTTTTTTTTATATCAGATTCCAATTTCTTCAACATCAAATTGTCAGGTTGTTTTCCTTTTCTTAGACAGTAAATTAACTACTGCACGGAACCCACTTTCAGCCAAATTTAATGAAAGGAAAGCAATTAACATTTTGTGTATTCTTCTTCACAATCCAGATTAGAGAGCTGTAGATTTTGAAGTTAGAACTCTTGTTATCCATTTCCGAATTTTACGTATAGTTCTCATTTGCTGCAAGTTCCACAATTTCCGCCTCCAAATATGATGATATTGCTGTAGCTGCATTTGCGAAGGATCTAAACACCAACTCGGTTTATGTAGCATAAATATCTTGGAATGGCTAAGAGAAAACTTCATGAAGAACGTCCAAGTGTTAACAGTAAGTAAGTAAACATTCTTGCTTTCACAGACTGCAAATAATGTGGTAAATAGCTGTATTATCTTCTCCTTAGATTTCCTTTCAGCAAAATAAGTATAACTATAGAAACAGCTATGAAAGGTTTTTTTTCCTTTAAATTAAACTTAACTCATTATAATGCAATCATCTTATGCCTTATTATAAATACATAAAATATTTAAATTTATTTAATTAAATATTCTAAACAGGTCTGTAACATAATCGATGTCATTTTTTTATGAAATCAGGTTTTAGCGTATTTTTACACCTCTGTTTTTAGTTAAGTGCAATACTAAATCAAATATATTGAAAAACGATTCAGACAATTACCTTTTCAAAGACAACGAACTTCTGTATTCAGCAGTGACTGATTGAATTCATTTGCAAGTCTGATGCAAAGTGATAGTGACAACTGCACTATAAAATAAAACAATTGTTTCATTTTGTTGTGAAATGATTTTCCCTATAAAGTTGGTTAAATATCCTACCACACAATGAATTACTTCTGTTTATATTGACTGCTCTAATAATGTAAAGAAGCGATGTATGCAGGTGTTCATTTTAATTTTTTGAAACCAGTTGCTGATGTTGTGTGACGGAATGCACAAAAAGTACTGCTTGTTTAAAATGCGTTAATGAAACCCTGCTAATGTCCCGTCGTTATCCGAGCAACATCAGTAGTAAGTGACAAAATATTACGATAAAGAATTTATTTCTCTTAGACTAACTTCGTGGTATTAAATATCGATTCTTTCTTTGTATCAATTTCAAAATTTTTAGCTAATAATACACTTGATTTTTTTCCTTTTATGAGTTTTTGTTATTCGGTAATGTTGACCCATGGAGTTGAACGGAAAATTTGCGGGTCTTTAAGTAACAACATAATGATATTTCAATGTTTTTAGCCATCTATTCCTCTTTGTACCGAATTTTTACTCAGGATTTTTTCTATTAAATCAGACGATGATGAAGAGCAGTTTTTATTATTTCTCTGACTACAGGCAAAATTAATTTCTTGCCGACTGTTTGGAATTTTAATACTTATATTATTAAACTTATAATGATATATGAGGATCGTAGTCCATCATTAACTTGTTTAGATGATAATTTTAAAAGATTTGATACAATACAATGTACTAGATTAATTTATGGCACGATTTTTCAATCTGTAAATTAATTATAGGAGATGTAAATTTTCCATGTGGGTGAAAAAAATGTCCGGGCCTGGATTCGAACGAGGGATGTATTGAATAAAGCCGCCAATGCTCTTCCAATTGAGCCATCCCGGACACGAACACTGGTGGACTATTTCACCCAAATAACCTCAACGATCATATAATATGGTCTGATATTATGGATCATCGAAAGGCAATGTATGGAAACAGCAGAAAACGCTGCATACGATATTATACTAGATTAATTTATGGCACGATTTTTCAATCTGTAAATTAATTACAGGAGACGTAAATTTTCCATAGTATCCATGGATTTATAAGTATCCATTGCATCAGACCAGATTATATGATCGTTGAGGTTATTTGGGTGAAATAGTCCACCAGTGTTCGTATCCGGGATGGCTCATTTAGAAGAGCATTGGCAGCTTCAGCCAATACATCCCTGGTTCGAATCCTGGCCCGGAACCCACATGGAAAGTTTGTGTATTCTACAGTTGACTGTTTTAAAATTTTCTTTTTCAGTCTTTGAACTGGTCAGATGTGGCAATCAAAAAACTTTCTTCTGTCTCATACATGTTAATACTTCAAAATTTGCTATCATAGTATCAAAATTAAATGACAATCTACTTTCTAATAGCATGGGAATTCTAATAGCGTGAAATTCCGTGCATTATTTCTTGAAATTTGACTACTGCGATTATTGAAAAAAAAATGCAGAATAAAAGCGCCAACTGTTATTTTCACTAAAACATAATCAGCAATAATATTTATCAAGATAAAACTGAATCTGAAGTTTGATGAAAATCCGTGCATTAATTCTAGAGATACAGCTGTTGCAGAAATCGTAAAGAATAACAACATAACAGCGCCAAATGTCGAGCGAATTTCAACAAAATATAAACAGCATCTATTCATGTCAAGAAATAATCAAATTAGAAGTTTGGTGAAAATCTGTGTAGTAGTTCTTGAGATAAAGCCGTTGTGGAAATCTTGAAAAAAGCAGCATAGCAGCGTCACTTGTTGAGTGATTTACACCAAAAACTGATCAGCATTAATTAATAACAGAGAATACCTAAATATAGATTTTTTATAAATTCCGCGCATTAGTTGTTGAGATAGTGCGCCTATAAAATCTATGTCACATACAGACAGATAGGGTAACAGACCGACGTTTTGTAAATACATGTTTTTGGAATCTCTGACCCCTAAAACGTGTAAATTCTTCAAAATCCGGAATTTGAAAATTTTCACAAATTTAATGCTTTCTTCTTGTAAAGATAGAAGAAAATAAAAATAGGACATATCTTTGTATTTTCTATCAGAACACATTATTCTAATGCCCTTGCAGCCAGAAGGTTTCATGGCTTCATTTGAAAAAAAATTCTTGGCATATTAAGCACATAGGTAACAATTGGTTTGTAGGAGAATGCCCAGATCCATATTTCAAATATTCAGTAATGTACTGCTGGCATTTTTTCTTCGATTAAGATATTTTGAAACATAAAATTTTTACCTATATAAGTTTAAATTAATTTACTTTTGATCAAATTTATAGATATAAAGATTTTTATCGATTTCACTAAGGTTAAACAAATTTCTTGAACCGATTCAAATCACGGGTTCGTTTAAAAATATTTGTTCAGGCATATATCGTCATACTTCAGAATTTTTCGGAATGCAAGTTAATAAAAAAAATATTTATGTTTAAAACTTTTAGCCTGCAAATTACCACGAATTTTTTACTCCACAATTTTTGAATTAGTAATGATTTTTAATTCGAGTCACAGCCCTTCTCCGACATTAGTAGCACGACATTCGACCGACTTCTTCGAAATTTTTTGATATTAGTAAAATAAATTCAATCTCGCCTTCCTTCAGATTTATGTTTGGTTTGGTTTGGTTTATTTTTGTCGTCCGATTATCTACACCAGGGATATAGGACCAGGGGGGTGCCCTTCGAGGGGGGGCATTCTAAGGGTTTCTAACCCGTATTTATGCAAGATTCGAAGAAAACCACGCAAACTCCGAACGGTTGGGCAGACAGCCGCGATTGGGTTCGAACCCAACACCTGCCGTCTACCAGTTGAGCGGTCAGAACCTCTCGGCCACTGGTGGGGTCTATTTCAGATTAAGGTTCGTCTGTATACATTTCTATTTAAAGGTTCAGTTAAGGTTTTATGTCGGACTGAGCAATGTAGAGGAAATCAATTGTATTAGTTCCTAAATAAGTAAGTATGTCATGACCGCCCCCCTCGACGATCCTAACGTCCCCCATTTTGTCTCTAGACTCGCTACCGCCTACCTGGAAGGTTCCAGCGCTCACTGGGGGGCGGTACCGCCCCCGTTGGGAACCTATGAACTAGTGTGTCATTTAGACAGTTTAACGGAGCTTGCAGGGGTAAAGACATTCCAAATAAACGATGAGTACTTAGATAAACTATTACTTTTAGACAGTCATAGTGATTGATATGGATATTTTGTTAAGCGGAATTGCATAACTTGCACGCAGAGTCGCGGCGCAAGTTGAGAGGCGGACTCCCCCTTCCTCGTTCAACGTACATCATAATATAATCTATTTTTTTCTAGCAAAATTTGTCTACTTTCGGAATTTCTGGGTACTATTTCCCAAACACAATTGAAAAAAACTATTTTGGGGATCATTTTACCAAATTTGGAGAGGGGGGGGGAGAGGATTTCGTTGGGAAATTAAAATTCGGATTTAAATACCTAAAAAACATAAGGTATGCTTTATAGAAAATGTTCGGAGGGAATTCGGAAAAGCAAACCCAAATGATGCATGTGGTAAGACAAATTACGTAATTTAGTGCACGCAGCTCCTCGTCATGTGTAAAATGCACACTGCCCCCTCCCAGTTCATCCTACATCATAATGTCAAGTATCTTTCTCATCGCAAATTTTGTCTACTTCCTAAATTTCTAACTATTTTTTTTACTAAAACAATAAATAAATTGAATGAAAAAACATTTTGGGTTAATTTTAGATTTATTTATTTATTTATTTATTTATTTGGGGAAGGGGGGTTGCCGCAGGAAATTTTCGAGGGAAGTTCAATATTCGGATTCAGCGATCTGTTAAGTAAGTCTTTTTTGAACAGATAAATTTTGTTAGGTAGAGCCCCTATATAATCTCTATTTGCCTGAACTATTATCCGTTATACAAATTATAAATATCACTGAAAAGAAATAGAAACTAAAAATAGTTTTTAGCTCACAAGTATCAAAGCATGAGGCCTATGTGGAAAACGCTCTTTTTAAAGCAGTTACAAAACTTGTATGTATTTTGAATAATGTTTAATGGATGATAAGATTAAAATCTCTCAAGACATTCTGTATTCAATCTCAAAATTAAAATATGTATAGGGGAATCAAAGTTCCGAACTTTAATAATTGCAGAAAGGACAACAAAAAACATCAATACATTCCCATTTCTTTATTAAATTCATAAAACGAAGCGAAAAACACAGAAAACTGATATTGGTAGCTATATTCTTAACCCGTGGTTAGTCGCGCGTCGGTCTTTTCGCCGCTCGAATTCTTTGTCTTCTGATTTACCCATCTCCCCTTAAACTTACAATGATGAAACGCCGTGTAACTGACCTTCACTGTTCGACCTTCTGTCTATAGAAATTGCAAGTCATTCCTGTGTTTTCTCATGATTTTATTACTTTTTAAAGTTGAATTCGGTCTGAATGACCGCGATGCGAGCAGTGACGTTGCTCGAGTTTTTTCTCCCTAACATTCATTCTTCCCACTACCCCGAAATTCTCAGAAGGGGGTTTTCTGGGAATCGCAGAGTGCCTCCGTTTCTTTTCCCTCAATATTTTTTCTCTTCTTGCTTTATTGCTGGAGTGTTTGATTATTTTCCCAATGCCTTGTAAAAAAAATTCTAACTGTTCAAGAAGTTTTAACAATTTTTGATAATTTAGAAATGAGCTGTATTAACGATGAAGCCGTTACATCAAAAGAATTAAATAATGTAGTTCTAAACAGAAGAGAAAAGTGATAGTCAAAAGTTGAAAAATTATGAAAGAAAAAATAAATGCTCTGTATCGCCGTCCCTTTTTTTCTTTCTTGTTAGGATAATGTTAGAAAGTAAGGAAAAAATCTACCAAGAACAAATGTATGACTTAGAAAAGATAATACTATTGTTTGTGAAACACCAGGAGTATGCGACAGCGCAAAACATGCATTGATAATATTTGTTGCCTGAAAACTGTTTTTTAATGATTCTGTTCTAGAGAAAATTGTGAACTGTACAAATATATCAATATAAACTCAACGACCTATTTTTTTTAATATGTGTAAGAATATGCAAAGAAAAGTAAAAAAAAAAAGACAGCTTACTTTTTTTTGTGAATATTGCTCGAATAAATTTCAAGTTATTTTTCCGAAAAATACGCATAAAATGGTTGTGTTTAATTTAATAAAGGACCATAGAAATGAAAAAAAGTTGTTCGATCTGCGAAAACTGAAAGATGTAGTTTTTGCACAATAAAGCAGAAAAGGGAACAGAACAATTTTGTCAACACTGCACTTTGTATATCTATAAAGAAAATACTTATAATTTATTTGTCGAATGTGCTACATAATACGAATTTTCCAATGTAGATTAGAACGTATGCAAGTAAAAAACTTTTCTCCTTTTTTTTTCTTTTTTTTTTTTTTTTTATAATTCAAGTAATGTTTATAAAATACAAGAAATGGATAACTACTTTTCTAAAATGTATACATTTTTAAAATGTTTGTTGTCAATAAAAATACACCTTATTTAACAACGCCAAAACAACGCCCCTATTTTTTTCTTAAGAAAAAGAAAAAGAAAACAAACAAACAAACAAAAAAGAATTTAAAGAGTGCCTAGTGCTGAGATGTAATAAAGTTAACTTTCTTGGCATTTAATTTCACAAATCCTTATTCGTTACTAATGTTTTTCTTTCCAAAAGCGAAATTCATTGAAAATAAATTATACTTTGAAAAATATTGTATTTAATTACAAAATAATATTTATTTACATTAAATATTGCATCTTTTTGATATTGATTGTCGCCTAAAAATGAAACATTATCAAAATCAATGTTGACAGTTTCCCCCAAAAAACTGATTTATGTACATCAAATTTAATAACTACATATGAAAATTTATTCAAAATTTATTCTCTTTTATTTAGCTATTTATTGCATCTTTATAATTTCAGTTTCATTGCATAATATTTTTACCGTTTTTCAAATTTTGAAAAAAAAAATTATTAATACATTTATTATTTACTTTCTTTTTTAATATTATTCATATATTTTCATTTGTTGCATATATTTTTTTCATTAAAAAAAAGTACTAAATTATCAAATCTGTAAAGTTGCACATTTCAAAAACGAATCAACGAAAAGAAAAAATAGTTAAAATAAAATAAAGAAATAAAAAGTAGCTACTGCTTTTATGTTACTAATTACGAAGAAAGGGTTATTTTATCTGCTTTTTTATATCTATATAGATATGGTAATAAAAAAAATAAGATATTTTTTTTCAACATTAATTGGCCCCTAGTGTCAGACCACCGTCATAACCCAAGATAAGATAACCAACCTGAGTGCGTTGCTGTCTTTTGAAAAAAAAATCTGTATCACGATTTCAATGTTATAACTGATAGTACCTTTTAATTCGTTATTCATTGTATCATTGCAATTTAAGTCAGAGTAGATAGTAATTCTTATCTTTTTTTTTTTTAACTTTGAAATAAAAAAGATGAAAAGAAGTTATTAAAAAATTATATATACACACACACACATATATATATATATATATATATAATTACTGTATGATAAAACCTCTAAAGTTTACATGCTAAAAAGAATCAAGGGAAAGAAAAAATATGAAAAGTAGCTCCTGTTTTTATGTTAATAATTTAATAAAAGGTTATTTCATCTTCTTTTCTTATATCTACATCGAAATCGTAAGACAAATTATATTTGAGATGTATTTTTTCAACTTCAGTTGGTTCCTAGTACCAGACCACCGTCAAAAGTGAACTGACATCATTGCTGTCCTTTCAAAAAATATGTATCACGATTTCAAATTTTCAAAAAAAAAAAAAAAAAAAACTGAAATTATTTTTTAATTTATTATTCATTGTATCTTTAGAAAATCAGTCAGATTATATAATAACTTTTATCATTTTTACAAATTATGGAAAAAAAAATAAATAATTTAATGCAATTTAATAAATTTTAATTAAAGGTTAACCAAATATATACTTAACGAAATTGCGTATTAATCGCTATAACATATATCTTTTCAGATTCCAGCAATACTTTCCCCTTGAATTCTCTGTTTTCGATCTTCTAGGAATAACGGCAAGTTTCCTCTCTTTCTTCGGCCAAAAGGGAACGCGGCGAATAGACCGAGCGCGACTAATCACGTTCGAAAAAAAGCTGCGACTACTCCCGGGTTAAAACAGTAAATGATAAAATTAACGTTGATGTCCAATTAACGTTACATTGTTATGTAAGTGATATATGTATGTTATTTATAATAAGGAATTTATTAAATAAGCTTACATAAGCAAAAATAAATAATCATTTAACTACATTCAAATAATATCAAAGGAGAAATAGATTTTCATTCGAAAAACGCACGACATTATTAACGAAATATACCTCATTAAAAAAAGGATTTAAACAAATTAATATGCCATGAAGTGTAGAATTATTGAAGCTGTTATAATGCTTGAATAGAAAAAAAATTATGAATATTTCATGATTCGACGCAGATCAAAGGCAATTTATTATACGTAAATTAATATACACATACGCACTATCCGTTTATTTTTAATTATTGCATCATATTAGCATACAATTGCATCATAACTTCTCATTACGCAAAAAACCTGCATTCCTTGTTATCATTTCAGAGAACTGCTAATTTTATACATGAAAGTAAATAAGAAGGCTTTTAATTTTGGAATTCGGAATATGATTTAAGTGTATTAGCATGTCTTATCTACAAGAAATGTAATTAGTGCCGATTTGTTATATTTGTAATGAATAATTTATTAAAATATTATTACTGCAGAGGTTTAAAGTACAGCTCAAAGCAATAAATAAATAAATAAATAAATAAATAAAAACATAAGATATCGATTTTTTTAAATAATAAATAGTTTTAATGTGTTTGCGCCTTATTATTTCTGAGTTTGACAGAAATTAAGAACTATTTACGAATAACTATTAATGGACGACTCAAAATGCAAAAAAAGTAACGGTCTGTACATTTTCAGATATATTGCTGTAATTGAATTGCTGCATATGCATGATAAATCATCTTATTTATATCAGTTTATAAAGAAAGAAAACAATTATTTGGAATTATATTTTATTAAATAGTGATTCACATTAATGAGACACAACCACATAAGTACCAATCATTGTTTAGGCATTTATCGGAACGGGGTCCGATTCTTTGGACACTTTTGTCAAAGACCGATGCCACCTACGATTGTAACAATTACGATGGTGCAACAATGAATCTAACTTCGTTGTTAACTCGGAACTCGTTGCTAGCAAGAATAGACTTCATATAATTTTCGGGTACTTTAACAAAGGATCACAACGGATGACTATCTCGGAAACTCAGCTTTTGCTTTAGATGATATGCGCAATTCCGAGAGGTAGACAAATCTACTAATTGCTCTTATTATAAATGGGTTTTACAAGGTTTATTATATAGTTTTATAATTACATATTATAACATATATATATATCTGTGACCTGTTGAAATATTAAACAAGCTATGCTTAATTTATGTTACAAATGACATATTATAGAGTGTTGCTCCATAAATTTATATTTGAGAAGATCTGTCAAGTTTAAATTGATTTGACAATTATTTGCATATGCTTGTCATCTATAATCAAACAAAACACAATATTATAAAGACGATATCAAGTTACGACATTATACATTTAAATAACACTTACTACAATAATTTCACACCTGGAATGGAACATTTCTCTTTTTTAAACACAGCATAGCATCTACTTATAATAAAATGCGTTCTGCAGAGGTGTGTGGAACGGTTCCAGGATTCGCCACTCCTATCTATGAATGGACCCTAGCAAAATACGCCACGTTAGGCTTAATGGAAAACAAATGCAGACATATGACAGCTAGAAGATAATTTCTTTCACTTAAAATAACGTTTAAACAGCATATTTTTCTATAAAACATGTATATCATATCCAATTATAATGTATTAGGCTCCAAATTAAAAATAAGTAATTGTAAACATCAGATTACGATATAAACAAACGAACTCTGTTGCCATTCAGATTTTCCAAATCTTGAAACAAATGAATGACTCTTTGAACGCATTATTAAAAAAAAATACACGTCAATTATCTAATTCTGTTCTTAAAATATTTATTATATAATCATATTAAAACATTTAAATACATTTTAAATTATATTTTTCACTTTTGTTTACATTTATTATAGGCAGTAAGTTTACAACATTAAAAAAAAAAAAAACTCAATGGTTTTTTTATGGATTTATGCCTCCATTTATGCACTGTGGACGGACTTCAGCTCTTATTGTGCTGCCATCTATCAGCATCACAGCAAATGAATAATTTTTTCCATTTGGATTTATAGTAAAATAATAATACTAATAGTAATAAATAAAAATTGCAAGATGTAATAATGTGTAAGATTTCTCTTGAAAGTTTCCGTTATATAATTTTAAAATACCAAGCTATAAATAAATAGAATAATTTTCATATGATTTCTTAGATATAATTTAAATTTCGTTTTATCATTATTATTATTTTTTTTTAAGATGTCAACATTTATCAACTTAATTTTTCAAATTTTGTTTTCTATTATAAAGAAAATATTTTTTTTCCCTCAAGGTGTAGTGGATATATGAGATATTATAATAACTGCATTAATGAGATTGAAAATTATTTTTCCACATTCTATTATTAAAGTATAATTTTTCTTACTTTTCAAAGTTATTATATTCAAAAATTACTGTGCTAAAAATAAAAAAAATACCTGCTATGTTGTAATTAGTATAAGTTATACATGACTGTATATTACTTATATTTTAATTACATTTCATAAGAAATGTAAATTTCGTTTACAATGTAAGCACATTTCAAGTGGATATAAGCTAAGTTTTTAAAAATTGGCGTAATAAAATTAAAATTTTACGAAGGAAATAATAATAACGATTTTGGTTTTCATTAATAAGGATTGAATTTTTAAAGTCACATAGAGTTTTTAAAAATTGATTTTGATCTAAATTTTCCAAAAAGTTTTTTTTTTTATGTTGTTTCCAAAACGTTTTTTTTTTTTTTTTTTTTTTTTTTTTTATGTTGTTGTTTGTTTATGTTAACTGCTACTAGATGAGCCAAACCCATATTTAAAAATAAAGTATAAAGCTTTATTAATCGATTATCTAGGAATCTATTTCATATCCTTCTTATATATATGGATAAAATCACTGCGGAATCATTGCTTTTTGTAAAATAATGCATTTTAAAATTTAAAAATAAATCAATATTTTATTTTAATGTTTAGTGAAATTTTCAGAAAATGTGTTTTACTTTGCTAATTATTTTCATTGTTGTGATAAATACTGCTGTATGTTTTGCCCAATTGTTGAACTATTTCAGAAATTTAATATCAAGTAAAAAAAAAACTCATTTGTATTGCTATTTTTTTAAATATGCTTTTCTACAATACAAACTCTTTAATAATAAAATCTTCATTCTGTTTGTTTGTACGAAGTCTTACGAAAATAAAATGCAGGTCAAAATTCCGTCATTTTTGACGGGGGTTATATACTAGTTTAGTAATAATTGATGTGATGAAAAATGTTTTTAAAATGTTTTTCTAATTTTCTATTTACAGGTTTAACAAAAACATTATTCACACGCTCTTTAAGGTAGTGAGAAAATTACAAAAGTTATTTCAATAGAAAGGATTACTATGTATACAAATCTTGGTCAATATATTAGATTGGTTGTGATTTTTATCACCGACGAAAATCTATTAGCTCAATAGGACTTGGTCGATGTAAGGATAGGGGTCAAATACTTTATTTTCACGTCTTTCATTATAATGCCGCAAACACCTTCTGGCCGTCGAATTGCCTATTGCATTTGATGCTTAGGCTTTACAAATATATTTGGAATTTTACATGCTCTGTTGTTCCTCGTAGAGATGACAGAGGTAAATCCCTTGGTAATTCAGCTTACGCTTAAAAATCCACTGGCCAGTCATATCTCCCAATCGGCGTTCGATTGTTTTAAAGTTTTTAAAACTCTATCAAAACAAGTCCCGGATAAGCTATCCATTTTAAAATGAATTTAGTCACTTACAAATGACTCAGCGAGAAGAATGCGTATGCTTGAACTAATGAACAAAGCTATTCTGCGGCGAAATTGAAAAGCGGAATAACTCTCTGGATTACCTGATGTCATTATGCTTCTAACAATGCCACCACATGCTCCTCATCTATAAAATAATAACAATAATAATGTATTGCAGATATGTTAGACTTAAGCATTTCCATGGGGGGTCAAAAAATTTTATTGTAGACTCCCCCATCTATTTTTATATCATGCCTTATCATTTGGTGGATCCAACCGTATGGTGTAGTTATTAATGTCTTCAGACCGTTTTATTTTTAGCTTATTTTTCTTTATATTTATATACATGCAGTGGCACATGATTATGCATTTATAAGTCGCATACTTTACAAATTCAAAAACTCAGTAAAATATCATCCATAAGATGAATTTAAAGCAAATAACGTTTAAGTGTGTTAGTTGCTATTTAAAAGTATTTAATGATAACTTAAAGTTAAATAATGCATTCAAACGTAATAGTCGTCATCGTTAGTTTGATTTACACGTTGAAAAAGACAAACTTTATACTCTTTGTCACAAATTTCAAGTAAAAATGAAATGAATATACTTTCTTTGACAATAATATAAATCCTAGACTACTACCTGTTATTCTTAATAATACTATTTTAAGAAAAATAATTGCTCAGGATTCTACGTTTATTGCAGTTTATAGACTTTAAGATGGTCAATTCGAATATAGTGGCCAAGTAATTAGTTTTCTTCAAGATATTACAAACTTACCTACCTTCTCATATCGTTATTTTGATACTTTTTTAAAATATATATTTGTTAGAAGAAATGAGGGTGAAGATAAAAAGGTTTTATTTTAAATGGAGATATTGTTGAGGGTGCTTTGATATATCTACAAAATAATAGCCACTGGTACCATGACATATCAATAAGTGAATGCAATTTACAGTATTTATTTTATCACCAAAGTGTTTCTGTAACAAATTGTAATAAGTCGAAGTAAAAAACAACTTTCGTTTAATTTAGACAACGAAAATGGTGATCAAGATACATTATATGATAATGTCTATGAATCTCGAGACCGAACGATGAGGTTTTGATGTAATCGCAAAGCAGTGAATAGTGTACTGAACCTTCTAGAAGGAACCCTACCTTTAAAAATACTATTCTATAATAAATTATTACTACGTTAAAAAAATATATGTATATATATTGAGCCCCTTCACAGCTGCACTTTATGCCAGTAAATTTTGAACACTTATAAATTAATTAACATATATTCCAGTGATTAATCAAAAAATTAATTAATTATTACTATAAAAATCCATTTAATAACAAAAATTGCATTACATATTCAAACGATGCAGTTCAGACGATTTTATTTTCTCTGAAATTTACAGTAATGTAAGATAGTTTAAAAGTAGTTTATTTAGCAAATTTGTTATACATAACATACAAAAATGCAGCACAAATACAGGTAAAGAAGTGCACTAAATAATTTCGTTATATTTTGTCAAATTAATATCCATAAAGTATATCTTAGAGAGTTCGGATATTGAAATGTATATAGAGAACAACAAAATACTTTTGTTTCCTTTTAATATGCAGTTTTTTTAATGCCAATTAATTTTTATCTTGTACCATTTTATTTTTTCAATTATTTTAATACTTCTTTTAGATCTCATACAATTAAAAATATGATTTCACATTTTGAAGACACATTTCGTCATACGAATTTTATATCATAAACTAACATTCACGAATGAATTATAGACGGTTTTTTTTCGCATTAGGAATATATTTTTTAATTAAATATTTTTGTTTCGGTTATGAAGAAGATTTAATTGTGCAATTGAAATATTGCATTCATTTCCATTTCAAATGATAATATCACTAAGTTTATGGATGTAATTTTCTCCCTTGGGAAAAATATTTTTTTGGACGCATAAAATATGTCGTGAAATAAGATTGCATTGATTATTTATAATATGTATAAATAAAGTATACGACTATCTGCATTACTGATTAAGAATGTAAGAAGAAATATCTCGTGAAACAATTTGAAAAGAAAAATATAGTCTCGCAATTTTCTTGGAAAATACGACATTATGTAGAATTCGATAAGAAACAAAATAGCAAAGTCCCTGTTAATTGAAAAAGTTATTATTGAAAATAAATCTCAGGGATTCTTTTTAAATATGATAGTTTGATATAAGCAATAGGCATAGTTATTATTTTCTTTTTTTTAAATGCATGTGATTTTGAATTTTTAAACTTTATAATAAATCAGAAATTAATATAATATTGCATTTTGATAAATACAGTATTTGTCTATCATCACTCCACTGTCGATATCGACAAATGCCAATGGCGCAAAAATATGATAGTATGTTTCACTTTAAATTAAAAGCTATATTAATGTATCAAAAACTGCTTTTTTTTTATACGAATGTCAAGATTTTTATATCCCCCCCACCCTCCCATTGTACTTTGTTTAAACGACTGTGAATTCGTAGCGGAGACTGCCTGGCATAGTATGCATGACGCAGAACACTCTCGCCCAATCCACGAAAAAATGGACATGAGGATGAAAATTTAAATTTCTTTAAATACGAGTGAAATTTTGCATATTAACTGTTAAGAGTGTACTATTTCATATTTTATCAAAAAAGAATTAAATTTTTGTCATTATCACACTTATTTTAATTAATAAAGTGAAACTATGACTTTTTAAAATAGACTGCGACAAAAATCTTTACATTTCATGGTCTCGTACGGCTGAACAAACATTATAAAAATCTCCAAACTTGGATATATATGATCTGACAGCTATTATTGAGAGTTTTTGTCTGCAGAGAAGTGTTCACTAATCTTCATTACAAAAGGTAAGCATATTTAATTACTCTTAATTATTGTGTCACACCCGCAACAAAAAGTTACATTTATATCTCTGCAGAAAAATATTTTTGATTTCAAGTTACGAAACTTTATATTCAAAAATAGTTTATTAAGATACTTTGAATTACAGACACAAAAGAAATTAATTAATATTTTAATTATAATTATTGAGCGTTGCGGGCGTGACATGTCCCTGCTGCGGGTGTGACATTTAATTAAAATCACACCCGCAACGTCTTTTAAAATTGATTACAAATGCATATTTGAACAAATTATATGTAAATTTATAAAAGAATAATATGCTGGAAAACATGTACTTTGCAGCTTTAACTATACCCTTTGATTTAATAGAGGGAATTCAGTTTAATAAATAAACATTTGCATCATCTGAGCATGTGACACTGTGTGCAGTTGATTTATTCAGTTTGGATTGATAAAATTGTTGCTTTACTGCAAGAAAATAATTATATTAGTGATGTATGATTAAGAAATTAATTTAAAAGATTTTTTTAGAAATTAAAAAAAGAAAATTACGAAACAATATTTTAGCAATTTTCTTTAAATTTTTAAATTTGTTTTGTTTTTTATATAATTTTTTTTTAATTTTGTTATTTGATAGTATTTATCTAATATACATATATTTAGTTTTTTTAAATAAGTAAATCAATATTAGGGGAAATTTTTTTTTCTCTTTTAATTCAAATTAGATAAAACGTAGAAGTAAGAATAATAGAAACTGTTAAAATGTTTATTAAATTAGCATAAAATGTATGTAGTCAGTTTGAAATTAACCAAAATTTAACATAAGTAACTTTATGTAAGATTACAAATTTCAAGGGATAACTATTAAAAATTTGTTAAGCTTATATTTATGGACTGGAAGCGCTATATTTATTCAGTTTACACATTAATTTCTTCTCTTTTGCAGAGAATGAAGAGTACAGAAAGATCACGATATCATTGAAAAAAGATTAAGGAAAAAATCTGAATAAATCAGACCTTTTTAAATATGAAGCATATCTACAACAAGAGAAGGAAAGAGACAAAGCAAGGAGAGAAAATAAGAGACTATTTTAAAAAATCATGGTAAAGGATGGCAATCCTTTTGCATTTCATCTCATGGTAAAGGAGTTGTCGATGGGGTTGGTGCAGTTGCCAAGAATTTGGTAACACTAGCAAAGCTTTGCAACTATAAATTCAGCTTCATATTTTGCCATGTGAGTAGGAAAAGTCCTAAAAAATATAAAAGAACTTTGCTGAATGTGAAATTTCAGAAGATATTGTGAAAATGCTTCATAAATGCTGGAATCAAGCACAATTGGAGCTCAACATTCAATCTATACATCATGTTGTTCTTATTGACGTAGGAGCAATTAATGTAGCAATAACTTCAGAAAGTGATCACAAGAGAATTTGTTTGTTACCATATTTTGTCTAAAATATAATATCCAATGATAAGAGTGCAGTTGGAGATTTTGTAGAAGTTGTTTTATTCCCCACATAAAAAAGTGAAAACTTTGATGGACAAATAAGACAAATGAATGGGTATATTATAGAATAAGAGTATCGGAATAAAAATAAAGAAAATGTGTATATTTGGCTCAGCCAGTTAGATGTATCCATACTTTGACAAGGATATAATATCCAAGATGAATGTGCAGTTGGAGATTTTGTAGAAGTTGTTTTATTCTCGACATTAAAAAAGTGAAAACTTTGATGGACAAATAAGACAAATGGATAGTGACGATATAGAATTAGAATGTTTGAAAAAAATTTAAGAAAATGTACATATTTGGCCCAGTCAGTCAGATGCATCCTAGAGAAAAAAAAAAAAAAAAAAAAAAAAAAAAAAAGAGCATTTTTGTGAAAAAAGCTACCACCACCAGAAATTATAAATTCAAGATTGGAAATGAATTTTTTTTTTATATTTTCCACTCAAGATATTATAATTGTAATATTGATTAATTCTTTAATTAAAAAAAATGTGCCTTGAAAATTTTTGTGTATGTCATTATTTTATTGGCTATACAAGTCACACCCGCAACAGGGCGTCACACCCGCAACGAAAATTTTGAATATTTTCCACAAAAGCAAGAATTGAGTACGTAATTTAATTTTTTCATAGAATAATTATTTAAGTACTACTGTCTAATATATAAAAATATCAATTCACTCAGTTGTAATAATTCACAGAGTTTTGCATTTTTGCACTGAAAGATGAAAATGCATGTCCTTTTTATGTCACACCAGCAACAGGCGGAAATTATTTTTTTTTATAAATAAATGATACATCGGACAATTTACAGATTTGGATAAATGTATGTATAAGTGGTCTACATTGAAATTCATACAAATTGAAACCAATGCTCAAAAACTTTTTTGCTGGTGACTAAATTAAGTTGTGTAAATGTCACAACCGCAACTTTGGATTGGGCGCTCTAGTGCTTATACAGATAAACCTAATGAAAGAATTTCATGCAACATGTACCCTAAATATGTATATAATATTAAAGAAATGATTTTATATAACTATTTTTCAGACACGTGTTAAAAACTGGTATGTAGAACGTTAACGGTAAAGTAATTTTAGCATGTTTTTATAGATAGAAACCACAGTTAAAATGTTTTTGTTTCCTCATAACATGTAGTTGTTCCTTTAATAATAATGCATACTTCTCTCAATATATTTTTCTTTAATAATAATATATACTATCTCTTATAAAATTTTATTTTTTCAATAATATTACTATTTCTGTTAAGTCTCATACAATTTGGGATACAACTTCTCATTATGCAATCACATTTCATAAAATTTTATTTCATAGACTAACATTTGCAAATAAATTATACAAGGTTCTTTTTGCATCACAAATATATGTTTTTAATGAAATATTTTTTTTTTTTTTGGCTTCCTAAGAAAATTTAATTGTGCAATCGAAAAATTGCATTCATTTGTACTTCAAATGTTAATATCACTAAGTTTATGGATGTAATTTTCTCTCTTGTGAAAAATTCTCTTTTTGAACGCATAAAGTATGCCGTGAAATAAGACTCCATTTATTATTTATGATACATATGAAATAAATATGCAGATATATGCATTATTAAATAAGAAAATAAGAAGAAATATCTCTGAAATAAATTGAATTGGTAAAGACAGTTTTGCATTTTCCTTGAACATGCAATATTGAGTAGAATTTGATAACAAACAAACTAGCAAATTTTGCGTTAATTAAAAAATATATTATTTAAAAAAAAAAAAAAAAAAAAAAAAAAAAAAAAAAAATTATTTTTGAATATTATCTTTTGATATACGCAGTATGGCATTTTTACTATTTTTCACTTTTTTAAAAATTCATAAGTTTTACAATTTTTCAATCACCATTCCACTGTCAATGTCGATAAAAAATAAGCTTTAATGCCAATAATTCAAAATGCGATATTATGTTTCATTTAAAATTAAAAGCTATCAAGAAATTACGCATTTAATATTTACTTTTATCTATCTTCAATAGAAGAAAGTATTGTGAACGAATTTTTTTTCGACCAGGTTTTCGACGCATTTACACGTTTTAGGGGTCAAAGATTCCACAAAACATGTTTTTACAAAATGTCTGTCTGTCCGTGTTTCCGTGTGTGTCCGTATGTCGCCATTGTACCATCAAAAAGTGTATGAAGATATGCATAGAATTGAACCGAATTGTGGCCATCAGGTCTTCTATCATTTTTGAAATATTCCGCCGGAAAGGGGAGCTGCAAAGTGATTTGTGTGTTATTTTCAATGTTGTATCAACTAAAAGTGTATGAAGTTATACATCGAATTGAACCAAATTTTTTATGTAAGTGTATGGATATGGCTAGTTGGTCCTCCCTGAATTTGAAAAAAAAATCCGCCGGAAGAGGGCGTTATAATAGCCATTTTTGTGTTATTTTCATTATTGTACCACCTAAAAGAGTAATAATACTTCTATTCAAAGGATATGAAGTAAACATATTGTAATTTTTATAAGCAAAGATGCTGTCATACGTTTGCATTAGTGATTAATGCATCTCTTTTATTGGTCTTTATACCAGTCGTATCTTAAATTGAAGTTACTTTAAAGGTCCCCATATTACATTTCACACATCTTGCCCACAGTTCTAGACTTTTTAAACTTTTGCATGAAAGTTCAGTGTCTTCCACCTACCAGTAATTATTTTTGAATAAAAGTATTTTTGGAAGATATCGACTTCTTTACGCGGATTTCTTTTCTCATGTTAAACTAAAATACCGTTTAGATGTCAATATAATGCAACATTCATTTTAAATTTCAGATTTAACTTAATAAAAAAATTCATTAATTTAGGTATTAAAAAAAAAGGACAAAAAATTAGAAGATATACATTTAGGAACGTTGTTATCACATGGAAGTAAATGGTCAACGACAGTGTTTCAAAAATTTTTCCACATGTTGGTTGTCTAGCATTTCTTGAACTCTCATCTAAAATACATATGGCAATGTTTGTAGTAAAATTTATGTTATAAACTAAAAAAAATAGTGGAAATTTCAAAATTTCCTATTATTCATTATTATGGACGTTTTTAATCCTTCTATTTACATAATGTTTTTGTTTATTTGTGTACTAGCTGACCCGCCCGGCGTTGCCCGGGTCCGTATTAACAATATTAAACGAACTTGAAATTTCTATGATTTTATCATTAACTCGTTACATGCAGAAATACATTGTCTGAAATACGTAGCCACTGACTGTGTGAAAAATCGGTTTTAAAAACAACAACTAATATTAAGCTGTAAAAATACTCAAAATGAGCAATGAAAAACGCGGGGGGATGTGTATCCAACGATTGCATGATTTTCGTGTTAAAAAGTTGATATTAACCCGTACAAATCACTGTTAAGTCACGTAACTAATTATTATATTCACATACAAATCCCAAGTGAAATATTTTGAATTTCAAACTAATTATATAAATCTTAAATCCGACTATACCATGAATGAAATCGATACACGATGGTAGTAAAAGATTGGTATATAGTATTATAATTTCAGAACTATTTAGCAAAAATAAGTGTTATTTTTAATGAAATCTTGCGTAATGTTCCCTCTGTGTATAAATTCCTAAACTTAAAATTTTGTACCGTAACCAGAACCTGTCTGTAATTTAACAGCGACTTAACAGTACCCTACCGTAAATTAAATATAACAGAAATGTAACGTAGCCTTCACTTTATTGTAACATATTGTTGCAGCGTATATAGGGTTCTTTTGATCTTATGGTTAGACAACTTCAAACACTTGCTTATAGAAAAGTAGAAAATAATTTATTTACAGAACTTCAGAACAACAGAGTCTTCGAAACTCACAAATATTTCTAGATATTCAAAAATAATTGTTCAAATCTATCGCATAAGTGCAGATATAGGTTCCAGAGACTCTTTATACAACGTCTCAACACTAAATCACATTCAAAATAACGTAAATAAGACTCAAGCAAACTTGCTTAACAAACGCGTTGTTCACTCAATGACTGACTGGTAAATAATAACAACTGCTCGCATCGCTTCTCTTCTTATATAGGCTCGCAGCATGTGCGGGAAATTTCTAGAACCATCTCGAAAAATCCACGGAACAACAAACATTGTATCAGTATATCTAAGGGGGGTTACCATAGAGAGGAAAGGGTTACCATCGCCAACAATCGCCACGTTTGTCGCCAACTTGGCGATATATCGCCAAATTTGGCGACCAAAATTAGTCGCCAAAAGTGACGCCAACTTGGCGATATCTTTATTATTTCGCCAATCTGCCGTAGACATACATTGAAAATAATGGACAAGTTTGCTTGATAACAGAGACAATGTAACAAAAACTAATATTAGTAAAGGAATGGAGCTTAATAAGATTCTTTACATTATTTTACAGTACAAACACTAACTATTTACAAATTCGTAACACTACCCCCTCCTCAAAGACAGCACGTCCCGGGTAGTGCAATCCTTGAGTTAGAGGAAAACACTTAAAATATATAAATAAATAAATAAATAAATAAATAATAATAACAATAATAATAAAATTTACATAAATAAGAACTAATTACTATTTACATATTTACAGAAAGTGACTTTCATGACCACGGTCTGAAATTCCAGTTTTGAATTTCTAATCACTTTGGCCAAAATAAAGGGCTAGCCGGTTATAATGTACGACCTTGGGCTTGGTGTGTGGCGATTTTCTTATGCGAACGACGACGTCATTCAGCCTGTTGACGACTGTGTAAGGACCGTCCCAGTTTCTTTGTAGTTTTAGCGACAGTCCCTTACGACGTATGGGATTCCACAACCAAACTTTGTCACCTTCGTTGAACTCATGTCCAGTTGCCTTTGTGTCGTACCGTGTCTTCATCTTTTCCGATGCCAGTCCGATTCGGTTCCTCGCTCCTCAATCCGTGCCTGGAGTCCATCCACGTATTCTTCAGGCGACAAAGGAGCGTCAGGAGGACGGCCAAACAAAAGATCCGCAGGCAGACGAAGATCACGACCAAAGAGCATTTGAGAAGGGGAGTAACCAGTGGCCTCATGAGTGGCACTCCTGTAGGCAAGCAGGAAAAGAGGCAATTTCTTGTCCGAGTCCTGTTGGTCTCTAGACACCAGGAGAGAGAGGCTATTTAGGATGGTACGATTGATCCGCTCCACCATGCCGTCCGATTGAGGGTGTAGAGGTGTTGTTCGAGTTTTGTCCATGCCGAGTAGTTCACACATTTCCTTGAACACAGCCGAATCAAAATTTCTTCCTTGATCGGAATGGATTTGAAGAGGAACTCCGTATCTGGAAACCCAGTGTTGAATCAGTAGGTCTGCTACGGTTACCGCCTCTTGATTAGGAATGGCGTAGGCTTCAGACCACTTAGTGAAGTAGTCCATGACAACGAGGATGTACTTATTGCCATCAGATGTTCTAGGAAGTGGACCCAGGATGTCTAGAGCAATTCGTTCGAAAGGAGCTCCTACATTATAACGTTGCAATCGTCCACGGGTGTGCCTCTTTGGACCTTTACGTGCTACACAGGTGTCACAAGTTCGACACCACTTCTCTACATCACTGCGAACATTATTCCAGTAGAAACGCTCTCGAACCTTTTGCAGGGTCTTCATTACACCAAAATGACCTCCTGTGGGACTACCATGCAGTTCTTGAAGGACCATAGATATTCTCGACTTAGGGAGTAGTAGTTGCCATCTACATGTCTTTCCATCGTCAGACTCCCATTTTCGGTACAAGATACCGTTCTTCAAATGTAGGGAATCCCAGAGAGCCCAATAACGTTTAGTGGTAGGATGGTAATGGGCCATGTCTTGCCAGCTGGGCTTCCAGTTGGACTCCTCTTTCAGCTCTAGAATTGGATTAATTTCAGGATCAGCAAGTTGATCTTTACGCAGGCTCTCGTCACTCCACGTATCATGCGATGATGCAGACCCAGTTGTAACTTGTCTTACGATAGGGCCTTTGACTTTAAATTTCTTCTCAACCCGGTAGCAGAACCTACAATTCTCTGAGCAGGGTCTTCTTGAGAGAGCATCTGCATTTCCATGTGATGAGCCTTTTCGATGGCGTATCTCCATATCGTACTCTTGAAGCTTTTGTATCCACCTGGCTATCTGGCCTTCAGGGTTCTTAAAATTCAATAGCCAAGTCAGAGAAGCATGATCAGTTCGGATCAGGAATTTCCGACCGTAAAGATAGTGATGAAAATGGTCTATGGCTTTCACTACAGCAAGAAGCTCTTTTCTTGTTACGCAGTAGTTTCGCTCGGCCTTTGACAAGCACTTGCTGAAACAGGCGATAACACGCTCCTCGCCGTCGATTTCCTGGGACAGTACAGCGCCAATGCTTTCGTTATTTGCATCCGTATCAAGTATAAACTGTTTATCTATTTGAGGAAATGACAGGATTGGAGTGGATGTTAAGGCCTCCTTGAGCTTTTCGAAAGCAGCGTCATATTCCTGTGTCCAGAGAAATTTTTGATTGGCTTCTGTTAATTTATGAAGTGGTCTTGCAATCATCGAGACGCATTTGACGAATTTTCTGTAATAGGTGCATAATCCTAGAAAACTCCGAAGCTGGTGAACATCTGCTGGACGATTCCAATTTTTCACGGCTGATATCTTCTCCGGATCAGTCCTGACTCCATCCGCCGAAATGATGTGTCCAAGGTAGGCGACTTCATTTCGAAACAAACTGCACTTCGAAGGGCTTAACTTCAAACTAGCTTCCTTTAATTTTTGTAGCACCCGCCTGAGGTTGTTCAGATGTTCATCAAAACATTTTCCTATGATTATGATATCATCTAAATAAACAAGACACGCTTCATATGACAGCCCCCGGAGAACTGTTTCCATAAGCCGTTCGAAAGTTGCAGGTGCGTTACATAGACCAAAAGGCATTACCTTGAACTGCCGTAATCCTTGTCCCTATGTAAAGGCAGTCTTCTCGCGGTCGTCCGGATGGATCTCTACCTGCCAGTAACCACTCTTCAGATCCAGAGTCGAGAACCAAGTGTTGCCCGCAAGTGTGTCGAGAGAGTCGTCGATATTGGCAGAGGGAAACTATCCTTTTTAGTGACGTCATTCAGTCGGCGGTAGTTTACACAAAATCTTGTAGAACCATCCTTCTTTCTTACTATACAATGGGAGACGCCCATGGACTTGTTTATGGTTCGATGACGTCATTTTCTTCCATATCCTTAATTAAATTCTGCACCTCTTCTTGCTTGGCAAAAGGTAATCGTCTAGGGTGCTGTTTAATAGGAGAGTGATCTCCCGTGTCAATTCGGTGTTGTGCCATTTTAGTTCGTCGAAAGTTTTCAGATGTTTGGGGAAATAAACTTTGGAATTCTCTAATTAAATTTTCCGCAGCTTCCATCTGTTTTGGATCTAAGTCTGTATTTTGTAACAAATCCTTGACTAAATTATCTGAAGATTTCTCAGAGTGACTGGAATTTTGACTTATGCACGTCACAGGAGCACATGACGCTATCACCTCTCCTTTCTTGATAGTCCTCGTCTTATCACTGATGTTAGCAATTCTGACTGGAACGGTCTTCTTCGAGAGGTCCACCACAGATGAAGCCACCAATACTCCTGCTTGTTTACTATTGTCCTCGGGATAATCTATATGGCCAAATCGATAATTTGTTTCATTGTTAATTACAACTGGAACTAAAAATTCTGTTCTTCTACCTAGATTGATGTCTTCTTTGGCTATTACTGTTTGTTTATATTCAATTTCGTTATTTAATCCAAAAAGGCTTATTTCTTCAAATTTAGATAGCATTTCATTGTTTTTAAAATCAAATTTGAAGTCAAACTTCTTCAGAAAATCTAGCTCGACTATGCAAGTATCTGTTATGTCAGCCACATAAGCCGTATGGTAATATTTCGTTCCTCCAAAGTTGATACTTAAATTTGCCTTTCCATATATGCCTATCTTGTCGCCCGTCACAGTTCGCAGGGTAACGCATAGTGGAGTCTAGATGAGTTTACATTTCAATTTTCGAGCCAAATCTTCTCTTATTATTGTCACATTGGCTCCTGTATCGACAATCATACGGCACTGAATTCCGTTAATTAAGCCTATCACATATAATTCGTTATCACCGCCGCTCATTTTTGATATCTGGAGGATCTTCAGGTGGGGCTTTTCATTCTCTGGCAACCTCCGCCCCGCGAGATGGCCAAAATTTAGTTTCCCTGCTGACTGTTTGAACTTATCTCACGTTCGTGGATTTTGGGGCAATTTCTTCGGAGATGTCTTGTATCACCGCATCCCCAGCACGTGAGATTCTGCCTCCTTGAGCTTGTTCTTCCATATTTTAAAGCTTCAAGCTCTTGATTTATTTTCCTAATTTCTTTCAAGATGTCGATTTCATTGTCTGAGCTTTTGTTCACCGTTGCCCCTCGGACTGAATGACGATCTTTTCGGCTGGCTTGTGTAGCTGCTTCCAACTTTAAGGCATATAGTAATGCAGCCTTTAAATCCTGCACATCTGCCATTCGTACCGCTCTCTGCACTTCTGGATATTTTATTCCGTCTACAAAATATTGCAGTGAGAGCATTTCCCGTACATTTGTTGGACAGTCAATGAATACTAAATTTGCAAGCCGTTCAATTTCCGAGGCAAGCTCTTGAAGGGTTTCACTCGATTTTTGATGGCGGCTCTTCATTTGTATTCTCGTATAATCCTTGAAGAATTTTTCTCCGAATCTCATTTCATGTGCACAACTTAGAGTGTCAAAGTTGAGTTGCGTCATATCGGGCAATGTTTGCAGCACGTCGGCGGCTTCTCCTCTCAAAGACGCTGCCAGTTGACAAGCTTTCACCTCGTCACTCCATTTGTTCTCTTCGGCTACAATGGTGAATTGGGTCTTGTAAACTTGCCAGGAACTCTTTCCGTCGTGTGTCGACAACTTGATGTGCACGGGAGAAGCAGTCGGATTCCTAAATTCTTCATAATTACCACTGGACGCTGAAAGTTTCTTCTCAAGATCTTGTACTTTTTTATTTAGCTTTTCATCTACTTCACCTAGTATTTTCTCTTCTACTTCCGCCATTTTCCTTTCCATTTTCAGTTCAACATTACTAACTTCATTCTGAATTTTCTCTTCTACTTCCTCTATTTTCTCTTCTACCGAGCCTATTCTTCTCTCTACCGACGAGAACTTTTCTTCTAAAGTTTTCTTCATTTCCTCTTGGCCTTTATTAATCTTTTCAGTCACATCTTCTTGGCATTTGTCAATTTTATTTGTCAACTGTTCCATTCTTTCTTCGTTTTTATTCATTTTTTCCGCCAACTCTTCTTGGCCTTTATTAATCTTTTCAGTCACATCTTCTTGGCATTTGTCAATTTTGTTTGTCAACTGTTCATTCTTTCTTCGTTTTTATTCATTTTTTCCGCCAACTCTTCTTGGCTTTTATTCATCTTTTCCGCCAACTCTTCTTGGCCTTTATTCATCTTTTCCGCCAACTCCTCTTGGCCTTTATCCATTTTATTTGATAATCCATTAATAGCTTTCAACAACTCATTCAGTTGCTCTTCTGTTGCTCTCGTTTTCGCCATAAGATCCCAAATTCTGACACCAAATGTTGCAGCGTATATAGGATTATTTTGATCTTATGGTTAGACAACTTCAAACACTTGCCTATAGAAAAGTAGAAAATAATTTATTTACAGAACTTCAGAACAACAAAGTCTTCGAAACTCACAAATATTTCTAGATATTCAAAAATAATTGTTCAAATCTATCGTATAAGTGCAGATATAGGTTCCAGAGACTCTTTATACAACGTCTCAACACTAAATCACATTCAAAATAACGTAAATAAGACTCAAGCAAACTTGCTTAACAAACGCGTTGTTCACTCAATGACTGACTGGTAAATAATAACAACAGCTCGCATCGCTTCTCTTCTTATATAGGCTCGCAGCATGTGCGGGAAATTTCTAGAACCATCTCGAAAAATCCACGGAACAACAAACATTGTATCAGTATATCTAAGGGGGGGTTACCATAGAGAGGAAAGGGTTACCATCGCCAACAATCGCCAAGTTTGTCGCCAACTTGGCGATATATCGCCAAATTTGGCGACCAGAATTAGTCGCCAAAAGTGACGCCAACTTGGCGATATCTTTATTATTTCGCCAATCTGCCGTAGACATACATTGAAAATAATGGACAAGTTTGCTTGATAACAGAGACAATGTAACAAAAACTAATATTAGTAAAGGAATGGAGCTTAATAAGATTATTTACATTATTTTACAGTACAAACACTAACTATTTACAAAATTCGTAACAATATCCTTATTCTAACCATAACATAAATACAATTTAACTTTAACCTAACTTGAACCTAAATAATATAATAGAAAAAAAAAACATTTAAAAAAATTACTATTTCTTCGTAAAATATGCTTCAGCTGTAATTCATTTCTTTCAATTCGTTTTATTAATACAAAATTCCTTCCTCGTGCTTTTGTTTGAGACATTAAAATTTCAGCGATAAATGGTTTAATATTACAAACCTTTTTTTCGGTTTACTTCGCCTCCACCTATTTTTTTCTCCATGGTGTACAAATTCTGTGATTAAAAAAAAATCCTCATTTAAACTGACAGTTTGCCAGTCTATGAATTTTAAAGGTCTTTTTTAAATATTTCTGCGAAAAGTTTATGCAACCAATCAACCATAAGAAAATGAAAGGGAAAAAATGCGAAAAAAGGCGATTTTTTTATGAGAGTGAGCTTTGAAATTTAATTAATTACTCAGTTATTAAATAGAATTTTGAAATTCTGAATTTCAGGTGCATCAGGAAAGCCATTGGGCTACTCTCAAAAAACTTTTGAACTTCGTACGTGCTGTAGATTTTGCTAGCCATCGCAGACACACAGACACACACACAGACAGACAGAGCGTTTTGTTCTTTTATTAGTATAGATTATGTTTTGTGTTTAATTGCATTATATTTCTCCAGTATTTTGCTACTATTATTGTATTGATCGATACACATATTTAATGTTTCTTATTACAAACAATTTGCATTTTTTGCCAATTGGTAAGTTACCTGTGGACTTAGACCTGATATTTTCTTTTATTTGTATGTGCACATTTTTGATACAGGTCCTTGTCTAAATAAGACAAATTGAAGAGTGATCACAAATTTTATTAATGAAGCTGCAGCTGTTTCTAAATAGAAACAATATATGATGTCATTTGTATGACAAAATTTATGGTACCAGTATATTTATATCATGATATATACAGGGCTGTTATAATTAAAGTTCGCCTATTCAGAAGGCTCTAGAGACGGTTCTATGGCTCCAAACGAAACGAAATTTCACTAGTACGTAATTGAAAAGATGCGCTCTTGAAAAAAAAAATAGTTAAAAATTTTGTCAATAGGTCGCACTGCGGCAATATTGTCGGCGATGTTTGCAGATTTATTATAGGAATTTCAGTCAATCCAGACAAAGCGCACAAATTTAAAAGTTTGAACAAACTTCGACGAATTGCGAATTGTTATAATTAAAGTTCACCTAACCAGACAGCTCTAGAGCCTGACCTATGACTCTTAACAATACAAAAAAATGAATATCATTTCATGTGATCTGATCTGCATCAATGAAAACAAAACATGTCGCTCGGCAGTAAGGAAATAACGAAGAATAACATTACGCATGCTCAATGAATCCTCCACCATTTTCAATAACGCATTCGATTCTCAGAATTGTGCTTTCTATAGCATTGCGTAAACTGTCCTGTGAGATTGAGCGAATGCGAAGTCTAATACTGTCTTTCAGATCAGAGATTGTCTGACATCTCTCTTTAGATACAGAATCTTCCAAAAATCCCCACAAAAATCGCATGGTATTGACGCTTAAATATTGGCGCTGCGCCACCTATTGACAAAAAATTTAATTAATTTTTTTTTTCGATTTTCGCAGAGCGCATCTCTTTAACTACATACTAGTAAATTTCTGCTTCGTTTGGAGCCATAGAACCGGCTCTAGAGCCTTCTGAATAGGCGAACTTTAAATATAACAACCCTGTATATACGTTTATTTGGGATGGTTGCCTAATTAGAGAGAAGTTCAATTGCTGTTTACTTTATTTAGTAAATGTTTAGTTTGTTTTCATGAACATTTTACACATTATTAATTGTATAAGCATATGAAATCTGATTTCTCTCCCTGCATGTACCTTTATAGATTTTTTTTGCCTGTGAAAGGGGTGATATATGTGATGTAGAATCACATATAGTTTTCTTAAATTTTACATTTTTCTAAATTACAGTTAAAACTAATCTTTAATTAAATAGCTATTTTATCTTAACGTTTTATTTCGATCACACAATAATTTTTTTTTCAAAAGAAAAGAAAGAAAACATATGTAACATCTCCTTTATAATTAAAACGGTTCTCAAATAAACAGATTTTCCTTCTGATGAATTTTCGCTTTCGCTAAAAATAATAAAAGAAAGAATAAAGGTATGCTTTGCTTGCGGTCAGTAAAATCGCTTTTCTCTCTGCTTAATTGTGATTCTAACTTATTCGTTACGTAATAATCTTTTCTTGTGCATGCGGAATTATTGTGTTTTTCATAAATTCTCCCAAACAGAGCTCTAACGTACGATTTGGCACGAATTCTTTTTGGCGTATACTTTAGGACTGCCAATTTCTGGTAGCCCTGCATTAAATTCAAAAATCAACTTAATTGTTTAAAACGTAACAGAAAATTTCATGGATATGATATCTTTCACTATTCGCATGCTCCTTGTCGCCAACTCTGTGATGCTAATGTGTGAATTATGAATGAGGAATTAATTGCCTCGCCCTCGCTTCACGAACTCAGTCATGTAAAGAAGGTCTATTAAAAATGCTTACAGGCACCATCCCTAACTATTTCTGTAAGAAATGATTTAATTTTTATAACTCTACTTCAAATAAACAAAGTTCTTAAAAAGCTTTTATTTTATTATAATGGATCACAGTTTACACCTTTAGCGAATGCATTTAAAAGGAACCTGGTCAACAATATACTTTAAAATACAGAACTATAGTACAGTTTGCAATATACGATATATTTACAGTTTGTCATTAGCTAACTGTTAGGAGTAAAATTTCCAAGTGTATCAAATGAATGGTGGCACACAAAGGGAATAACTCTGTCCAATGCTCACGGATTTAAAACCAATTAATGATAACTGTTCAAGGCTTTCATTATTTTAATACCAGTACCACGGGAATATTAAGTAGGGTTACAATTTTTTTCGCAAATTCTTTCTCCTAAGAGGCAATTTAAGATCCCCAACTGTATAACAGTACAAAAAGAAATAATCATTCATATTCTTGAAAGCTTATTATTAATAATGATAATGCTGTTTTTTTTTAATACAAGAAATCATTGTTCATTGTGTATGTATTATGTATTTTTATCACTTTTAAATTATAAACCGACGTTTTAATAAATTACGTTTGTTGAATAAGATTTGCCTAAATAAAAATTGTGGTGGGTAGCATAAGATTGATTTAAGCAATTTAAGAAAGTATGTAAACAACAACAACAAAAAAAAAAAAAAAAAAAAAAAAAAAAAAGATGATCATAATGAGATGAAGACAATTCAACTAGTGTTTACTCATAAAGTACCCCAAAACTGTTGGTGTTTGAAATGAAAATTTTCTCCTGTACCTTGAATTTCATGTAAGCAGGTTTGTTTGCACATCATTACAAATTCCATTGCAATACATCATAGGATGAAATGTTATTTGGAGAGCATTTTAATTATATTAAGCTATTTCATATTTTAAGAAATTGATATACGTTGTTGAGGTTTCCTACAAGTTAACCTCAAGTCTTTTATAATAGAAAACAGTCTTTTATAATAATATAACAAGTCTTTTATAATAGAAAACAGATATACTTACATGGACTTACAAAAGATCTCGGATATTATACTATATCCGAAGCAGTGTACGCTATTAAACCAAAATATGAATTTTTTCGGAGCTTTATTATGATATAAACGCACCGCATTTGCTATATTTCATGTGCAACTTCCGACATCTTTGAAAACTGTTTTATTTACTTCAACAATTATTTCATTACAAAATATAGTCCATTCTTCCGTATGTGGAATGTTTTGATTCATTATTTTCTCATGAATAAAATGAACAATTTTTCATTGTAATATTTTTTTTTTGGTAACTGATTGTACAACTAGTTAAACAAGTAGAAAATTGCACGTCAAGCGTTACAAATGAGTTGCGTTCTTACTATAATGAAGTTTTAAAAATACTGAGAACTTTGTGTAATAGTATAGTATAGTTCGGTTACTGTACAGTATAAAAACTATTTCGTGTAACCCTGAAAATACTATCTACTTTCTATTACATAGAAAGTAAATTATAGGAAACCACAGTAACGTATATTACTTGTATAAAATGTGAGCAATAAACCTATAAAAAGTGAAATAATTTAAAAATTTATAACGCGCCCCATCCAATGTTTTTTTCCTATACCATATTAAGTAATGGAATACTTCTGTGTAGCCCTGTAAATTAATTACAAATAATCTTTGTATCCCAAATTGTACAATATGTATATTTCAGTATATACTTCCTATATGAATATCAATTTTATATACTCAGAAAAGTGTAACATCATTTAAATGCTTTTGAAGCTATTTTTTCTCATGGTCGTAATGTAAGAGTTGTCTTGAGACGTTTTGATTGTCTTGTAATTGAACTATATATCCGATTTTCACAAAGTTTGAAATGACTCGAGAAAATTATAAAACAATTATATATTTTAAATTTCAAATGATTCGATTAGGTAGTTTTTGCTCTTTCATATGCGGACAGATGGACGGACTGATCGACGACTGTAGGTACTACCTATTTATATAACTGCGAACGTACCAAATGATATATTAAGCATTATTCTATAATGCTCAATATATAACATTGTTCAATCAATACAATTTGTTTACTGGATTAGGGAAGAAAGCGAAGTTTCCAACGAACTGATTGGTAGATTTCTCTTTCATCCTATATGCTACGTACAGTATTTGAATACTGTAATTTCTAATGATACTGAACGCCGTTACTGATACACCGTAATATAATTCTTTAATAAATATAAGTGAATAAGTGTTTAATATTCAACATTTTAATCTAACTTAGTTCTTATAAAATGACTAATTAACTCAGAATCTCGCAAAATATTATTGAATTAAAAAGGACAAAAATTTAAAGGAACACATTAAAAAATATATATGTAATGGCGACATCTGCTTTATTATGCCTAACTTAAACTTTTTATTTATTTTTATTAAACGTTTGTCTTTTGTTACTTTTTTTTTTCTTTTGGGGATTAAATTTGATTTTAGCTATCCGATTTTCTATGCCCACTGCTACGATGGCGACCTTTGTTTGATTTTCAATTTTACAACATTCCGTGTACACCATTTTGTTGCTTTGTGATTTATTTATTTTCACGATCAAATTTTTAGTTGCATTTTTCAAAGTTAGAAATTTGTATTTTTATAGTGGCCAAAACAAATCTCATAAAAGAAACCAACAAATTTAAGAGAGGGGAGACATTTCTGTAGTCCCTAATCAAGTAATGAGTGTTAATATGCATCCAGGACACATTTTAAAATATTTTTTTTATTTATTGAGTGAAAAGTTTAATTTGTTGTAATCGTTAAGCGGATTCTTCATAAAAAATCACATGATTAAACTTATCAGATATTTTGAAATTATTAAAACTTTAAAATTCATTAAAAAAGTGGGGGCTATTTAAAATTGTTATAATTTCTACATTTTTTTCATTTAAATAAATATAAATATATTAGTTTTAGTTTTGATTCAGTATTTTCAAAAATAATGGTTTGAATAAAAAGTAAAAACTATTAAAATAAAAATAAGTAAAAAAAATTAAAAAAAACTACATTAAATTAAATATTTTTTGTCAATGCTCTTCAATCAGAATTAAAGTAAAACCATTGAAAAATATATGTTATGAGTTTGAATCGGATATCTTTATCAGTTCTTCAATTATAGTAACTTAAACAGGAAAAAATGCATTTTAGATAGCTATCATTTCCATGACAAACATTCCTTAAAAGTGAAATTTTGAAAAAAAACCTTTCTTTTAAGCAGAAAAAATAGAGAAATTTTTATTTATTATCTTGTCTTATTTAGAAAATATGAAGATTTTTTTTGTTCGTAAAATTAAGATCAAGGAATATGAATGCAACAACAACAAAAAAAAAAAAACTATAGCCCCAGCTTGATTATATAACATACAACATAGAGGTCTGCACGGGCCGGGCCTCGGCCCGAAGCCCGAGCCCGGCCCGGCCCGCGGGCCGGTCTCGGGCCGATTTCCAATAATGGCATTCGGGCCGGGCCGGGCTCGGGCCTCACTTCTGAAGACTCGGGCCGGGCCGGGCCTAGTCACTAATCTTTTCGGGCCGGGCCGGGCCGGGCCGGGCCTAGTCACTAATCTTTTCGGGCCGAGCTGGGGTCGGGCCTTAATTTTTTTGCTGGAGTATCGGGCTGGGCCTAACTTTTTTTTTCCGTACGAAGCCGAGACTGATTCCATTCTTCCTAGTTTTCATGGACCAAAATAATCAGTTCCTATTGAATCTTCCTACATGAAAATCCTTTTTCCGACTTTTTATAAATCAGTAATATTTAGCTTTGTCCAAAAATTTCTGCAAAAAAAACATGTACTTTTAAGCCGTCATTATTCTACAATTAAACATTAGAATTTATTCCTTTTAAAGAATCGTAGATTACTAGGCGTTTTAAAATAGAATTACACACACACACACACACACACACACACACACACACACACACACAAAAAAAAAAAAAAAAAAAAAAAACATGATTATGACGGAGTTTTTTTTTTAAACTGAAAACTGAAAGTTTCTTTTAAAATGTTCATCCATGCAAAATGAATACAACAATACGGGAGAAAAAAATATATTAAACATTTACATCTGTTAAGAAGGGAATGCATTTTTTTTCGTTCCAAAGCGATTTCGTCTTTGGAAATTTTACCTTAACCTCTTCAGACCCGAGGGTTCATTGATCTACTTTTATTAATTTCAGCTATGGATTTACATTAATTAATTGATAACTAAGAAAGATTGAACAACGAAATAATTAAAATTTATTTTTTGTACATAATTTTTTTTATATATGGGGACTTGTAAAACACGCATTTTAACAATTTCTTAGGTTATTTTAAATTAAATTTTACTTTTCTGCATTGTAAAAACATAGAAAAAGATCAAACAAATATATATTTAATAATTTTAATTACTAATGGAGTCTACAAATGGTATCTTAACACACAGTAAAAATTTTTACGTTTTCATTTTTTTTTGTACATTTCGTGCATTTCTGCTGCAAGCCATTTTTGTATATCATGTAACTCACTGAAAAAGCACTACGAGAGACAATTTGCTATTTTCTTTATTTCTGCTATCTCTTAGGCTCCATTCACACTAATTTCTCTTTTTTTAATAGTATTTATATATGTGAAAACAGAATTATAAAGATGTGTATCCTATAGGATACACCAGGTCTGAAGAGGATATACCGCTTTTTCGTTTTTTTTTGTCTCCATTACAAGGAATATGGATTAATAATACTAGTGATAACTGAAACATTTACATACAACAAACAAAGATTCATTTAAAAGCATAAATATTGCAGCCTACGGCACTTCTGCATAAATGGAGATTATAAACATGGAAAAAAAAGTCGAATATATTTTTTTTTGGTCAGAACTCTTCCATAAGATTAAAGATCAATGTTCTGTAGAAATTCACTCGAGCCGGGCCGGGTTCGGGCCGAAATTAAAAATTTTTTCCGGACCGGGCCGAGCTCGGGCCGAAATTTTAACTTTCGGGCCGGGCCGGGTCGGGCCATTATTTTTTTAGTTCGGGCCGGGCCGGGCTCGGGCCTAATTTTTAACTTTCGGGCCGGGCCGGGTAGGGCCAATATTTCTTTCGTTCGGGCCGGGCCCGGGCCTGGAAATTTCGGCCCGTGCAGACCTCTAATACAACATTCCAAAATTGATTTTAAAAATAGTAGAGTAACAGTTCCATGAATGTTTTATTTCCATTTCATCATCCAAAAATACTTAACGAAATTTTTATATTTGAAAAGATATATTCGGTATAAAAGAAACACTAGTATGAAATAATACAATTTCACAAATACCCATTTTACCTCTTCTATATTTTCAAAAAGAAAGTATCGGATTCCTGAAAACTTCGAATTCTGGTTTTCAAGGGATTTACACGCTTTAATTCTCAGAGGTTCCAAAAAACATGTTCTTGGTGTCTGTGAGTCTGTGGATCTGTTTGTCTGTGACATACATTTTTGGGCTCTGTATCTCCAGAAATAATGAACCAAATTTAATAGAAATTATATTAAAGTAGTCCCTTATATAAATTGATGCTGAATAGTTTTCGGTGATAATCGCTCAACAGGAGGTGCTGTTGTGCTGATTTTTTTACAATTTATAGTACAGGCATATCTCAGTCACTCATATAAGGATTTCTATCAAACTTCTTTCAGAACATGACATACGTAGGCATTTTGGTGTAAATCGCACAACAAGTGGCGCTGCAATTCGGTAATTTTCACGCTTTTTACAAAAGCTGCACCTCGAGAAATAATGCACGGAATTTAATAAAAACCATATCCGGGTAGTACCTGATACAGATTAATGCTGATTAGATTTTGGTTTAAATCGCAAATTTACTTCCGCAAGTTACTAATTTAAAAAAGCAAAAGAAAATCGTTGTATCCCATAAAAAGTAAAATAAATAAATAAATAAATGACAATACTTTCAGTCATTAAAAATAAAAAAACATGGAAAAAATTTTTGCAGTATTAAACAATGTTTTCTCTTTCTTAACCCGGGAGAACTTGCTGCATGAAACTTTCTCTCACTGTTGTACATTTTTCAAGACTTTTTTAAACCATTTTTTATTTTAATTAACATTTTTAAATGTCATTTTAATTATTTTAATTTTTTGTGATTAAAAATATTAAGCTAAACAAAAAGGAGAAAATATCACTAGGGAGTTTTCCCGGGTTAATTACAGTTGATATTTCTGAAGCTTGGATCATAACCTATCATATGATTTTCCGAGAAAAGTAAAATATGAAAAGGGAACAAATATTTGTCACTTACTTTTTGTTTACTACTAACTGAGATAAAAAATTAGTAATTCATTTTGACATGTTCTATAATCATATACTCCAAAAGAACATAACTTAATGCAATACATATTAAAAATATGAGTCTTTTAATATTTTGCGTATGAATTTAATAAGGAGTATTATATAGTACTAATAGATAAGTAGGTTCCATATAATCTTAATTATTGCAGAGCACTTCTTATGATTTTTAGTTATATTACAAATTAATTTCAATGTACTAATATTACCCAATGAAAAATTTTTTTAAGTATATTTTGGTAAGTACTTACACAATAGAGTTTTTTAGTTTTATAAAAATTACCTTATTTGTATTCTAAATTTACTAAAAAATGATTATGTATACCTTTATTAAATCTATGTAGTTACTTCCCTGCCAATTGCCCAGAGGTTTTGTTCTCGAATATGGTAAACAGGAGATCTGTGTTCGAATACAGTCGCGCTCGTAGATCTAATTGTGATGTAGAATCACATATAGTATTCTTAAATTTTACATTTTTCTAAATTACAATTAAAACTAATCTTTAATTAAATATCTATTTTATCTTAACGTTTATTCTCGATCCCACAATAACTTTCCGTTCAAAAGAAAATAAAGAAAAACACCTAGCATCAGCCTTATTACTGAAAAACGGCTGTCAGATAAAAAGAATTCATTAAGATGCGTATTTCACCCTTGCTGGAAACAAATAAAAAAAAGAATAAAGATCGAATGTGTTTGCGGTCAGTGAAAGTTCATTTTCCTCTCTGCGTAATTTTAAGTCTAACTTATTCGTTGCATAAGAGTCTTTTCATGTAGATAATGGTTGTTATGTCTTTTGAGAACATTTTCCCAAAATATGCTCCTAACGTACGAATTGGCAGTCGGATTCCTTTTTGGCGTATTTTTTAGGACTGCTGTTTTCTGGTTGCCCTGCTATTAAATTCAAAATCCTTTTATTGTTTAAGCGTAACAGACAATTTTGCGGAGATGATATCAGTCATTTTTCATATGCTTAATGTCGCCAATTGTATGATGCCAATGTGTGAATTTTTCAGTGAGGAATTAATTGCCTCCCTCTCGCTTCATGAACTCAGTCATGTGAAGACTGTTTTCTTAAAAAATGCGTTCAGGCACCATCCCTAACTTTTCTGTATGAAACCCTTAAATTTTGAAGTTTACTGCAAATAAATAATTTTTCTTAAAGAGCATTTATTGTCTTAAGCGATCATAGCCTATAACTAGCGAATGCATTTTTAAAAAGAACCTGTCAACATACTTTAAATTACAGATCCATACTATACTAATTGTTCGGATATTTCATTGGTTTTCTTTCAAACCTTGCGTCTCTATTTATAAATATGGGTTAGGTTCCTTTAAAAAGACCCCATATGAAGGAATCCCTCTACAATTGTTGGGCAAACAATCCTCGAGTTTTGCCATCATAAACACAACCAACTTATATGAAAATATTTTATGTTACTTATTTATTGTAATGTACTTTGTTATAAACAGTAAGGTGTACAGAAGTGAATTATTGTGTAAGTATTAAATAATATATATTTCTGATATAAAACATAAAATTCCTTTTGATGAATGTTAGGATGAAATAAGATTTGAAAATGTTCTAATAATTATAGGGTTTCTTGTATCTTAATTAACATATTTGCATATACTAAAATTTATCATACATATTATAGTACACTTAGACATCATATAATATAACATCAAATTGTTAAACGATGTATAAGTCATTTCGCATGGTATTAGAGTCACCTTACCTAGTTTCTCAAAATGATCTTTAGGATTTTCGTTCATGTGACGCAACTCTAGGACTTTGTCTCCTGTCTGTATGTCAGTCACAGTGTCTGTACACAAAAACTATGAAAGTCACATACTTTGAATTTTGTGTAGTTATAGTCGAATACCTCATGCCACATGACAAACCATAAAATTTTGAAAAAGTCTATTACTTTAATTAAATTAATTATTTCAATGTTGTCCGTTCATTTTTGCGATTTGTATTTCAAAAGAGAATCTTAATTCAATATTCATCGTGTAAACATCGTAATTAGGAATTAAAGTACATCGTCTGTTAACAGGTGAACCTTAGTTTGGAATTCCATGTTGGAACTTGAAGTTTTAATGTCAAAATTAATTATCAAAACTTTTTGTTGTTGTTAATTTAAGGGTATGTATTACTATGGTTTCGTTAATCTTAAATTTATGATATTTTTGGAATTAAATGTTCTTCTTATTTAAAAACAATTCGCTATTTTTAATGATTTAATATTCTAAATTTAATTTTAAACTTTTTTCCGCTTTTATAGATTTAACGTTTTATTTATACCCCCGAATTTGTTTTTTTTTTTTTTTTCAATTTTCAAAAAAACATTTTTTCATATTTGAATAATTTGCTTCAACATTTGTTATTTAAATAAGATAAATAATATTCTTTAATAATTATTTTAAAACTAAATTTTTTGGTGCTATGATCTATGTAAGAATTTAATAACTATAAATTAACGATTTCGATTTATCAATCAAATGATAAGTTGTGCTGAAAGAAATATTAATCGAAACCCTACATATGCTATCTGCGATTACACTTGTCCGATTGCTTAACACATTCGCTGCCGATCAGGCGCCATTGAGTGATATAGAACCAACGTTAAGGGGCCACTCACGCGCCAGCGCGTGATGTGAGGTGATGTCACAAGAGCCAGTCACGCGCTGGCGCGGGAAAATCTTTCACTGTTTCTTTGTTATAAAAAATAAATAGACTTCTCGTAAAAACCCACTTCTACAGTGTGGCATTAACTATCATAACATCATCACGTAAGTGGCAGCGAACGTGTTAAAATCCATAGATCTTGTAAATATATTCTGGATATTACACATTTAGAAAAAAATTAGAAAAAATAATTAACTATAAATACGTAAACACTACCATTATTTGAGATTATTTTCTAATGTATAGCCATTTAAATGTTTTCTAAATATTCTTACCATTACAAGCATTTTCAAAAGAATCATGTAATGCATCTTTCAGCGATTCACCCATCTACACTGTAAAAAAAAGGGTCGACCTACTAAAAAAACTTTAGTAATCCTTGTAATTACTAAAAAATATTTAGTAATCTTAGTCGGTTACTAGAAAATCTGTAAGAATTACTAGAAAAAAGTTAGCAACGAATAAGAGTTAATAATTTATATTTTTAATAGCTATTATTAAAACTCACTTGGCGTGGCCTCGATAGCACAGTGGTTATAGCAACGGACTCCAGGCTGAAAGGTCCCGGGTTCAATACTGGACAGCGCTAAGTATACCCCGAATGTATGTAGTGTAAGTACTCTATAATAAAGGGGTTATGAATTTTCCGTTGGAGCTGGTCAAAATGTTTGGTGCTGCCATCTATTGCGTTTTTTGCCGAAAATCTATCGCTTCTGAAGTCTGGATGCAGCTCGAAGGTAGCTCCTGCCCTTTGGACGCACATAATTGTTATTCAAAATAATTTTGGAGCTATTACTAAAATTTGCTTGGTGGCTCATACTAAAAAATTTTAAGTTAGTTATACAAAATATTCTTTTGTTCAGTTTACAAAAGAAATGCTTGTTTCACTTGCAAAAAAAAAAAGTTTGTAATGGTTACTAAAAAATTCTGTGGAATACAAATTTACTAAAAAATTTTTAGTAACCTCTTGAATTTTTTTTTACAGTGTACTGTTCTTTAAGGTCCTTTAAAGTTATCTGTGTGATCAACTACTCTTAAAAAAACTGACCCGTAAATTAATGTTTTATATTCTGAATTTCAAAAGTTTTACTAAAAAATTTTTAGTAACCTCTTGATTTTTTTTTACAGTGTACTGTTCTTTAAGGTCCTTTAAAGTTATCTGTGTGATCAACTAGTCTTAAAAAAACTGACCCGTAAATTAATGTTTTATATTCTGAATTTCAAAAGTTTTACTTACGAGGCCCCACCAGTGGCCGAGAGGTTCGGACCTCTCAACTGGTAGACGGCAGGTGCTGGGTTCGAACCCAATCGCGGCTGTCGGCCTAACCGTTCGGAGTTTTCCGTGGTTTTCTTCGAAACTTGCGTAAATACGGGTTAGGTTCCCTTAGAAAGATTCCCACGGAGGGCACTCTCCCTGGTCCTATATCCCACTAGCGTAGATAATCGGACGACAAAATTCAATCAATCAATCAATCAAAAGTTTTACTAAAAAATTTTTAGTAACCTCTTGAATTTTTTTTTTTACAGTGTACTGTTCTTTAAGGTCCTTTAAAGTTATCTGTGTGATCAACTAGTCTTAAAAAAAACTGACCCGTAAATTAATGTTTTATATTCTGAATTTCAAAAGTTTTACTAAAAAATTTTTAGTAACCTCTTGATTTTTTTTTTTTTTTACAGTGTACTGTTCTTTAAGGTCCTTTAAAGTTATCTGTGTGATCAACTAGTCTTAAAAAAACTGACCCGTAAATTAATGTTTTATATTCTGAATTTCAAAAGTTTATAAGAATTGTTTTTAGTATTATTTCCTTAGAAAAATGACAATCTAAGAAGGCCATACTTCTAGGAAATATCAGTGTGGCGAGTAGTTAGAGAAAAACACAGTCAAAAAAGTGTTAATGTTTTAAAGAGACTTAGTTAAAGATAAATTTCCATTCCATCAGGGGAAATGCTTTTAAACAGTCAAATTACCATACATTATTTTATTCCATATTTTGAATTCCAAATAGTTTCTCAACAATATGCAAAATATAGTATTTAAAAACTCCCATTAGATTACTAATTATGGCAGTTTTATAAAGACGTATGTGATGTGAAATGTGATTGTTAAACTTTAAGTCGCGTTTATTTTCAAAATGAAGAGTTGTGTTACTGAACGCAGTGTCATTAAAAACTGTGCATGGTAACTGTAACCAAGATAAATTTTTTGAAAATATTTATTTTTGTACTAGCAAAACCCGCGGCTGTGCTTGCGTAATGCTTGAAATATGCCAAGTGATACTTATATACCTGATTTTCATTAGAAGTAATAACGTATTAAGAAATCATTCAAAAACTTCTATTCTACCCACAGTTTGACTAAATTTCATTCTTAAATACATTATTCCGAAATGAGACACAAAATAATATAAAGAAGTAAAAATAATTTTAAATGAACGATAATTTAGAAAATATTTTGAAACTTTTTGCTTAATTCATACACTGCTTTCAGTATTCATCTGAAGTATTTATTCTTTTTTAGAAACAACTTCGTATGCATCTACATTCTTAAAATAATCATCATGTCAAAATACAAGTTTCTTTTCTAAGGGTCTGCCATCTTTCGAGGGGTAGTGGTTTTACCATAAAATGACTAAATAAGAAATTTGATGGTCACCATTAATTTGCAAATGTTAATTTTGAAATCGGTTGAAAACTTATAATATACCAAAGAAACGTAGTTTAAAATTTTTTAAAGGCTTTTATAGAATACTTATTGTTCCTGCTTACCCCAGGTCGTAGCAGTACTGGCAAGGAACATAGAGGATCGTCAAAATGTAAGATAATGAGAATGATCTATGTAGGATGCAGAGAGTGTCATTGTTGATTCGAAAACATCACTTTTAAAATCGGTTTATTACTTCCCGAGCTTGCACAGAAATCGTAATTTACAAATTTTTTAGACCGCTTTTCGAACCGCCTCTTAGCTTCACAACTTTAAATTTAAATTTTACTCTTGACAGCTCTTAGAAGACATTTATATTTTTTTAGTAAGAACTATACGGAATTTAAAGTTTATAGACTCCTTAGTACAATAAAAATCCCCATTTTGAATATTTTTGGATCCTGAAACCTCTGTTGATAGTGTCACCGAAATAAAATGTAGCTTACGTTCATTATATTTGAGCAGCTTCTATCACCACAAATTTAATTTTGACATCGGTTTGATATGTGCTCAAATTGCCATTTACAAAGTTTTTTTCTTTATTAAAATCATTGAAACTATGCATCGAAACTATAATTCTTTTACAGACTTATTTTTATATTGAACAATGTGGATGCTTTACTATTTAGTCAAGTAACAGAATTTTGTCAAAGTGGTAGATTGATGATGAAGCAAATACTGCAGATTTTTAACACTATAGGACGCTTTTTCGCACACTCCCCCTATTCAAAATTCGAAATTTTAATGAATGGTAGAGATAATTTATATCTTATAAGTAATTACTATGCTAAATTTAATGCTTGTTGTTCCTTCAGCAACACAAAAAACGCATTTTTAGAAAGTTTGATATTCCTGCGTCCCCGGTGGATTTGTGAAATTGACATAAGATACAGCCAATGTTCATTCCGGGCAAAAGCCATCTATTTGGCAAAATTACTTTTAAAATTGGTTACGTAGTTCTGGAGATTAGCCCTTACAAACAAACAAACAAAACTTCTTAATATAGGTAAGGACGACATAAGATATATCCTGTGTTAGATTTCGGGCGAACACAAACATTTTGGCACCATTACTTTTGAAATCGGTTCAGTAGTTCCGGAGATTATCCCCTACAATCAAAGAAAGAAAATTTTTCAATATGGTATAGCTTATTTTTGATTCCGGGTGAACACCATCATTTTGATACTATTACTTTTAAAATCGGTTCCGTAGTTCTGGAGATTATCCCCAACAAATAAACTAACTTTTCCTTTTTATAATATAAGTATAGATGACATAAGATATAGCCTATATTTGATTCCGGGCGAACACCATCATTTTGGTACCATTACTTTTGAAACCCGTCCAGTATTTTATAAGTTGTGGCATAGACATAAGATTTAGCCTATGTTTGATTGCAGGCGAACATCATCTATCTGGTAAAATTACTTTTGAAATCAGTTCATTAGTTCGAGAGAATAACCATTACAAACAAAGAAAATTTCCTCTTTACAATGATAGACGACATAAGACATAGCCTATGTTTGATTCCGAGCGAACAGTATCTACTTGGTAAAATTATATCTAAAATCGATTCGGTAGTTCCGAGATTTGCTCCTAGAAACAAACAAACTTTTCTTCTTTATAATATAGATATAAATGACATAATATGTAGCATATGTTTGATTCCGGGAGAACACCACCATTTACATCTAAAATTGGTTCGGTAGTTCCGAGATTTGCTCCTACAAACAAACAAACTTTTCTTCTTTATAATATAGGTATAAATGACATAAGATGTAGCATATGTTTGATTCCGGGTGAACACCATCATTTTGGTACCATTACTTTGTAAATCGGTTCTTTAGTTTCGGAGATTAGTCCCTACAAGCAAACGAATAATGTTTTCGTCTTTATAATATAGACGACATAAGATATACCTATGTTTGATAAAGGGGCAAACACCATCATTTTGGCACCATTACTTTTGAAATCAGTTCAGTAGTTCCGGAGATGAGCCCTACAGACATCAAGCTTTTCCGCCTTATAATATATTTATACACGACATACGATATAGCCTATGTTTGATTCCGGACAAAAACCACTCTTTTTTGTACCAATACTTTTGAAATCGGGCCAGTAGTTCAGAAGTTGTGGCAAAGACATAAGATTTAGCCTATGTTTGATTCCAGGTGAACACCATCTATCTGGCAAAATTACTTTTGAAATCGGTTCCGTAGTTCCGGAGATTAACCCCTACAAACAAAGGAAATTTCCTTTTTACAATATAGGTATTGACGACATAAGTTGTAGCCTATGTTTGATTCCGGGCGAACATCATCTACTACCTCTGGCAATAAAGTTAAGTGAATGAATTCAGAATGATCAATCTGGCAACACTGGGGAAACAAAACGCTGCACCTGCATACAAACAAATGTTGACCATCTTCCCTCACCGTTGTTTAGTTGAGCGTTGTTTATGTTCTGTATAAAACGTGCTTTACCAAGTGCTTGTCCAGTATGTTGGTTCTTAACTGAGAACAGGAAAATGATCGAACAAAAGATCAGTTTAAAATTTGGTTTTAAGCTTTGAAAGACACCGAAAGAAATTCATGAGAGGTGGTGCAAATTGAACATCCACCATACTCTCCAGATCTCATTCCTCCAGACTTCTTCCTATTTTAACAACTCAAACTCTCTTTAAAAGAGATTTGACCATTTGCTGACATCCAACAAAACGTGACGAAGCTTTTGAACTCCATCCCAAAAGAAGATTTTTTGCGAATTTCCAAGGACATGTATAGCAGATCTCAGCGCTGCATATAGTTATGGAAGATGACTATTTCGATGGATGTTACGGTAACTTTCGTTAATCTTCATTAATGTTACAGGACTATTCACCGAACTTTATTGTCAGAGGTAGTATTTGGTAAAATTACTTTTGAAATCTACTCGGCAGTTCCGAAGATTAGGTACTACAAACAAACAAACTTTTCCTCGATATGATGTAGGTATAAACGACATAAGATATAGCCTATGTTTGATTCTGGAACTTTAGCCTGCAACTTTAAAATACATTTGTATGAATTTCATAGTTTACACATTACATAGCAACATATACTAATCTTATACTGAACTCTATTTAGAAAATTGGTATATGAAGACTTTTATTGTTAGTAAATAAACTGTCGTTAATAGAATGGCAGGTAAAAATTTGTAGAGCGGAGATAATTCCTGTTTTTCATGAAATTAAATCCTTATATGATCTTAAAGTAAATAAAATTTTAAGACAGACACAGAAAATTGAACTCAAGAAATGTTGCTATTAATATATTTACAGTTACTCAGAACAGTGCTTATAATTTAATTATACGTTTGTTTTCAAGACTGAAAGAATTTCTGTTTCATTTTAATAATACTAAGCAAAAACATCACTCTGCGGGAAAAAAAGGAGATCTAAAAAAATTACCTTTATTATTAACCAGTGTCTGAAATAAATAAAAAACATACAAATTTAAACATAAATATAAAACGAGCAACTATAGAATCCAAAATTTAATTTAATTCTTTTTTGTAAAAATGCATAAGAATTGAATACAAAACATCAAATTTAATATTCTTTTCTCTATTATATTCCACTTATTTAGTGCGGCAGAGATCTAATTGATTTTTCATTAAAATCTCGACATCCAAATCGGATGAAATATTTAATGAAATCGAAAAGAATGTCTACGAAATTAAGTAAGATATTTAAAGGATCGGCATCATTAGATGAGTGAAGGAAGATGAATGTTACTAAATAAGTGTTACTTGCTTAGTGGATGAATTAGCTTAATAGATCTATTTTTGATTCAAATAAACTCAGATATGGTGTAGATTTATTTTTTAGTTTTATTTGCATGATATCCGTATTTTCTTTTATAATGTGAAGCATATTTATAAATATTTTCTGTAGAGACTTTAATCAAATTACAGTACTACCATCTACAAAGAAGTTCTTGATTGTAAAAATAAAAGTTTTTAAAATACAAAACACAGTACAGAAAATTATTTGGTTACAAGAAGTAGCTGAATGTAATAAACAAATGCTTCAATACATGTAAAAAAAACACGCATCAAATATTTCATCTGAATATGACCGACGCACAGTGGGGCAAAATCCCGAAAAGCTGGCTAAAATATGAAAATGTTATTCAAATTGTACCAAAATTCGTATACAGGTGTTTTTCAGGATGCTAAGTAAGAATACAAAATTAAAATTTATAAAAATGGCGGATACAATATGGCGGAGCAAAAATTAAAAATGTCTCGAAAGTTGTTCAATTTATATGCAATTTTGTAAACTTTTCAGGATGCTAATTAGGATTCAAAAATTAAACTTTAAAAATAAATAAATAAATATTATTAAAGATTAAAAGTAAAAACAATTAGATTTAAATTAAATTTAAAATTTCGAGGGTAAACTTAAAAAGCAATTTTAAAAAAACCAAGGCATATTTAATCGAAATTTAAGTACGTTAATGGAAAGTAAAATATTAGACTATTTAATTTTTATATTATTAAAACAAAAACGAAAATATATTCCAGAAATTCACCTTCAGTATCAACTGTTGTAATAATAAAAAGATTCTTCAGAGGTCAAAGTGTCGAAATATTTAGCAGAACTTGTTGGCGGTATTGGAAGATCCTGTGACTCTTTGGATCAATGATTTTAATTTCTTCTACGATAATTTATATAAACTGGAAATGAAAGAATCTAATGACATTAAAAGGCGTAAAGATATTTTTTTTTCGCTACTGCAACTTTGCGATAAATCTTCTAGATAATTTTTTATTAGTTTGCTGTATGATTCTTGAGTATCTTATACCATTTGACAAATTGGCAGTAAAGAAGATGTTATTTCTTTGTCATTAAGTAGTTTGTGTACTGAAGTAGGCATATAGAGCCAGGGGTGCAGCTCAAATCTACGGGCTATTTGTTAGGAAAAGTCTATGAAATTTATCAAGAAAATGACATGACTACAAGAAATTACTTATGATATAGACTCGATTAATCAAATCTTCGTATACGATAGTTATAGAAGCACATATAGTTGAGTTTTCAAATAATCGTTGAATTGCATTGCCATCATTTCTGCTTCCAAATCTGGAATTTAGTTTCTCGATGAGAAGTCTTAATTGTAAACGAAATATTTTTTGCATATTTTATTTTGCAATTTCAGTGTTTTTCTTTTCATGCAGAGTACGAGCTATTCATTTTTTCTATCCAGTTTGTCTTCTAGGTGTAAGCTCTCTCTAAACGTTTTTGCATGTAACTTGGATATTCTGAATTCTAAATTACCTCAATTCAATTTTAATAAAAAATGTTAGATCGGTAAGATGCTGTTTTAATGCTGTCTGAAATAGGTAGCAACGTTGAGTATTAGACTAATTCGTTCTTGACGACTATTTCTTCTGTTATCAATGATTGTATTAAATGAAATAAGTTGATTCTCCTGGTGTTTAATACAATCCACCTCAATGACATGCATTGACAGCAGCATCTGTATTTCTTGAAAAAGAAACTAGTCGTTGGGGGCCACCGTAATACTTACCCATCATGGATATGTATATGAAAATAAAATATGTGAAACTATTTATACAATGCATTGCAATTCATAAACAAAATTTAAATATTGTTAATATACATAGTAATGCTGTATTAAAGAACTGCTGATGTACCAATTTCGACAAATTATATAAAACGCCAAACTATTCAAGTAGTACCGAACTGCGTAAAAGAAACATCCTTATAACTCCAAAAATAATAATTCTATTAACTAACAATTAACTGCGTCGGATTAAGCGTCTCATTTCCAATTAAAATATACTTCTGAATTGAAATTTGAATGAAATACAGGGTCATGAAAAATCGAAGAATGTGGAAAACAAGATTACAAATAACTCGGCAACTAATAATCCGATCGACTTCGTTCTATATGCAAAATATGTATTATTTTATTGCCTTTTACGTCCATTCCTTAGAACAAAAAAATTCGAAAATTTTTATATACCTTTCATCAGAACGAATTTTTCAAGAGTCCGAAAAAAATAGTTCCGGATAATCGAGGTTGCTGATATTAAATAGGGTTCGTTCCATTCTTACATACTAACTACATACAAAATTTCAAGTCTCTATCTCAATTTGTTCGGGAGATAGAGCGTTTACAGACAGACAGACAGACAGACAGACAGACGGACGGCAAATTTTTTTTCTAAAAATATGTTTTTCGGAATTTCCACTATCTAAAACGTGTAAATCCGTCAAAAAAATTTTTCGATTTTCAAAACGATTGCAAGACTTACCCTATACTACGTATGATGGGTAAGTAAAATGGATCTTGATTGGCCCGATAAAATCATTGAAATGGAAATCTCGGAATTTTGAAATTGACGATTCATGAATTTTTCGCAACATTTATGTGTTCTAGTAGCACGGGAGAAAAGAAAAATATATTAGACCTCCTGCAATCTTCATAGCTAAATATTTGTTTAAATGTACTCAGAATAGATGTTCCATCACATCCTCACTTGCAAATCAAATCCAAATTACTAATATATTCTAAAGTGATATTCATAATGATTTTTACTCGCATTAATGAAATACGCTCAGTAGTTTGATCTACAAATATTGCCATTCACAAAATAATTCTTCTAATTACAATAGAACAAACAAAATTACTACCTATAAAGATAAGAAAATGTATTCTACCGGATTAATAATAGAGAATTATTTTCATTTTTTCATTACTAAGCTTACTTATCAAATTAATGTAATTTTATGATTATAGTACTTATTTACAATATAACAAGAAATAAACTATAATAAAATTGAATAATTCAAAAATTTGAAAAATATTTATCAGCTAAATTATGTGAAAAGTAGTCAATTTCAAAATTTTTGAGGCGGCCGAAAAAAGTGGCATTTTACTTGCTGTTACTAAAATATGCGTGAAATGCAGAAAGGCAGTTTTAGGCAGCTGGTTTTTTATGAATTACTAGACAATAGCCCAAGTTATTATTTTCATTAAACTTCGTTGCGGAACACTGTGGAACATTTAAACTTTTTCATGTTTGAAAGTAAAAAAAATGAAAAAATATCTAAAATTTTTTATCAAAAATGACATCGAATTTATTAATTTTTATGTGCTCCATATAAATTTTGTAATACATGCAAATAAAGTACACACTATCATAGTGTGAATCCATTTCAAATAATTAAAATCGGATAATATTATAAAATGTAGCACGCGTTCAGAGAAACTGTTGTTTTGCTGTTTTTGTTCGCTCTATGTGATATCCCTTCAAGCATCATTTTCGAAATAATGCTGCTTGTAAGGGTAAAGCAAAAATCTTTTTATAAATACAGATCATGACTCTCCAAACATTATTCTATCCAACTATACAGTCAAAATTCCCTAAATCGTAACTTCATTTTTCGACTTTTGGCCAGCTTTTTGGGTTTTTCCCCACTGTGCGACGTTGAGAAATGATTTTTGAGAAAGGCGGTAGTAGAATTTTTTTTCGTGAAATTCAAAATTTCAAGTTGATAAAAAGTTATAACTGTAATCACATAGTTATTTTTTTTATAATTGAAAAATATTTAGGTTTCCTGGAATGAGGATAAAGTTTAAACTTTTTGGCCTAAAATGTAGATTTTTAAAATATAGTTTTAATATATATGAATATACAGTAATTGTATTTTATTCAAAAAATAAAAACGTGAAGTTTAGATAGAAATTTGCATTAAAAATATAGCTTCTGTCATTTATTTTATAAGCCTCCCGGAGCATAACTAAAAATCTTATTATTATACCAAATATCAAAGATTTCCAATTTATTTTGTTGAGGGTTTGAAATTTGATCAACTTTTAATAGCCGCAAACATCCAGATGCTATACAAAGTAAATGATATTAATTTTTAATTAGTTTATTAGTCTAATTTGTCTTGTCTCATGATATTAGAAACAGTTTCTAAAATATTATGTACACACACAAAATAATAGTGAAACTTAGAAAGATAAATTTTAAATTAAAAAGGTTACAGATACAATAGTTTAACATTGAACTATAAAATTATTATTTAAAGAATATCTCGATTGCCTTGTCTGTTTATCTTGATAAGTTACCTCAATGGATAAAGAAGAACCATATTCAACATATTTTGGTTACGTAATTCCAGTCAGTGCCTCTGGGAAAGATATAGTATCATCAATATAAAATTATATGAAATGTTACTGCATTCATGAGACAACTATTTGAGCTCTCGGGTGTATAGTTTTGCAACAAGTACTGGTGTCTCTAATGGATAAATTGTAATGAATCAAACTGCTTTAAAGCACACAGTTCAAGTAGTGACTTCTTTGTTCATTTAAATGAATTCTATATTAGTAAAGTTTTGTTTTAATAGATGGTCTAACGTAATTCAGTGGTCCTATAACTAAAAATTTAATAAACTGCCAAAATTTACTTGTCATTGAGTATATTAAAATAGTTACTATTTTTCAAGAGGCTAAGGAGAAAGATTTCAGAACAGATTAGAAGTATCTCAAGCTGTACTAACAGGTGAATATCCCGACGAATTAGCAAGCTGATAACCTTGAAATGTTTCTAATGCAAGATGAATAACAATGGCAAACCTAATATTACGTTTAATGATTGCATCAATTGATCCAACTCCACAGTTCAAAAAATTTGTCATGAACGGTTATGCCCCTCATGTTTTAACACAAAATATCAGCCTAATATTAGTTATGCATCACAATACGTTTTTAAATCGTACAGTATATCAAGTACTAAAAATAAATTTAAGATTGTTTTTCAGTCAACTCTATAGAGAACTCTGCCTTTACATAAAGAACATATCTACCTGAGATTGTTGTTTTATTTTCGAAAACAAATGAGATCTCTAAGAAGCAAAAAGAGAGAAATAATCTTTACAAAGAGAATTAAAAAAAAGTTTTAAAACCATGACAAGTAAATTATGAATCAGAAGACAACATCGATCTTATTAATCAGCAATCTACTATAGTAACGGACTCCCTCTCATAACTAACTTTAACAAACAAGGCACAAAGTTGATTGCTGATTCAGGAACAAGTAATAGAAATGAATTAGAATTGGTTCATACACACACAAAGTAAAATTTTTTGCCGATAACGTTAATTCACTTCTATTTCTATTACAATTGTAATAAACGTAATTAATAATATTTATTAGTAATTTGTCGTTCACTGCCTTATAAAATATATATATCAACTAACCTAAACAAAAAGTTTGGTCGCAGGCTGTAAAAGCGGCTTTTACTATTGATGCATTGCCTACAATTATCAAAATAAACAGACAATGAAGTCGAGATTTATTTTGCATAACGTTTTTCAACTTCAATGATTAATTATTATATTTGTAATGCTTTTAATTTGAATATTACACTTTCTAAGCTTACTTTTGTGGGTGTGTGTGTTATTTAAAAAAAATGTTTCTAATGTCATGAACTAAAACAAATTAGAGTAATAAAGTAATTATACATTAAATATATTTTATTTTTATGATATCTGGAAGTTTGCAGATGTTAAAAGTAACCTGGAACAAATTTAAAACCATCAAGAAAATAAACTGTAAATCTTAGATATTCTGTAAAATAATAAGATTTTTAATTAGATTCCAAGAAATTAATAAAATTAATGACAGAAACGAAAAAAAATTTAAATTGTTAAATGGCAACATAATCTTTAAGTTTTAAAAGAATTTTTTTATATTCATATGAAATGAAATATATAAAAAATTCCACATTTTAGAACAAAAAGTTTAAACTTCATCTTCATTCCAGGAGACCTTAATATTTTTCAATTAAAAAAATGGTGCAAACATGTGATCATAGGGGCAACTTTTTATCAACCTGAAATTTTGAATTAAAAAAAATGTGTTACTCCCTTATAAGAGTGATTCTGAATTCATCATCAATATTTGGTGGGGAGGTAGGGAATAGGAAAAGAACACTATTTCACATAGGAAAGCATGGGCGCAGACGTCATGTAGTAGGGCAATATGAATCCGGTTAAATGATGGAAAGAAAACATAACAAGAAAGTGGTAAGAGAAAAAACATTTATTTGTGCATCTTTTGTACAGACTTACAAGAGGTGCTCGAAATTCTGACCATTTGCTAGAGTACATGCCTCACAACGACGTTGCATAGACAACCGAACTTTCGGGAATATGCCTGGCGTTTCCCGGATGTTTGCGGCGGCAACCGATATGCGTGCTACAAGGTTCTTCTTCGTTCTTTTTCAATTTGTTGACGGTCCCCTGTTCGATTTCGGGTAAAACTCTTCGTGAAAATATATGACGCGTACTATTTTGTTTACACACCTGGAGTTTCACCACATTTCGATTTTCATTTCATTCCGATTTCTTTCATTACTTACTTAATTACCAATTATGCTTAACTTTTGGACACCAGTGTATATATATGTGTGTGTGTGTGTGTGTGTATAAAAGAACGTGTATGCGCGTGTGCATTGTGTTGGGTCCGTTGCGTATTTTGTTTCTGCTTCCCATTTCCACGATTTAATAATATTTATTTATAAAGATATCTATTTTTCGTATATTATAAATTTTTCGACAAAAATCATAGCAGAGTACTTATATTTTTATGATCTTCTACTCGATCACATTTGCTCTTATACAGTTATTTTAAAAGGACATCTGTATTATATCTATTCTACTTATAATTACTTTGTAATGTATTTTATTTATTTTAAATTTTGTTTTTATTTGCCCACTTACATTAAGTGTTTTTGCATAGCTCTTAGAGATTATTTGACTGTGGAAAAAAAAATGCATCGTATTTTAGTAAAACTCACTCTGTAAAAATTACAATTTTTTCATTGTAAATATTAAACGTACTGTTTATTAGAATGAAATGCATTTAATAATCCTATTTATGTATATCAAATTTCTTAAAGAAATAAAGGAATTTACATTTGATATTCTGCATTATTAATAGCTTATCTCATAAATAAATAAAATATATAAAATTTTAAACATGATTAATATCGATATAAGTATCATTGGCTATATTTATCGTAATTATTTATTTATTATTTCGGTTACAATTACTGAGGATGATTTTCTAATAAATTGCAATTAGCACGTCATATTTATACTTTAATATATAATTTTGATAACACTAATAATCAGATGTTATTATAGTAAAACGTATAATGCTCTGCATAAATGCTCTATGTAGAGTTATTCTTGTTATTAGTAAATCCATTTAATGACTAAGATATTTACAGTGAGACAACAGTAGCTTGAATTCAGTTATATAGGTATTTCAAACTGTATTTTGAAGGCAAAATTAGAGAAATTCCGCTTGCATTCAGAAATGTCAAGAATGCTTATGTGTAGAATGTATGTATATTTAAATTATGCATTTAATATTTAATATCCACAGTAGAATATTAACTGATGCATACAAGATACACTAAGAAATGTTAATTGAACAGAAGTTTTTAATTACCTAAGTAGCTGCAAATCATTGACTTGAGCTCATTTTACGATATATAATATTTATTTTCCACTTTCGATTATAATACCCGTATCATAAAGAAAAATATAAATACTTCCTTATTTTACGCATTTTAGATATATTAGTCATTAAAGATTTATTGAAAAAATGAGATTTAATTTTTCGTTCGGTTTAAGTAAATGTTTTTGATTAAAAATGACTTGGATATGCGAAATGTGCTATCAATCTTTCTGATTATTATATGAAATAAATCCATGACATTTGCAGTTAAAAAAATGTTTTTGATAACGAGTCTAAAATGGTGAAAGATTAAGATACTTATTTCATCTATTGTGGTATTTTTCTATGATCTGAGATTCAATTTGGTGACACTAAAATTAACTCTTTATATGTTGAAAGTGTCTTTGGAGTTATAGTGTTCATTTTAATAAATAAATGTATGATCAATTTCAAGATTTTTATTTAAAGATTTTTAATTTTACTAATCCGTAACACATTTTCTTTTAAAAATCTCTAACGATTCAAAATATCTTTTCATATTACAGTGAGCCCTAATTTAAGGTTTTTCAATGAACTACGAAAAAAAAATGTCTTTATATGCGGGAAAATAGAAAGCCCGAGTAAAACAAAACAAAACTCTAAGTAAAAAATAAAGTTTGATTTCTGTGACATAGCTCTCATTTCTTTATTTGCATAGTGCTTTAGACATCAGTTTTTAAAATTATGTTTTTAAAAAATCGGTTAATGCACAGTGTGCCATTATTATAGGAGCTGCATAACAAATCTTAGTCTGAACAAATATGAGCTTTTGTAAGTTTTCTCATGTTTATTACACTTTGAAAGAAACGCTCTCCGGTTTTAGAGCTTGAATGACTTTCATAGCACATAAAATCCCATGTTTCTCATCATCGTCTTCATCAGAATTTGATAAATTATCTAACATACCAAATACAGTAGGGATTTTTGACGTCACAATATTTGAATCGAAGTAAGAAATCCTCGCAATCTGGAACTGAGCAGGGACAAGAAAATCCATTTCATAGGAATCTCCCCTTTCTTTTTTTTCCATTTCCTTTATAATTTCTGTTTACTTTAAAATCATATTTTACAAAAGATTTTAAGATACATTTTCTACCAACTGTCTCTCATTATTATAAAAATGATATCGAGAACTTACAAAGTATTAATAGATTTTTACCTACCTCCAAATTCTTTTTTAAGAACAGATCTTTTCAAAGGTTGTTTTCTGTAGTGCACTTTAAGTGATCGTTTGATCTCCGAGTCACAAGAAGGAACTTTACAAGTGCAAATGGCAGGGAAAATCTGCATTCACACATTTTGTAACTGTGAATTTTAAACATGAGATGAACACTGATCAACAAGCAAAAAAAATCTTACATTCCTGTAAGGGCAATTGTCTGACCAATTTAAGAAGAAAGTTTACAAAAATTGTTCTTGTCATTCAGCATTTTAGGTTCGAGCAGAATTCAACAGTCTCTTTACATTCCTGAAGTACCTGGGTTTTAGGATTGTTCAAAATAGTATTGGTGTTCTATCTACACTCCCATCTCTACTGACTTACTGTACTGTTATTTTGGAATTTGTGCATAACAGTGCATTCATTCGCAGTTTGGTCAGTTGCTCACCATAGTAGTTTTCGCTTCTTATTGAAAATGTTTTATGTAACAATAGTTTCCCGTCAGTATTAAAAAGGTAATTTAAAAAAATTCTACTACTAAAGACGGCAATGTGTCAACGTTCCCTCTTGGACGGTCTCAGGTTCGACGCCAGCAGCCTTTCCTCAAATAGATGTGAAGGATAAATTGTGCCACATTTTGAAGTAATTAATACTGTTGTAGCGTATATAGGGTTCTTTTGATCTAATAGTTAGACAACTTTAAACTCTTGTCTTTTAGAAAAGTAGAAGATAATTTATTTGCAGATCTTCAGCACAACAGAGTCTTCGAAACTCACAAATATTACTAGATATTCAAAAACAATTGTTCAAATCTATCGTACAAGCGCAGATATAGATTCCAGAGACTCTTTATACAATGTCTCAACACTAAATCACATTCAAAACAACGTAAATAAAGCTCAAGCAAACTTGCTTAAACAATCGTAGCTCACTCAATGACTGACTGATAAATAATAACAACAACAGCTCGCATTGCACTCTTTATATAGGCTCGTAGCATGCGCCGGAAATTTCTACAACCTTCTAGAAAAATCTGGAAACCAAGGAAAAACATTCAATGTATCAGTAGACCTAAAGGGGGGGGGGGTTACCATGGAGAGGAAAGGGTTACCATCGCCAACAATCGCCAAGTTTGTCGACCAAAATTAGTCGCCAAAAGTGATGCCAACTTGGCGATATCTCGAATATTTCGCAAAGCTGCCATAGACAGTCACTGAAAATAATAGACAAGTTTGCTTGATAACAGAGACAATGTAATTAAAACTAATATTAGTAAAGAAATGGAGCTTAATAAGATTATTTACATCATTTTACACTACAAACACTAACTATTTACAAAATTCTTAACACTACCCCTTCCTCAAAGACTGCACGTCCCGGACAGTGCAATCCTTGAGTTAGAGGAAAACACTTAAAATAAATAAACAAATAAATAAATAAATAATAATAATAATAATAATAAGATTTACATAAATAAGAACTAATTACTATTTATATATTTACAAAAAGTGACTTTCATGACCATGGTCTGAAATTCCAGTTTTGAAATTCTATTCACTTTGGCCAAAAAAAGGGGTAGCCGGTTATAGTGTACGACCTTGGGTTTGGCGTGTGGCGATTTTTGTATGCGTACAACGACGTCATTCAGCCTGTTGACGACTGTGTAAGGACCGTCCCAGTTTCTTTGTAATTTTGGCGACAGTCCCTTACGACGTATCGGATTCCACAACCAAACTTTGTCACCTTCGTTGAACTCATGTCCTGTTGCCTTTGTGTCGTACCATGTCTTCATCTTTTCCGTTGCCAGTCCGATTCGGTTCCTCGCTAGACGATGAATCTCCTCAATCTGTGCCTGGAGTTCATCCACGTATTCTTCAGGCGACAAAGGAACGTCAGGAGGACGGCCAAACAAAAGATCCGCAGGCAGACGAAGATCACGACCAAAGAGCATTTGAGAAGGGGAGTAACCAGTGGCCTCATGAGTGGCACTCCTGTAGGCAAGCAGGAAAAGAGGCAATTTCTTGTCCCAGTCCTGTTGGTCTTTAGACACCAGGAGAGCGAGGCTATTTAGGATGGTGCGATTGAAACACTCCACCATGCCTTCCGATTGAGGATGTAGAGGTGTAGTTCGAGTTTTGTCCATGCCGAGTAGTCCACACATTTCCTTAAACACAGTCGAATCGAAGTTTCTTCCTTGATCGGAATGGATTTGAAGAGGAACTCCGTATCTGGAAAACCAGTGTTGAACCAGTATGTCTGCTACGGTGACCGCCTCTTGATTAGGAATGGAGTAGGCTTCAGGCCACTTAGTGAAGTAGTCCATGACAACGAGAATGTACTTATTGTCATCAGATGTTCTAGGAAGAGGACCCAAGATGTCTAGAGCAATTCGTTCGAAAGGAGCTCCTACATAATAACGCTGCAATAGTCCACAGGTGCGCCTCTTTGGACCTTTGCGTGCTACTCAGGTGTCACAAGTTCGACACCAATTCTCCACGTCACTGCAAACATTATTCCAGTAGAAATGCTCTCGAACCTTCTTCAGGGTCTTCATTACACCAAAATGAACTCCTGTGGGACTACCATGCAGTTCTTGAAGGGCATTAGAAATTCTCGACTTAGGGAGAGTAGTTGCCATCTACATGTCTTTCCATCATCAGACTCCCATTTTCGGTACAAGATACCGTTCTTCAAATGTAGGGAATCCCAAAGAGCCCAATAATGTTTAGTCGTAGGATGGTAATGGGCCATGTCTTGCCAGCGGGCTTCCTGTTGGACTCCTCTTTCAGCTCTAGTATTGGCTTAATTTCAGGATCAGCAAGTTGATCTTTACGCAGGCTCTTGACATTCCACGGATCTTGCGATAATGTAGACCCAGTTGTAACTTGTCTTACTATAGGACCTTTGACATTAAATTTCTTCTCAACCCGGTCGCAGTATCTACAATTCTCTGAGCAGGGTCTTCTTGAGAGAGTATCTGCATTTCCATGTGATGAGCCTTTTCGATGGCGTATCTCCATATCGTACTCTTGAAGCTTTTGTATCCACCTGGCTATCTGGCCTTCAGTGTTCTTAAAATTCAATAGCCAAGTTAGAGAAGCATGATCAGTTCGGATCAGGAGTTTTCGACCGTAAAGATAGTGATGAAAATGGTCTATTGGTTTCACTACAGCAAGAAGCTCTCTTCTTGTTACGCAGTAGTTTCGTTCTGCCTTTGATAAGCACTTGCTGAAATAGGCGATAACACGCTCCTGGCCATCGATTTCCTGGGACAGTACAGCGCCAATGCTTTCGTTTCTTGCATCCGTATCCAGTATAAACTGTTTATCGATTTGAGGATATGATAAAATTGGAGTGGATGTAAAGGCCTCCTTAAGCTTTTCGAAAGCAGCGTCACATTCCTGTGTCCACATAAATTTCTGATTGGCTTCTGTTAATTTATGAAGTGGTCTTGCAATCATCGAGAAGCCTTTGACAAATTTTCTGTAATAGGTGCATAATCCTAGAAAACTCCGAAGCTGGTGAACATCTGCTGGACGTCTCTAATTTTTCACGGCTGATATCTTCTCCGGATCAGTCCTGACTCCATCCGCCGAAACGATGTGTCCAATGTAGGCGACTTCATTGCGAAATAAGCTGCACTTCGAAGGGTTTAACTTCAAATTAGCTTCCTTCAATTTTTGTAGCACCCGCCTGAGGTTGTTCAGATGTTCATCAAAAGATTTTCCTATGATTATGATATCATCTAAATAAACAAGACATGCTTCATATGACAGTCCCCGGAGAACCGTTTCCATAAGCCGTTCGAAAGTTGCAGGTGCGTTACATAGACCAAAAGGCATTACCTTGAACTGCCATAATCCTTGTCCCGTTGTAAAGGCAGTCTTCTCGCGGTCGTCCGGATGGATCTCTACCTGCCAGTAACCACTCTTCAGATCCAGAGTCGAGAACCAAGTGTTGCCCGCAAGTGTGTCGAGAGTGTCGTCGATCCTTGGTAGAGGGTTACTATCCATTTTAGTGACGTCATTCAGTCGGCGGTAGTCTACACAAAATCTTGTTGAACCATCCTTCTTTCTTACTAATACAATGGGAGACGCCCATGGACTTGTCGATGGTTCGATGACGTCATTTTCTTCCATATCCTTAATTAAATTTTGTACCTCTTCTTGCTTGGCAAAAGGTAATCGTCTAGGGTGTTGTTTAACAGGTGAGTGATCTCCAGTATTAATTCGGTGTTGTGCAATTTTAGTTCGTCCACAGTCTTCAGATGTTTGGGAAAATAAACTTTGGAATTCTCTAATTAAACTTTCAGCAGCATCCCTTTGATTTAGCAGCATCCCTTGATAGTCCTCGTCTTATCACTGATGTTAGCAATTCTGACTGGAATTGTCTTCTTCGAGAGGTCTACTACAGAAGAAGCTACCAATACTCCTGCTTGTGTACTATTGTCTTCTGGATAATCTATAAAGCCAAATTGGTAATTAGTTTCATTTTTAATTACAGCTCGAACTAATATTCTGTTCTTGGATCTTGATTGATGCCTTCCTTGGCTATTAGTGCTTGTTTACATTCAATTTCGTTATTTAAGTCAAAGAGGCTTATTTCTTCAAATTTTGAGAGCATTTTGTTATTTTTGAAATCAAGTTTGAAGCCAAACTTCTTCAGAAAATCTAGTCCGATTAAGCAAGGATCTGTTATGTTAGCCACATATGCCGTATGGTAATATTTCGTTCCTCCAAAGTGGATGGTTAAATTTGTCTTACCATCTATTCCTATCTTGTAGCCCGTCACAGTTTACAGGGTAACGCATGGTGGAGTCCAGATGAGTTTACATTTCAATTTTCGAGCCAAATCTTCTCTTATTATTGTAACATTGGCTCCTGTATCGACAATCATACGGCACTGAATTCCGTTAATAAAGCCTATCACATATAACTCATTATCACCTCCACTCATTTTTTATATCTGGAGGATCTTCAGGTGGGGCTTTTCATTTTCTGGCAACCTCCGCCCCGCGAGATGGCCAAAATTTAGTTTCCCTGCTGACTGTTTGAATTTTTCTCACGTTCGTGGATTTTGGGGCAATTTCTTCGGAGATGTCCTGTATCACCGCATCCCTAGCATGTGAGATTCTGTCTTCTTGAACTTGTTCTTCCGTATTTTAAAGCTTCAATCTCTTGATTTAATTTCCTAATTTCTTTCAAGACGTCGCTCTCAGTGTCTGAGCTTTTGTTCACCATTGCCCCTCGGACTGAATGACGATCTCTTCGGCTGGCTTGTGTAGCTGCTTCCAACTTTAAGGCATATAGTAATGCAGCCTTTAAATCCTACACACCTGCCATTCGTACCGCTCTCTGCACTTGTGGATCTTTTATTCCGTCTACAAAGTACTGCAATGAGAGCATTTCCCGTACATTTGTTGGGCAGTCGATGAATGCTAAATTTGCCAGACGTTCTATTTCTGAGGCAAAATCTTGAAGGGTTTCACTCGATTTTTGATGGCGGCTCTTCATTTGTATTCTCCTTTAATCTTTGAAGAATTTTTCTCCGAATCTCATTTCAAGTGCACAACTTAAAGTCTCAAAATTGAGTTGCGTCATATTGGGCAATGTTTGCAGCACGTCGGCGGCTTCTCCTCTTAAAGATGCCGCCAGTTGACAAGCTTTCGCCTCGTCACTCCATTTGTTCTCTTCGGCTATAATGGTGAATTGGGTCTTGTAAACTTGCCAGGAACTCTTTCCGTCGTATGTCGACAGCTTGATGTGCACGGGAGAAGCAGGCGGATTCCTAAATTCTTCATAATTACCACTGGACGCTGAAAACTTCTTCTCAAGATCTTGTACTCTTTTATTTAGCTTTTAATCTACTTCAACTATTTTCCCTTCCATTTTCTCTTCAACATTTCTAACATCATTCTAAATTTTTTCTTCTACTTTCTCTATTTTCTTTTCCATTTTCTCTTCTACATTACTAACTTCATTCTGAATTGTCTCTTCTACTTCCTCTATTCGTCTCTGTACCGACGAGAACTTTTCTTCTAAAGTTTTCTTCATTTCTTTTTGGCCTATATTAATCTTTTCGGTCACTTCTTCTTGGCATTTGTCAATTTTGTTTGTCAACTGTTCCATTCTTTCTTCGTTTTTATTCATTTTATCCGCCAACTCTTCTTGGCCTTTATTTATTTTTTCCGCCAACTCTTCTTGGCCTTTATTCATTTCTGCCTTTATGCCACTGATAGCATCTAACAGTTCTGCCAGTTGTCCGTCCATTGTTCTTGTTTTCGCCATAAGATACCGACTCCTGACACCAAATGTTGTAGCGTATATAGGGTTCTTTTGATCTTATGGTTGACAACTTCAAACTCTTGTCTTTTAGAAAAGTAGAAATTAATTTATTTGCAGATATTCAGCCCAACAGAGTCTTCGAAACTCACAAATATTACTAGATATTCAAAAATAATTGTTCAAATCTATCGTACAAGCGCAGATATAGTTTCCAGAGACTCTTTATACAATGTCTCAACACTAAATCACATTCAAAACAACGTAAGTAAAGCTCAATCAAACTTGCTTAAACAATCGTAGCTCACTCAATGACTGACTGATAAATAATAACAACAGCAGCTCGCATTGCACTCTTTATATAGGCTCGTAGCATGCGCCGGAAATTTCTACAACCTTCTAGAAAAATCCGGAAACCAAGGAAAAACATTCAATGTATCAGTAGACCTAAAGGGGGGGGGGTTACCATGGAGAGGGAAGAGTTACCATCGCCAACATTCGCCAAGTTTGTCGCCAACTTGGCGATATATCGCCAAATTTGGCGACCAAAATTAGTCGCCAAAAGTGACGCTAACTTGGCTATATCTCTAATATTTCGCAAAGCTGCTATAGACAGTCACTGAAAATAATAGACAAGTTTGCTTGATAACAGAGACAATGTAACTAAAACTAATATTAGTAAAGAAATGGAGCTTAATAAGATTATTTACATTATTTTACAGTACAAACACTAACTATTTACAAAATTCGTAACAATACTATCTTTTGAAACAGTAAATGCTTAAATTCCTAATTTTAAAGCAATTTCTATTGCTTTCAGTTTTGAACCGAAACTAATTATATAAATTTATGCTGCACGAACTTTCTTGAATATTGAAAAACTGAATTTTCTAATTTCTTAAAAAGTGATGATTTCATATCTCCCCCTTTTTAGCTATTTTACGCATTTTTTGAAAATTTTAAAATTTTCTCCATTACATCTGTTTGTTTTAAAGTTGCTTACAATGTTAAATATGTAATTCTACTTAATTTAAATCAGCTTTACTTGCATTGCATTTTCCACATTTTCCGGTAAAGCAAGTCGCTTTCTTTTTTATTTCCATTGGCGAATTAACAACATAAATTATTTAATGAATGCTCTTAACTTATTTCTATTATTAAATATTAGTAACTAGGAAGTTCTACTCGCAAAGAGCGAATCATATGGATCCAAGAGAGAGGCAACGTCAATGAATCTGAAAGAAAAACTTTTCTTTTAAATACGCTAACACAAAGAGCAATGAAAAATTTCAATAAGTAATAAACATTAAACTCTAAAAATATTTTTTGCAGCCCTCTTTCAAAAAAGTAATATTTATCGCTCATTAATTTTTAATTTATTGCTCATTAATAATATTTGTTGCTCATAATATTTATTGCTAATTAATATTACTTATTATATATCAAATATTTATTGCTTATTAATATGGGAATATAAAATCTCTATAAATAAAAGGAATTCTGAGGATAATTAATTAATTAATTGAGGCACAGGGGAAAGCAAATCTTGGCAATGCGCCAACTCGGTCCAGAGGAAGCAAATCTTGGCAATGCGCCAACTCGGTCCAGAGGTATAAAAGCAAGATAGAAAAAAACGCGCAGGTCTGTGCATTCAAGTACAACCACCCATATGTATATGCTGAAAGTTTGTTCTGACGCTCACCCGACGCACGTGGAGTGCCGATGGTCCGGGGAGAGTCACCGGGGGATCCGTCGCCAGCTGAGAGAGAAGCGTACCATACACATAAATTATTAAATAAACCTTCAAATTAAGCCCGGCGAAGCGGGCTGGGTATGCTAGTATTTATAAACATTTTCTATCCTTCGTTTCATGTTAAATGCCTGCTGTTATTTTTGGTCAAATGTTCAGTTTTTATATCTTTGATCGTAATGCACAAAAACTAATACGAATTTTAATCATTTATGAGTTTATATAATGTATCGATTTACATCATTTCAATTTTTTTTCATCAAGTCCATACAAAACAAGTAAGAAAAATCATGCGTTAAGCATAGATTATGAAGCACTTTCCAACACTTAATGAAATCTTTAACAAAACTCTGTTATTTAGGGAAATAATAGTGTATAGCCAAATATACCCAAATATGTATTCCAGTACATTAGAACAGGCCTGTATTTCATATGTCAGTTCATATAATGGGAAAATTTTTCTTAGCAAGAAAATACCCAGTAACTTGAAATTTCTTTTTCAGCAATTCATACTATTAGATGGAAACATACTTGAATACTTTTGTTCAGCCCTGCAGTTTACATTGTACCTTTATTACACGTCAGCATTAGGCTAAAATTTATTGTAAACTAAAACACTTTTAAAACAACTGAAATCACATTCTCTTAAATCATCATTCATAGGCGTCCATGTACCGAATTCTTTGCGTGGCCCTGTATATCCCTTTATCTATATTCTGCAAACATTTCTCAGTAAATTGAATGCAGCTCAGCGTAAAAATGCATAGCTTATTTAAGAACCATGTTTAAATAATTTACGCTCATATTCAGTAACGTTGGTGAGCTCTTTTGGGTAGCCCTGTATATCAACTATAACATTTATACACACCATATAATGTGCATATATTTAGCGAAATATAAACGCGAATATCATAATTAAAATGCATTTCATCCCTCCATCAGCCATCATCGGAGACATATACGGTACTTCGGAAAGAATATACTATTTGAAATCTTTTGTATGGCCCTGTAAATGCTATGTACTTCATATTATGCAAGACAGTAGCGTATAATTCATATTAAGCTTCCGTGACATATATCAATTTTATTATACATGAAAAAGCTTAATATGTTTAAAATATGTCACACACAATTCCCCCTTTTACCATTATCTAATGGAATTCTTTTGTGTGGTCCTGTAAATGAATAATAGCTACATTTTCCCCTTATATTTTATAGAATGCATATTTTAATATGTTTGACAGGGTATAACATCTTTAAAATTCCTTTCAAACGATTTTTCCCAATAGGCCGTAATGTAGTAGGAAACTTTTGATTCGCCCTGTAGATAAACTAATCATGGTAGCAATTTCATTTTCGATAGGACTTGTGCTAGGATAAACGTCAATAACGTCCTAAAATTTCATGGCAATCCGAGTATATTAACGATTTTCCCTCATAGGCCGTAATGTAATGGGTAACTTTTGATTCTCTCTGTACATAAACTAATCATGGTAGATACTTCATTTTCAGTAGGGTTCGTGCTAGGGTAAACCCCAATAACGTCCTAAAATTTCATGGCAATCCGAGTATATTAACGATTTTTCCCCATAGGCCGTAATGTAATGGGAAACTTTTGATTCTCTCTGTAGATAAACTAATCATGGTAGATACTTCATTTTCAATAGGGTTCGTGCTAGGGTAAACCTCAATAACGTATAAAAATTTCATAGCAATCCGAGTATATTTACGGGAGTTAGAGCGCGGACAGACAGACAGACGGACAGACGGCCATCCGGCCAGACGGACAGACGGACATACAAACCGAATGCATAAGCACTTTTCAACTTTGTTAGAAAGTGCTAAAAACTATTAAAATAAAATGAACAAGAAACATTTAATTTTAACATGCCACGAATAAATACGTTTGGTATCCCGTTAGTAAAATTAAGATATTTAAATATGTGTAGTTTCCAGACTGATGAAGTTTCTTATCTCGTTTCCATATTCTTTGCTACGCATTTGTGTAATCCATTTTTGAGTCATAAATTAAAATATGTACACAAGTTGCATAATTATTAAAATGCTCGACATTGTTATTATGAACATTTGCGGTCTTCAAGCATAATGGTCATTTAACATTTGCAGAAGTTTTAATACACCAATAAACATCCATTTTTCATTTCGACGGAAATGTATTGTTCTGAATGTTAATAAATTGGAATGAAATAAAGAAAACATTAACATGGAAGCGATAAATTAAAAATAAATATCGCTATATTAATATTCAGAATAAAATAAAAATCCTTTACGCTTTGTAGTTTATGTGTTGTTATATTTTTTTAACACCAAAAAGAAATTTAAATACTGAAATATACAGAATTTTTTTTTCTTTATCTAAATGCAATCTTTTATTTTTTTAGTAAAGTCTTCTTATTTCCGTATACATTAAAAAAAAGAAGTTATATTTTAAGAGATTGGTTTTCTAGCTTGATTTTCTCAGAATCAAGCGTTTAGTATGTTTTTAAACAATCGGCAAAAGTCAAAATTTAACAATTTTTAACAATCGGTACAAGTCGCTATTTTTAAACAATTGTAAGGCAGTCGGTTTAATCAAAAGACTGTCGCAGTTTCATGAATGTAGCTCAATAGTTTAAAGTTATCTATTTATATGCCCTTTCATTAATCATAAAACAATTAGAACAACGCTGTATAAATAATACCAATTACAGTGGAGCATCGTTTACACGACGCCACAGGAACTACCAAAAAAAAAAACGTCGTATAAACGATACTGTCGTATAATCGATTTTCATTTCTAAAACTGAAATTAATTTTGTTTTCACTTAATTTAATGTTTAGCATCTTGATTTACATATATCTATATATTAAAAAATATATAATAAAAAAATGGGGGGGGGTGGTGGATACAGTAGGCAATTTAAATGTAATACCAAAAAGTAACGGAATTAAGCTCCATCTGAATGTATGTTCCCTTCTCTGATTTATTTTACAAATTATATAAATCCTGGGAAATTTATAAATTCCAAATATACTCTCTCACCCTCCTATTGTTAACCCTCTATTTCAAAAAAGTTCCAATCATAAGCGTCCCTAAAATATTATTAGAATTTCCTGTCTGCTAAAGGGGTGCTTACTTTCTGTACTTTACGGTACACGTATTTTTTTTCTTTTGATCATTTTATGTAGAGAAAAAAAAATGCCTATGATTGTTTGACGTGATTGATTGACCTGGAGGTGTAATTAATAGTGCTGTAAAAATAACGGCAAAATGAAAACCCGTATGGTAACGTTGATTTTGAATTCTCTACCCGTTAAAAAGTATTCGTTTCGTTAGTCGTTATTGTTCAGAAATTGGGTATTCGCAGTCATCGAGCATACGGCATATATCGTATAGAATAATATTTGGAAGAATTCGTATTATTTAGTGCTGCCATCTATCCTTGAAAATTACATTTATTGAAGTTTCGAAGTTTTATTTTAAAAATGAAAATGGAATATTAAATCCAAGACCGTAGCAAAAAGTCTATAATTAGGGATGGAGGGGGTCAAAAAATGTAGGGGGGTGACTTATATATATTTTTCTCTCTCTTTCTGTGACACAGAAAGATAAATTACTGTATATTTACACTGTAGTTATCAGTGGTGCAGTCATAAAAAAGCAGAGGGCACACGCTGTAAGCAGAGGGTATAAGCACAAGGCAGAGAGCATACCCTAGAGTGTAACTACAGCTTTCTTGAGAAACAACGGGTATACGGTGGCATGTTCCATTAAAAAGTCCAGAAGGTATACTGCGTATACCCTCCATTACATCTGTGGTATTCCCTATGTTCCTGATTAAACTGTTGTAATAACTATGTGCCAAAAAAATGAGCAAGTGTTGAAACACTTGTTTTAGTTACAATTTAGTATTTTTGCAAAACTATGAAAGGTCCTCAAAACTAAATTAGATTTTTGAATAGAATTTCATTTGGGTTTTTGGAACATAAATTCATTGACTGACCGTGGAATCTTTTCGGGAGCGAGGGTCAAAATGTTTTACGGGGACAGAGCCGCCCGTAACACCTCCTTAGCTACGGCCATGATTAAAATTCAATGCATAATTGTACACAGGGCTGCAATTAGAAATGAGTAATAGGGGGGGAGGAGGCGCTGAAAGAAATGTAGGGTGGAGCTTGTATTTTCATACAGCGCCGAAACTAGCCTTTTTCGCGCCCGGGGCAAAGATGAATTTTGGCACCCCCCACCCCTGAAATATATGCATTCTATATAACAAACACACCAAAGGATATCTTAATTTGGCGCCCCCTTCACCTTCTGATCTGTTGGCGCCCGGGGCACGTGCCCCTTCTAGTTTCGTACCTCCTTAATATGGCTATGACTAAACCAAATCTTATATAACAATGACGGAAAAAAATAAACATTTTCTTTATAGCACTTGCCAACAATAAAAAACCGCAATAAAATTCTTAGTGCAGCAATAGCTTTCCTATTGCAAGATTTGCACGTAAAAATGAAAAGAAAAAATATATATAGTTTGACAAATTTAAGAAAAGTTGAACATTACGTCATAACTTTTTTTCCAAGATTTCCATATCAAAAGGAAAATAAAATAAACTAGTAAATCTGCAGATCAGGAGCCTCAACGTCAGCTTTGCACATCAATTTTTTTTAAACACACTTATTGTAATATCCAACTTCCTGGAAACTGTAATTTAAAATTTTCGAATTACGTAATTATTTATAAGAATAAAATAAGAATAAGAAATTTTCACCCATCAAAAGTGTTAAATTAAAGATTTAGTTATGTTAGGATATTCTGAAATGTTCATGATCTATTATATTTGTTTTTTTTATTGTACCATAGTAGATTTCTTCAGGGGGTGGAGCTCCCCTGAACCCCCCGTAGTCTCATTAAATTTAAATTTGTAATTTTCTATCAATCTGCTAATGGTTGTCGTATATCTTGTATTTCTTTATACATTTTGATTTATGAGGATAAGTAACAGTTTTAATAAACATTTTTCATTATCCCCATACTTCTACATACATGCCCACTACAAACACCTAAGTGTGATGTATCATGAACTTTTGAAAATGTAAACTCAGTAATCTAGGGTTTTGCAATTATATTTCCGGAAAAAAGATGTTTTGATTGCATTTTGTGTCTGCTATCGGGGACTGACAGACAGTCAGAAGAACAGACTGACAGATGGAAAACAAATTTTGTGTCGGCAAAATATGCCTTCACTGAAGTTTCGGCAATGACTTCATTATTCATGAGTTATTGCTATCCATGTATCTTGTATTTTTAAAGACTGCAATAAAATACCTGTTTTATTTCAATAATGACGTCAAATTTTACCAAGTGAAAAAATTTGTTAAAAATAAAATTCTTTTACTTCTAATTATGCCCCCATTTTTGTCAGAAATTCTTATTAACGAAACAAATGTCCGTGTTTAAAATTTAATAAAGTACTATATTTATTTTTATTTTTATTCTGACGTCATTTTTTTTTCTTAGTTTAATTTTTCGAATGGAAACTGCTCAATCGAAACTTATTGCCATTGAAAAACTATTCCAGATTTTAATTTTTTTGGCAACGATAAAGGAAATTGCTTAGATTTTATCTAAGAAATCGCTATTGATTGTGTATGAAAAAGAAGGAAATTTTTAATTATTAAGTAAAATATTGGAATAAAATTAATAAAACATACTCTATGTTCTTTTCTGGGCTATGCTATATTTATACGCAAAGATACCAAGACATTAATTAATTCATCAGATTTGATGTTGACTTCATTTAAATTTTTGTACACACATTCAAATTTATAACATTATAAAAATAAAGATTAGGATGAGTGGTTGCTTAGCAACCATTAAGAGAAAATAAAGAAAGTGAAATAAATACATTTGAAATAAGTAAATCTCTAAAACAAATTAGTTTATTTTATTGGAACACATTTATAAAAAATCTCCAAAATTTGCTGTAATAATTTTAAAAACTTGACATTTGCGTAGACAAAATTTCAAAACAATACGAATAATTCAACTGGTAAATTTTAGTATCCATTTATCGTTGAATTCCATTATTGAAATGTGTCATTTTCTCTCAAGAAAAAGAATTGAAAATCATTGGATTTGCCATAGAAAAGCATTATTGCGCAAAATAAAATATTCTATATTTTCCGAACGAATGAATCAAATCTAACAAAAAACTATACAGCTTAATCCTAGTGCCTCACTAACATACCCACTTAATTTCAAGCCAATCGGATACTTTTTGCGTCAGTAATCGCGGAACAGACAGACAGACTGACAGACAGATAGAAAACAAAAAATTTCGTGTCTCCAAAGTAAACCTTCACTGACGTTTCGGCAATAAATTGATAGATTTTTATTTTTTAAGTAAATATTACGTCATATTGGAAATTTAATGGACAAAATGAAGATAAATATATAAAGGTATGTGAGTTTGTAAAAATGTATTGGAAGGTGATAAAAACCTGATTATGAAAATGTTTGTATATTTTAACATTTTGAAGTTCTATGATTTTGTTTTTGCCCTTTTTAAATATATATATATATACGTGAGCGTATTGCGTGTATATTATAATTTTCACTATTCTCTATTCACTATTCACATTTTCTCTATTTGTAAAACACTGCTTATGCATTATTCTAAATATTTGATTTTGCATTAAAATTTATAGTATTGTATTATTTAGCATTTTTTACAGACAAACCATATGAGCCTTTTGATGTTAAATTAAATTCAAGGCACATACTTGAATGATTAATTTTGTAATACTTGATGAATATTTCACAAAGGCGATTAATAAATTTGTTCAAATCATCACTATGATGCATGCTTGAAATGAAATTGTATGGTGGTAAACGACAACTTGTGCGATATATTTTGTTGATAACTTCTAAATTCATTGAGTAATAAATGTTTATGTACATTAAACACTACGAGGAAGGATCAAATATGTATGCAGCTTGTTAAATTATGAAATATTTTATTCTTCAATTATGATAATTGGTTTGGTGTAAAAAGTTTATATTATTTTTAATTATTTATTAGAAAACAACTGCTAATATTTTAGTTAATAATGGTTTTGTGCCTTTAGAACAACAAGTTTTAACAGTCTTTTCTCTTTATTCTGACTTAAGTCTATATTTCTCATGATAAATTTGTAAGTAATAATGTATTTTTTTTTTTACTTTAAAACAGCAATTTTTCGACACTTCACCATATTTTCAACAGAAGAAAGTGTTGTAATCGAAATTTTTTTCGACTCCAGGTTTTCGACGGGTTTACACGTTTTAGGTGTCAGAGATCCCAAAAAACTTGTTTTTACAAAATGTCTGCCCGTGTTTCTGTGTGTCCGTGTGTCGTATGTTGCCATTTCATCATCAAAAAGTGTATGAAAATATGCACAGAATTGAAAAAAAAATGTGCATGTTTTTGGCTGCGGCAAACAGGTCCTTCTTCAATTTTGAAACATTCCGCCGGAAGGAGGCCGGCAATAGCGATTTTTGTGCCATTTCCAATATTGTACCGACTAAAAGTGTATGAAGTTATGCTTCGAATTGAACTTTTTTTTGTGCAAGTGTATGACTATGACTATGGTTTGTTGGTCCTCCCTGAATTTGAAAAAAATATCCGCCGGAAGAATTCGTTGCAATAGCGACTTTTGAGCCGTTTTCAATAAATTACGCCTAAAAAGGTATGAAGTTGTGCATAGAATTGAATGAATTTTTTTGCACAAGAGTTTAGTAATAAGTAGTAGGTCCACCCTGAATTTAAAAAATCCGCCGGAAGGGGGCACCGCAATACTGATTTTTGTGACATTTTCAATATTTTGCCACCTAAAAGTGTATGAAGTTATACATAGAATTGAACGGAAGTTTTTGTGCAAGAGTTTGGCTATAACTGGTAGGCCCACTCTCAATTTAAAAAATATCCGCTAAAAGGGGGCGCTATAACCATGAATCTGTACCATTTTCTTTATTTTACCATCAAAAAGTGTTTGAAGTTATGCATAGAACTGAACTAAAATTTTTGTGTATGATTATTTTTGGATATGACAAGTATGTCCTTCCTGAATATGAAAAAAATCTGCCTATCATTCTATTGTCCGTCGTCTCGTGCAGGGACGGAAACTCGTTTTTATTCCGATTAATTGACTGAAGCAGAAATTTTAGATGAAGTTCAAAGTTGACATAGTATTGAATTAAAATTATTAAAGCATTAACATGTGTAACTATTTTTTTAAATATTAAAATGTATGTATGAGATAGAAGAAAGTCCTGGGATTGCCACATCCAACTAGTTTAAAGATGTTATTATTTACAAGACGACAATTTAAAACCCGGTACTTTCAAACATACCATGCTCTTCATCGGAATTAAAATCAACAGAAAGCGAAAAAAACAGAGGCTGCTTTTTATTTATATCAGATGGGTTAATGCGAAAAGGGGACGGCATAATGTCGGATTGTTTCAAATTTTCTATAGAAATAGCGACGCTCAAATTATTTTCAATAAACGGTACCGAATTTCTGATATGATGTACGACCATAATGATAATAAATGTAGATAGCTCGACAACAGATTTTTATTGATTTCAATGTTTTTAATTTTTGGAAGTTTGGTATTTCCTTTAATATTTAAATATATTTTAACCTTGTAACTGTAAGGTGAATTAATTGATGAAAAAAATTGATGTGTTGCATCATTTTAATTCAGCGGACAGACTGACAGATAGATAGACAAGATTATGTCATAAACAATGTGTTAAAAATTATTCACAAGTGATAAAAAGATAAATTATGCCCACAAAGAAAAAAATTATAAAAGCTGTAATAGTAGGATAGCATTTTTTTAACGTCTCTATTACTTAAAAAATGGATTGATGAATTTTAAAGGTGTGTCAGTTTTGCTGGAATTTCGATCTGGGAATCTTAAATTATTCCTATTAATTTAAAGGTTTTGTTATCATATTTTTAAAATTAGGTGTACGATGAATTTTATACATTTTAATAATGCAAACCATTTTGTTTTATCATTTTACTTACTTCACATCATACATCTTTAGATTTCTGTTTTCCTTTTATCATTTCCCGATAGTCTGTCTCATAAGTTTAAGTTCTCTGAGAATCTAGTTTAAAATAATTGAAGAAGAAAATATTTTATGCTAATTTACAATGTATACTCGACATTTAATCAAAATAAAATAAAATATGCAAATTTGGGTGGTTAAAATAAAAGATATGTTTATTTGTATTTAATTTTTTTCTAGAACAAACAGTGTCTCAAAAGTTTAAGCACTTTTGCATTTTTTTAGAAACGTTGGCAGAGTATAATGACGTTATATAACTTCATATTCCACTTTTAAAACATATAAAAGACGGAGTAATTATTTCTTCTAATTTTAAAAATGAAAGAAAAAGTGAAAAAAAGAGAGTAAAAAAATTACAAAATGTGAGTTTTTTAAAGTTTTTAATTTGAAATCATATAATAAAACTGTTTCTAAAATTGCAAAAGTTTTAAATTGATCAAAGCGATGTATATATAAGTACTTTCTAGAAATGATCATTTTAATCGGAAACAAAGATGTGGATGATCACGAATGATGACTGTTCAGACTGATAGGAGAGTACGGAGTTGGTATCAAGACAAAATATCTGCACACGGAAAATTAAAATTAATCTCAGTATACAGATGTCCAAAGACGATGCACAGAGACGTATTAAAGAGATTTTACATCATACTAAATAAAATAGCTCGAAAATTGTCTCCCAAATTACACCCCAAGGGAGCAAGAATGAACTAGGTTAAAAACTCATGTCCTACGGGGACAAATGGCTTACTGTTTTACTCAGCGATGGGAAAAAGCGGAAATTAGATAGTGCTTATCGTTTGAACGCATTTTGGCATGATTTACGAAAGAAACTAAGTGCATTTTTTAGCACGTACCAAGGCGATTAATTTTTTATGTTTTTATTCGGAGTTGGGGGGGGGGCAGGAATTCGGATTGCATAACCAGACATCTCTGGCTTTCCTAAAAGGAAGATAAGATTCAAAAGAGTATCAAGAGACGGTAAACCAGAATTTACTTCCATTTGGTGGCATTTTGGAAGGAGGAGGTTCTGAATGGATTTTTCAACAAGACAATGTCTCAATCCACGTATCACATTCTACAAAACTTTGGCTTTCCAGAAAAATGTTAAAGTTCTTAACTGCTCATCTTTAAGTCCAGACATAAACCCGATTGAGAATGTCTGGAGTATTTTAACCCGCCAGGTTTACGGCAATGGAAAGCAGTATGACTCTATTGAAGAACTACAAGTGGCCATTGAGAAAGCATGGACTGTTTACCGCCAGAAACCCTACAAAAACCTTTGCGCTATTTATTCTGTGTGAGCTATTGCATCTTTTAAATTTTATATTGGGATTAGAATAGGTAATTTTTTCTTCAGTATAATTTTGTTGTGTTTCAGAATTCGATGACAAATAAACTTACTTCAAAAGTAATGTATGTTTCCAAATATTATAATAAATAAGTATTTTTATTTTGTTTTAGAATTATTTATAATGCAACATTATTGATTTTTTGTGACAATTTTTGTTTATGAGGATGGAAATAAATACTGTGTAACTAAATTCAACAAGTTGGAAATTGCACGTGAAGCGTAGCAAATGAGGTGCGTTTGTACCTCTCTAATGAAGTTTTAAAAATATCACTCTTATATATCAATCTCATAAAATTGTAAATAGTTAATTACAATTAAAATGCGCACCAAACAATGTTCTTTCTGTACTCATTATGTAATGGAATACTTTTGTGTGGACTTATAAATCAATAACAAATGTTCTTTGCACAACGGATTATGCAAAGCTATATTATAATCTGTACTTTATGATGCATATCAATATTATTATGTTCGAATGAGTGTATTATTATTAAAATGCATTTGAAACTTTTTTTTTTGACTGTAACGTAACGGGGTACTTTTGATTGTCCCTGTATTTGATCTATGCATCCTATTTTCAAAAAAATTGAAATGACCTGACAAAATTGTGTAATAAGTATGTAATTTAAATTTCAAATGTTTAAAATGCATTTGAAACATTTTTCCCCATTGACCGTAATGTAACGGAATACTTTTGATCGTCCTTGTAATTGATCTATCCATCCGATTCTCATACAATTTGAAACAACTCGACAAAATAATATAATAATTATTTATTTTAAATTTCAAACGATTCGGGTAGGGTAGTTTTTGCGTTGTTATATGTGGACGGACGGACAGACGGACGGACTGAATGACAACTATAGGTGCTACGTATTTACATAATTACGAACGCACCTAAAAAGAGATATTACTAAATAAATAAATTATTTCTCATTTTTTTATTTTACGTATAAAATATCATAATTTACATGAATCCACTTATTTTGAAAACCAAGTTAAATTTCTTATACTCTTTCTCAAAGAGCTGTTCATTTCTGTGATTTCAAGGAATCGAAATATTTTTTCTTTATGACTCTTTTTAAAAATTACTTTTCTATTATTGCGACAACTTATATCTTACACGAATTGCTAAAAAGTATAATTCAAAAATGTCTCACTTTGCTAATTATTTTTCTAATTACTAATGAAAACAATTGTGTTGAAAAGCATCGAATTATAAAATCGACTGTAAAAAATGCATTTAGGGAAATGATTAACAGAATTTTAAGAAAAGATATAGCTAATACAATTTGAATAATAATGAATGAATCTCGGAAACTATTATTAAGATTCAATTTATTCTCTAAATGAGTTGATATCATTGGATACGTTTTGCTTACGGCAGTCCATCAATCCGATTTTATAACTCAAATTACAATGAATTGCATTTGATAAACTTATTTATGCGACTAACAGATTATACACTAACGTTTATAGAGAAAGTTGTATTGGCTGTTGAATTGTTAATGAATTCACTTAACAGTTTTATGAAATTTATTGTCCTTTGTGTGGGAATAAGAGAAAAAACAAATGAATACTGCTGTTTATAAAGACTTTTTTGCTGTATCATATGGAAAATGTATATATTAAAAACCCAAAACAAATACTTAAATATTGCACAATTTAAGAAAATTAAGCTCACATACCATGGTCAATTTCATTACTTAAAGGGTCAAAAGTTAGAAAAATATTTAAAATGTGCTCTTCAACCTATATCGAATCAATCGCATTGGCAAAATTATGTATTTTTAGAAAATCATACTTATGTACTTTTCTCAGCCAATGCATACACATAATATAAGAAAACTTACCAAACATTTATCACATTTATCAGAACATGCTGTCCTAAGAATAGGCTAGTAGTACAATCAATTGCTAATTTTTGTTACTTATATGGAATGGGTGAAATCATATCAGACATAGTCCAATTTTACATTTTTAGTTTATTCTTTCTAAAGAAAAAGTGTTTTCATAACATAATTCTCCTAATTCTGATTTTTGACGGATTTAAAAATCTTTGGGATCTGAAATTCCGAAAAAAAACATGTTTATACAAAATGGCTTTATCTCCGTGTATCAGCATTGCATCATCAAAAAGTAGAATTCTATAATACTTTTGAACATGTTTTAGGCTATGCCTAATAGATCCATGTATTTGTAAATCTTCCTTTGGACAAAAGATTTTTGCTTCATTTTCATTATTGTATCATCAAAATTTTTTTGAAGTTATGCGTACAATTAAATCATTTTGTGTGTGTGTATGTTTTTTGCTATAGACAACAAGTCTCACGTGAATTTTGTAACAATCCATCTGAAGGTAACGCTGTAAAGTATTTTTTTTCTATACAGCTAATTTTTAATGCAGCAATGGCCAATTCGTAGCCATTAAAATCATCGAGATTCAAAACGCTGATGTAACAAATAATTAATAAAACATATTGCTTAGATTAATAAACAATACAGCTTTTATTAAAAATTATGTTTGAGTTTAAAGCACCTCTACTTTGATTAGAAAAATAAAGTGACTTCAGATGATACATCAGATGAAAATAAAAATTGGCGTAAGATTTCTCAAATAACAATAAAATATTAACATGTATATTGATTATGAAGTATTACAAACGTCTTTAAATACATTAGGTATGACAAAATAGAAAGTTTCGGATTTGTGCATGCGATTAGCTTACATTTAGGCGTTGCCACACAGATTTATAGCTATTATCTTTTTTGTCGATTCTGGGGACGATTTTTTTTGTTATAACATGTTTCTTTTTAAACTTTACGAACTTCTTAACTTGTTAAACACCCAATTTTCTGAAAGATAGTTTCATTAGAAAATAAAGTCCCAAACAGTTGTTTGATATACATATTATATGACCAATGGTCCCGGTGACTTGTGATTTTTGACGTTTTGTTAATTATCTAGAAAAATACACAATAAATTATGTTGAACATCCAGGTGTGTAAACAGAACAGTACAGGTCATATATTTCCGAGAAAGGTTTTTCCGAAAACCCCACAAGGGATCACAAAGAAATTGAAAGAGAACGAATATTTTTTGGATGTTCAATGTTTCCAGAAATAACTAAATGAGAAAAAAAAGTTTAATTCCAACATTTAGAAATGAGCCAATTTGTAAGATAGTACGAGAAAATGTTATAAAAATTGTTCGTATGTTTCTCTAAACGAAATAGATATATATATTAGTTTAGGATATTTAAACAAGAATGCGTGATGAAAACATCTAATATGTTTCAGGCTTTGTCTAAAATGTTAGTTACTAGAATTACACTTCAAGAAATCAATCAAAATATTTCACGTCGTTAATTAAATGAAAAACGTTACATAATGTACTCCTTATGCACGGGAAATTTCATACAATTTTTAAAGACTGTCAAATGGAGATTTAACAGTAAATTAATTTTTTTTCATAACAATAAGAAAATAAAGTAGTTTCGTAATAGATATAAATATTTTTAATAGTTTCTAATTTGTGTAACTCAACTTGTGTTTCAATGTAATGATGAAAATTTACAATCGAGTTTTATACCAAATCCTGACAACAAAATTATGCAAATTTGTACAACAGCGTGCAACACATCATTGTAATATTTTTACAATGTTATAAAATAATATAGCTGTTTTACAGTATATTTTAATCCCGTGACAAAGGGTAAATCGCCAAACATCTGCAGCTCGTACCATCGTATGCAAAAACCATAAAGATCAGATTTAATTATGTGCATATACTCGCCAAAATATGCCAAGTCACTGTAAAACTGGAACGCCGGCACTACGGGCACAGTACGCCTGATATACCGTGTCGTATGCAGCGGGGACACTGTTCGATGTTCGTTCGCTTTGATATAAATATTTCATCTTATTAGAAGCCTCGATAAATTACGGTCGTGCGTGTACAGCAGGCCTGCTATACGGTGCCTTAGGCAACGGTGACACGTTTCGAGTTTTGATCGAAAATAAGGGGTATATCCGCAGCACGAATGCCATACAGTGCCTAGGCAGCAGGGACACGCTTGGAGGTTTGTTCGTAAGCTATAAGATTTTATATAATTAGAAACTCGATACAATTGTTCAATGCGTGCGCAGCACGTCTGCTATACGCTACCGGCACAGGGAAGACAGTTCGAGTTTGTTGGAATAAAAGGAGGATATTCTGCTGTGCGTAAGCAGCACAAATGCTGTAGTGTGCGGCAGGTGAATGCAGACGCAGCGGGGATATGGTTCGAGGTTCGTTCGCTTTGAGATTTAAGTATAAAAGGAGATGCCCGCTAGCTGGTGAAGGCCGCTAGTATTGTTAACATGCTAGTTAAATTGACACTTACAATGAAACTAATTAATTAATGACCATCTGTCATCAAAACTGAAAGATAAATAATAATAAAATTAGCTGTAGTGTGAATGTAAATTAGTGAGGTATTGTTAAGATAAGCATATGTTTGTGAAATTTGACCTGAACTTGTTCACACCTGTAAAACGTGAACAAAAACATGCACCCCTTTTTCATTCATATAAAATTAAGTAAAACTGTTATAACAATTTGTTGCCATTACAGCAGATATGAAAATTTCCCAACACACTGTTAGATAAGTTTTTTAGTTTTTAGATTTTTTACACATAACGTAATAAAGTTTAGCAAATGTATTCTCTGGGTGTAAACAATATATATGCGTCATTAAATATAAATAGATAGTTTTAAAATAATTTGTTAGAGATCGGGTTATATATATATATATATATATATATATATATATATATATATTTATGTATATATATATATACCGGGTGTCCAGTAAATAACTGACCCATTTTGAACTTAAATAACAAATAAACGGCTTGAGATAATAATGCGCAGTTTGCGGTATTGTTATTAGAAAATCAATAAATTTTTAAACATGTACTTTGTTAATATAATTCAAATTTCGGGAAAAAAATATCGCGCTGGCGGTTACAGGCTGTTTGAATACAGACATGACTCCAATTTTCATAAATATGAGATTTTCGGGGGAATCTTAATCTATATGTTGTCGAATCTGAATCTATATGTTGAATCGACTCTCGAATCAGCTTCAGAAATAGGGTACGTTGGTTGGAAAGTGATTTAAAATAATATTTGTGATTGAACCATCTGTATTATATTTCCCCACCTCAGTCTTGAGACTGAGATATTATTTTAAATCTTATTATATTACATTAACAAAGTGCATATTTTAAAATTTATTTATATTCTAATAACAATACAGCAAGCCGCGCATTTTTATCTCAAACAGTTTTTTTGTTATTTACATTGAAAATGGGTCAGTCATTTACTGGACACCCGGTATATATATATATATATATATGTTGCGGCCAAAACCCGAAATCGGCCAATTCTAGAACTGGCCGGCCAATTCGCGAACTGGCCAGATGCGATTGGCCAATTCGCGAACTGGCCAGATGTGATTGGCCAATTCCCGAAATAGATAGAGGCACTCGGTTTAATCATTTCTAACACAGTTGAAAGTGTCTATGAATTCAAATAGTGTAGTCGTCTACCTGGCCGTTCTCTAACTCGAGTAAAGGCTCGCGATGACTTGTATTTGTTATCTTATTTCGTTTATCAATTTATTTTGGCACTGATAGGGAATTGTGTACTGTTTTTTTGTTAATTTACTGGGATATACAAAAATATTTCGTTTCAATATAATCAATAAGAATCGTTTTTACGGTACATTTTAATGTTGTTACATTACAATAAAATTGGTACCTATGTTTCATTAATAAAGACGACAAACAGTTATTTATTACAGTGCATGAAATATAGCAATTCTAGATTTTTTCAGAAACACTGAAAATTTTATTACTAAGAAAATGATGAAAGAATTTTTTAGTGCCTTTTAATGATGTTACACTATTTCAAATTTAATGAAAATCACATGCTTCTCTAGTGTAGAAGAACTTTTTTTATAGAGTATATTGATTAAGTAGCCATTTTAGTTCGTTTATTGGGACGCCAAAATGAATTCCGATAAAGATTATGATATTGCCAAAAAATCCTTTTTAGGGCATTTTTATAATGTTACATTATTTGAAACATAATGCAATTTACAACCCTAGCTTATGTAGGAAGCAATACATATTTTGTAGAGTATTGGTTAATTAGTAATCATAGTTCGTTAATAGAAACATCAAAAATGACTCCAATGAAGAATTATGATACATTTCATACATAATGAAGTTTATATGCCCTTCTCATGTGGGAAGCAATGCTTTTTTGTAGAGTATTGATTATGTAGTCAATATAGCTCATTTGTAGGAACGCAAAAAGTATTCCGATAAAGAATTATGATAAATGCAAGGAATCTTTCATAAAGTATTTTAATGATGTTACACTATTTCAACATAATGCATATGTGGGATGTAAATTTTTTGTAGCATATTGAATAAGTAGCCATTCTAATGTACGTTTATAAGAACGCCAAAAAGAATTCCGATGAAGAATAATGATGTATGCCAAAATACCTTTTATAGGGTATTTTAATGATGTTGCACTATTTCAAACATAATGCAATTTACAAGCCTGTCTCATGTGAGTAGCAATATTTTTTTTTAGAATATTGATTAAGTAGCCATTATAAGGAAATATAATACATGCGAACAAATCTTTTATAAGGCATTTTAATGATGTTACACGATTTCGAACATAATGCACATGTGATACTTTTTTTGTAAAGTGTTGATTAAATAGCCGTTACAGTTCGTTTACAGGAACGCCAAAAAGAATTCCGGTATAGAATTATGATGTATGCCAAAAAATCTGTTATAGGTTATTTTAATGATATTACACTATTTCAAACATAATGCAATTCATGAGCCTCACTGATGTGAGAAACAATGTCTTTTGTTGCGTATTGATTAAGTAGCATTTGTAGATCATTTATAGGGGCGCCAAAACAATTCCAATAAAGAATTATGGCATATTTCAAACATAGTTAAATTTATATGCCTCACTCATGAGGGAAGCAGTAGGTTTCTTTGTAGAAAATTGATTAAGAAATCATTATAAATCGTTAATAGGGACTCCAAAAAAGTATTCCGATAAGGAATTATGATATATGCGAGAAATACTTTTACAGAGTATTTTTTTTGATATTTCACAACTTCAAACATAATAAACCCTTTATACATTTCTAATATGCTCTACAACATGTTTTCTATAGATTATTGAGTAGGTGGAATTTACCATTTATATTCCGATTGTTTTTCATGTGCATTTCCAGCTGCGATAAACTTTTAATATTTATATGTAAAGCAATTTGTAGATCATAGAAAGCTTTAATGAAAGATAAAATAAATAGATTACTAGTTGCGGAAACCTATTGCTGAAATGAAATTTTACTTTTTTTTTATGCTTATGTGGATATCTCTTTACATAAAAAGAACCGGAGTAAATTCTCTTAACAACATTGCGATAGAGTTGCATGATATTTTGTAATCTACACAGTGATTCATTTCCTTTCTTGTTTTAAGTTTAAAATTGCATATTGGTCGATGAGTTACGTTTATTACTTTAAAAAAATCCCCCTTCATGTTTATTTTAATTTGTAAAGAATCTTCTGCAGAGTGTAGTTAATCAGGTTCAAAAGAATTGGAAATAATGCGAAATACTATAAATTTACTGAGACCATTTTTATACAAATAAAAAATAATATTTCTATTAGAAAAAATGGCAATTTAGACCACTAAGGTGGCATATCAGAATAGCATGGAAATATCCTTTTCTGTCACGTGTGCATATCAGTGCCATCAAACGGAACCGTCGCAAATTACGTTCTTCTTTGAATAAGAAACAATTTCTAAAAGAATTTCATGACGGCGCCGCATCTACTGGGTAGCCTTAAATCCCCAATTCGGGTGTTGGCCAAGGCTTCTCGGCCAGTTCGCGAATTGTCCGGCCAAAACCCGAAATACGCTATTCATTTCATGTATTTCGGGTATTGGCCGGGAAGCTTGGCCAGTTCGGGTATTGGCCGGCCAGTTCTAGAATTGGCCAGGCTCCGGGTTTTGGCCGCAACATATATATATATAATAAAATCATCTATCAGAAAGATTATAAAGCAATAAATCGCATTAAAAACATTAAAAACTGAATAAAATTACAACACCACATTTTATTTAGTTTAAAAGAGTTTTTTAGATATAAGTTATTTCTAGGGTATATTCCTCTAATATTGTTTCTGAGGAGTATGCGTAAAAAATTTTCTGTATGAAAGACACATTGAATAAAAGGAACTTGTTAGGGAAATGTTTTTGCTAGGCAGCGTGCACACTGAGGTTACAGGGGAAAAAGCAACTGCAACTTAAGAGAAAAAAACAGGTCGAAAAAAATAAAAATGTTTCAAATCTGTTTTAGCGTCTTTTTTCTTTCCGAAATCGGCGAAAGGCGTTTTCCATGGAAATCCATGTATCGCTTCTGTATGCGTCGTTGCCTTACATTTAGGAAAAAAAAGTGGACAGGGAAAAATGAGTAGAAAGATGGCACATATGTCCTATTGTATAGAAGTAAGTAAATAAAATAATGTATAAGGAATATTTTATTTTCATGAATAAAGTATTTTCTAAACGAGAAAACAAGATACATCGACGCAATTTTACTAATAATCAATTTGACTGTTTATGGTGCTTTTAGGTATCATTAAAAATACCTTCGTTAATTTTATTTTCATTCAGATTTGGTAGCAATAATGTTCGAGGTTTTTTAGGAAGATTAAAAAAATCGTGATTTTCTATCACAGTGAGTTTTTCAGGAATCCATGCTGGAATTTTGAAATCAGTCAAAATGACTGTTCTGACGCTTCTGATGTTAACTTTCTCATTACGTTATGGGCAAAGGAAGAAATTGCTTCCAAGTGCATTTTAATGATGTTAAACACTTTCAACCATAATATAATTGATATGCATCTAAAAAATACACTAAAATATACATTCTGTACAATTTATAATCCAAAGAATATTTTTTTTATTTACTTACAGGGACAAACAAACGTTTTTCATTACATAAATATAGAAGAAACATTGATTGGAGATCGTTTTAATTTTTTTAAATTATTCCACATTTTATAAAATTGATAGACTTTACTGAGGTTTAATACACGTTTCTTCTTGAATTATAAAAAGCAGTCAGTAATTGCAGGGTCTCACAAAAGATTTATACTACTATACTGTATACTATTACACCATGATCTTGTAACGGTAGGTTGTACATACTGGGTGTCAATTGTGACGTGAGGGTGGTTATGTAGACGAAATGAAGACATAACTCCTGATATAAATTAAAAACCACAGTTTATTTAAACTGCTAGGACTCAGGGAAAGTGAAGCATCACTTCACTGATTTCAATAACTATTCACAATACCAAGAGATTAAGCTGAAAATATACTCACAACCCTCGGCGTAGTCTCAGTCGGGCACTTCAAACCAACTTCTCGTTCAGACTCAGCCAAACGCTAGATTAAAACTTTATAAGACAGCCCGTGGCTGTAAACATTCTTTATTATAAAAAATACTCAATGTAATTAAACAAACTCTTACCACCGGCACTTTTCTTGGATAGCTCCGCTGGTGATAAACTAAGTCGGCAAACGCTGCTGGCTTTCTCACTCTAAAACTCCTAGCTAATTCATTGGAGGCTAATAATAACTCGCTATAGCGCAATCGAATTCATCTGGCTGGCTTTCGCCACCTTCTCACCTTCTCCTCACTGCCGCACACACCTCACTACCATACAAAGCTTTTATACGTTGTAAACTGAAGACTACACTAAGAATTTGCATATTATTTCTGACCGCGACATAACTGTAGAACCGAGGCGACACACACGCTCTAGAAAGTTACTGCAAAATAAAGGATAGAGGTCGCTTTCACGCTACACATGTTAAAATATTGACGTCACGATCTCACTAAAATGCTAGAGTGCCTTTTTCACAAAGGACACTCCCTCACAATCTAAATAAATTTAAAACTTTGTTACACTACAAATGCATCTCATTTCCTATGCTTGTCGTGCAATTTCTGACATGTTTTAATTTTTGATTGATTCCACAACTTGTAAGAAGGTGATGTATAAAACGTTAGTCTAATAAAATATTTGCATATCAATAGAATAATTACATCCACAAACTTTGGTTTAATTCGTTAAAGACAACTGAAATTGATTTAATATATATTAATAAAAAGATGCGAATTTTGCCACTATTATCTTTCAATGAAAAGAGAATGTTGTGTCCAATTAGAAAAAAATGTCCCATTAACAAAATTATTAATAAAAAATAGAAATTAATTTACTTGCTTTAGTTCTGTATTAAAATAAGTGAGACATATAAAAGTGCCGGAAAAATACTCAATTCAAGAGATTCCAGGCTAAATACATTTATCATTAGCTGATGAATTATTCATAAAACTTCGATCTATTTTCGCAAGCTTAAACCTATCACTTCCAATAGTATTTCAATCCGAAGATAAATGTGAAATATAAGTCATCTGGTTTTTATTTTAAGAATACTATTAATAACTCTAGGACAAATGCGTCAAATTATATTGAAATAGCACATAATAAAATTTATTATTTCTTTTCTAATGAATAACATGTTATAAGTTTAACAACGCCCCATTTCATTTAATTTAAATACTGTACAAAATTATTTTGCGTATTCTTATTTTTCTCATTTTGAAACATTTAGATGGATTAGTTGGCCATATTTCAGGGTTTATATGTTTCCTTGAATTTGAATACCCCTGCTTTATAATGGCTACACTGTATCCTGAAATAATTTAATCTCATTTAAAAATAATATTATTATTAATATTTGAAGATAGTTATATGATCTTCCTGTTTACGTAAATGTAATGTCATCTCAAAATATGTAGATTTTCACACACAATTATTACACAATATGTTTAAAAATAGGCGATACGACAGTAAATTCTCGAAATTATGGCATTATATTTTCAAACTTTCATATGGAGTTGAATTATGTACGCTTAATAAAGATTATTTGACAAGATATAAGCAAAAAATGTATTGTACTCGATATTAAAACTATCTTAATTTTAAATGTTAATTAAAAAGAATTTTTATTACCTTTAACAGCACACTAACAGCAATATAACCGGAATTATAGATGTAAAACACAATTTTTTATTCACAATAAATTTAGCTTAAGTATTTTCTTAATTATAAAATAAAAATTAAATTTTACGAAATTATTTTCCGTATATTTTATCAATACTATTGTTAACAATTATTATATAGAAAGTTTTTCATATTATAAGGTATTTACATTTATTTTAAAATTTTATTAGAAATGTGAAGAAACTTAATCTGTATATTTTTTCAACGTTAAAAGTATGGTAAGTTAAAAATAGGATATGGGAAATGCAGTTATTCTTGGTTAACAGTAGTGGATATAGTTTGGTTAACAAGCGTTGTACATCGTTCCACGCTTGCACAAGTAACAGGCTTCAACAAGCTTTTATTTATGTAACTTATAACTAATCGATGAGTATGCTGTCAATAAACATTTTAATTAGAAGGCCTTTAATTAAGATACCTTGAATAATTTTGAGATATAACTGTAGACTTTTTCAAAAGGTAAATCTGCAGCATTAAAGATAGTTTGGGGTTAAAATTTTTATTTTTATACCCAAGACAAAACTTATTTATTGTTAACAAGACAAAATTGGAAGACAAAAACTTATTTATTTGCTATGCTTTGAATTTAACAGTAGAATGGGCATGGCGGTCATTTTCGCCGTAAACACACTTTAATTTCGTATACCTCTCCATTGCTTTCACCTATTGCTGCGATAATTTTTTACTTTTCCTAAATAATCATTGTCAAATCCCAGGGAGGGGGACAATGATTATCTAGGAAATACGGGCCCCCCCGGGGGGGGCGTAATACCTTCTTTAGGTATTCACGGGCTTCACAACCCCGGGCGCCTGAGTGATCTTTCTCCTTTCCTTTTTCTCTTACTCCTGATAATCTTTTCCTCTTTGTTTCACTCTCATTGGGGTTTCCTCTTCGGAGGTGAGGGCGATTCCGCATGAGCCGATATCATCCTGTATATCGACTCATGGGGAATTGTAAACCTCCCACGTGTTGGCCGTGCGTGGCGACCCGTGTCCCTGGATAGGGGGATCCTGTCAGTTGAGGGAAACCAACACACTGCTTTGGCCTCTGCTTCAGGTAGACGGTATATGCATATTGTTCCTTATGCATCAATCGGCTGGTCAGCTGGTTTCTGTCACTGGCTTTAGGGATCAAGTGATCTAGCAAATACTAGTCATCTCGTTAAGGGTGGTGACTGACATAGGTTTGTCTTGTGACCGTATGGGCCCTTGTTAGTACTGGTGCACGAATGTGCATCCCCTTGTTGGGCTCGTTAGTGGGTGGTGTGGCCGGGGTCTGAATTCTGTTTTTTCAATCATGGATGGAAAAACTTTTCCTTCTAACTCTCTCCCAAGTGGAGTGCAACAAATTGTTCAGAATAATTTTACACGTTTCTTTATAATTAAACGCACAGATAGCCACTCAGATAGCTCTTTTAAGAAAACTTCTCTGTTCCTTATTGCAAAAACATTCCAGTCTTTTCTGGGGGATGAGCATTCTCTCAAAAAATTGCAATCCGGTGATTTACTTGTGGAGGTTTCTTCTGCTAAACAGTCACAGCTCCTCTCTAATTGCTCTATAATAGGTACTTTCTCAGTAAATGTACAGGTGCATAAAACTTTAAATACAAGCCGTGGTGTTATTTCTGAGCCAGATCTATTATATTCTACTAAAGACGAATTGTTACAGAATTTGAAAGAACAAAATATTATAGATGCACGCCGTATCACAATCCGCCGAAATGGACAAGTCATTCCTACAAAACATGTTATTCTAACATTCAATAGACCGACCAGAATTAAATCTGCTTACCTGAACTGTCCTGTCCGTCCTTACATCCCTAACCCTATACGCTTCTTTAAATGCCAGCATTATGGGCACACTAAAACTAACTGCCGTGGTACTCTTACCTGTGCACGCTGTGCAGAAGTCGACCATGATAGCGATTCATGTAAAAAATCGGAACGCTGCATTAACTGCAAGGATGATCATTCTGCATATTCCCGTTCCTGTCCTAACTGGATACGGGAAAAAGAAATCCTTGCTGTTAAAATATCTCAAAATCTCCCCTATCCTGAAGCTCATAAAATAGTTGAATCGAGAAATCCATCTGTTGGAGTTTCCTACTCCTTTTTACTAAGGCAGCAATCAAACTCTGTTAGACACATATGTAGCGTCGTTTTGTAGTAGCTGCTATTTTGTTAGAACATTTAGAAGAAGCTTGATCAAGTATAGTAGTCCAGGTCTCAGATGTGAAGATAGCGAAAAAGCCCACAATGATGTAATAGTCACAGTTTTTTATTTAAAACATAAGGGGAGGTACACTTATAATAAATCGGAGAAAATCTCAGAACAGAGATTTGCAACTTCACCAGACAAGAGCAGCGAGTCAAGTGTGTTCGTACATAGCAAGAAACCGCCACTTTTGGCGTGAAAGACAATCGCCAACATACACAAGTTCGCCCATGCACAATGGATAGTATACGCCAAATTACAGTTAAAAGGCAGCCGGCAAGATCAAAATTCAATTTGGTTGCCCAGCTGGGATGGGAACGGAAAGGTTGCCAAACGATAAATGTTACACGTGCTGTTATGTCTAACAAAGAAGCACACCGAAGGGGCACTAGATTTTAATGCGCAGATGTTAAATTCTTTTTTAGGATTTTGTCGAGAAAGGAAAAAGGAGCGTAAGCATAAATTTTAACCGCGATACAGAGAAGATCTCCTTATAAGGTAATGCATAACTGATTCGATCAGAATTAGCCGACATCTGGAAATTGTTTTTATCGGTTGATTAAAATGTGGGTGTATTTCTCACAGATAATCTTGGGCAGCTGCAGATTTCCGGTTAGAGAATTAATAAGCAAGGAAAATGGAAAAGGAATGAAGGACAACTTAAAACTAATTTTGAATTGAAAAGGGAAGGGGTGTGCAAAGGAATAATTTAAGAAAATAACCAATATATAACGAAATAATCGTTATATATATCACCCGGTGCACCACAAAAAAAAAACTTTTGTTGTCCAATGTACATAGGCTAGCATAAACTATTATAAAACATAAAAACATCCATAAATGCAAAAGTTTATATATATATATATATATATATATATATATATATATATATATATATATATATATATATGTAGAAAGTTGCTGTCATGATAATGGAATCTTTTGTATTAAAAAAAAACAATCAGAAGTTCTAAAGTCTCTATATTTTTTTATAATTATGTTCATGGATTACTGTACTAGTACTGTATTTTTATATGTAGAAGTTGAGTCGACTCAGACAGTACAAAAATATTACTGCAGCTTTGATTGTTATCATGACACAAGTAAAAATTTTGAAACATCTACACAAAACATGAAACTAATACTAAATGAATGTAGAATAGCAATACACAAAAATAACATAATTGCATTATATTTTTCAAAACAATTAAAAAGAGTAATATGATGTATAAAAATAATTTTTTTGTAAAAAAAGTGTTTCATGCCGAAGCATAGGATGACAAAAAAAAGAGGTGCTCCAAGCACGCCCATAAAAATATGCGTCATCCTGAATCTTGTGTAAAACACAAGTATTATGGCATCAGCTTAGGGCCTAGCCTTAGATGAGGAGGGAATTGTGATGCTCCCCCGAAGGCACTAGCGGTCTTCTGAAGGAGCCCACGTCGAATTACATGAAACAAATTTGAATTGTTGTGAATTGGAATCACAATTCAAAAATTTGAATCGAAACTCCAATTCCAAAACTTTGTCTCTCAACACAATGAAGCTTGAACCCTTAGGGCATTAATTTTGAACGGGAACAAGACTTCAAAGGGAAGAATTAAAAAAGGAAAAAACAAAAATGTATATCATATAATAACTAATATGGGCAGACAATCCTAGAGTGAAGAGAGACGAGAAAATGTGTCACAATCGAGTGGGGTGATGCACAAGTCATGTACGGAAAAAAATGTGTTTTATTTAACTACATGAATGATTTGTTTACTTTTCTAAACTACAGTACCTGTTTATCTAACTATAATATGTTTGACTTACAGTACAGGAATTGTTAAGTGGGAGGTTAGCTACTGGAAAAATACTGAATTAATGAGGATTGTCAAAAAAATTTTAAGTGTACTGCAAAAAAAAATAAAAATAAAAAATAAAAATAAAAGTAAATAAAATTTAAGTGAATATGAAGACATATCTAAGTGTTAAAGGATAACAATGATACCTAATATTGTTTCCAAGAGATCTTCAGAGCAACAGTGATGGACCAGCCATGATATTGTTAAAGATCAGTCAAAAACAACATACACACAACCATGAGCTCTTTGGTTGGATATGTGGTATCATAAAACATGACTTAAAAATAATAAATAATGATTTACATTAGCTTCTTTTTCTTAAATTGTATGTGTGTGGTTGATAAAACGTATTAAAGTTAGTGTTGTTTATATGACTTGATGCATCAAATAAGTGTCCAAGGGGGTGCAAGTAGAAGTCTATCAATATGTACCCGAAATGCTGTGTTATCAGGAGCATACAACCTTTTAATTGAGAATGACACAGGGGAATGTTTACAAGTGACAATATATGGACCAGTATACTTTGTTTTAAACTTGTCATTTGATTTTAGATATACAATATCTTTTAAGAAAATGGATCTCAATTTAGCTTTCTGACCGTAATATTTATATCTTTTATCTTGAGCAGATTTAATGTTGTTATAAGCCTTGTGATATATCTTACTCAAATCATCAAGTAATTTGTGTGCTTCAATATGTTTATCAAGAAAGGGTTGGTTGCACGACTGATCAAAAGTATCAAAAATTAGAGAAAGCTCGCGTCCAAAATGAAGAAAATTAGGAGAGTACAATGTAGTTGCATGTTTGGAGCCGTTATAAAGAGATTTGTGTATAAAGACTGCATTTTCGAATGAGTGACCTTCTTGTAAAAGAATATTGACTGAATATTTAATTGATTTATTGATTCGCTCTGCAATCGCATTTGATTGTGGTCTCGAGGCAGAACTGTGTAATACCTTAATGCCCATCGTATCATTAAAAATGTTATATACCCGAGAAGTGTACTGGGGTCCTAAGTCTGATAAGACAACCGAAGGTCTCCCAAAGGTGGTTATATAAGAAAATAAGCATTTAACAACCTTACCTGCAGATATGTCATTAAGTGGAAAGAGTTCAATATGTCTCGAAAAATGATCAGTGATAGTTAAAACATATTTGCCATTAGCAAATGGTCCAAGGAGATCTGTACTGATAGTATGACCAGGGTACCTGGGAGTGCATGTGGGCTGCAAAGGTGCGGGTGGAGTTTGATGATGTTTAGTTTGAAGACATTTGATACAGGATGCAACAAAGTTTAAAGTGTCTACATACATACCCTTCCAAAAATATCTACCTGACAAGAATTCATAAGTTTTATTAAAGCCAAAATGAGATAAATGTGAAATTGTTAAGACTTTGCTTTTAAGTGAATTTGGAACAATAATGTGATACGAAAAAGTGTTATTAAAAATATTTTCTTTCTTTAACATTAATACCTTCGAATCAGGATGAATGAAGTAATTAGGAAATTTTTGAGAAGATCCCTTCTTTAAGATTTCTTTATAAACAACAGACAAGTTAGGGTCATTTTGTTGTTCAGTAGCAAATGTTTCATTCGAAATTTCTAATAAAGGGTCAGGATTTGTTTGTGTACCAGAAATAAGACAGTTAACATGCATATTAGAATCACTCGAGCTGGAGTGTGGAGTATCATATTCTACAATAGGTAAAGGTTGAGGATCATGAATAAGTTCAGGATTTGTAGCTAAAGTCTGTTGATTATTTTCAAAGTTACAGCGAGATAAATAGTCAGCGAGTACATTCTTTTTACCTGGAATATGTTGAAATTTGTATGTCTATTCTGAGAGATCCATGAGCCAACGAGAGATAATATCAGCCGGGTTTGTAGTTTTGTTGTACTTTTCCAGGGGTTTACTATCTGAAAGGATTACAAATTCTCTGTTGTATAAATAATATTTGAAAGCAGTAACTGATTTATGAATCGCCATGAGTTCTAATTTAAGTGCAGGATATTTTTTTCTGATGCTTTTAAAGATTTTGAAAAGTACGCAACAGGTAATAGTTGTTTATCATGTTCTTGTAGTAAGACGCCAGAAATAGCAATATTTGACGCATCAGTATTTAGATAGAACTTTTTGTTCCAATCAGGTAATCTAACCATGGGTGGATTAAAGAATATCTTCTGTATGGTGTCCATAATTTTTTGATGTTTACTTGTCCACTTAAATTTAGCTTTTGGAGTAGTTAAGTTTATGAGAGATTGCACAAGTTCAGAAAAGGATGGAACAAGAGATTTGTAAAATATAATGACACCTATGAGTGCTTTTAATTGTCGTTTAGTTGTAGGTGTTGGAAAAGATGTTATTTTTACAATGTTCAACTGAACAGGAGAAATAGTTTGATTTTATATGTGAAATCCAAGATAATCTAAACTGGTTTTATTAAAAGTGCATTTGTTAGGGGACAGCGTTAAATTATATTTGACTAATATTGCAAGAATTATATCCAACTTATCACACATTTCTTGATATGAATTGGCACCAACAATAAGATCATCTTGGTAGGTATAGACACCTTCTAACTGTAATTCATCAAGTAACGAGTACATTAAAGCTTGAAAAATTGAGGCGCTTGTTTTTAATCCGAATACTAATCTCTTATACCGAAAAGAACCAAACATTGTAGTGAATGTGAGCTGATTTTGAAATTTTGCAGGCAAATCAATCTGATGATATGCCTGATGAAAGTCAAGAGAAGAGAAAAAACGATATTGTGAAAGATTTGAAATAATGGTTTGAATTTTTGGAAGTGGATAGGACGAACCTTGAATTGTAGTATTAACCATTCTGAGATCTAATGCAAGTCTATATTTCTGTATACCTGTACCGTCTGGTTTCTTTTTAACAAGAAGCATGGGGCAGGCCCATTCGGAACTATGACGTTCAATGATTTTGGCATCAAGCAACTGTTTGATTTGGTTTAAAACATCCTTCTGCACAGCTTGGGGAAGAGGGAAAGGGAGAGTCTTTATGGGGTAATCATTAATGAATTTCAAATCAGGTACAATTTTATCAGTATGACCAAGTGTGTCTAACGATTTGGAAAAGGCAGGATAATAATTAAGTAACAATTTAGTTAGGTTCTTAGCTTCGTCAGATTTTAAGTGAGAAAGTTTAAAATCATTAGCCGATAACTCCTGCTTTCTTTTTTGTAATATTTCATTAGAGGCTTGAATAAAATTTAGAAAGTGCTGTTCCGAGTTATTTTGCATGCAAGAATCGTCAGACGGATAATCAAGAATTTCCTCAATCTCAGACAATTGACCTTTTTTTGTAAGTTTAGGAAGATGAATGGCCTTATCAAAAGTGTTTTTAAGTGTTATCGAGAAGAAATAGTGTATTTGTGAAGTTTTCCTTTTTTATTGGATGATTTATTCATTTGAATAATGGCATCATTTCCTATTAATTCTTTTGTTTGTGCCAAATATTCAAATAGATAATTTCTGTCATTGTTGATGTTATTGGAAGTGTAAACAGAGCACCATATTTGTTCTTGAGGTTCTAATATTATTTTACGAGTTAAGAACACACCTTGATTCATTACAACATCACTCAAAGAATTGCATAATTTTGATTGTTTTTCTTCAGAAGATTCCTTACTGGTTTTTAAAGGAACAGAGAAATTATTATTGACACTTGTTAAAAGTATTGTTAAAAGTATCAATGACAACATTATATCTAGTTATGAAATCGAAGCCTAGAATGCCTTCAAAATTGGAAGACTCAGGTAAGTCAACAATATAAAAGTGATGTGAAAAAGTTTTTAGTTTTAACTTGATGGATGTTCTGATGCATGCGGAAAATGAGACGTCAGAATTGACAGTTTTAATATTGACATCAGTGGAAAGTCTTTTATATTTCAAGACGGGTTTAAGTTGATTAAATAATTTTTGTGAAAGTAAAGATATACTACTACCAGAATCAGCCAATAAGGTAATATCATGGTTTGCTATGGTGGCTTTAACAAGAGGAAGGGATGGTGACATATTGTTTACACTACAAATTATCTGAACATTATCACTTTCTGTTTGTGTACTGGTGTTATTTGCTATCTTAATGGAGTCAAAAGTTTGTGAACCTACTGAATTAACTAGTCTTGCACTTGAAATTTTAGGTACAAAAGTTGCTGATGTAGAAGTATTAGACTGAGACACAACACCATCAGCATAAAAATTGTATCTCTGTTTCAGTTTTCCTGAAACTGTGGAGGGGATTTGTGTAATTATTTTTTCTTTGAGTGTTTGCTCTTTTCCATTTAAAACAAGAGAAAGCGTCGTGATTGTTTCGTCCACATAACTGACACACAACTGTTTTTTTATATGAAAACTTGTGTGGGGAATAACGTCTAGTGTAGTTCCGATTCTTATAATTTTTTTTGAAACGTGAAACACCTGCAGAATGTTTTGGTCTAGTCTGCAAATTTTTTTGCTCAGATTCGGTTTTAGTGTCTGGAGGGGCAAAAGACAATGCATTTATTTTCTCAGAAATTTCTTTTAATTGCGATTCAATGAGATTTTCTGGTCTGTGTACCGAAGGTAAGGAATGTAAAATTTTCTCATTCCTTAAAATTTCATGAAGGGTTTGCGCTCTTTCAACTGCTGTTTTATAATCATTAATGCCTTCTTCCTGTAATTTTATTCTAAAATTTGAAGGAAGGGCCTCAAGGAATTTCATGAGTTTGATAGTGTTGCGTGCATTTTCGTCGTTGATATCTGCATATACTGTAGCCGCAAGAACATTTAGTCTATGGGCTAAATTTTTTATCGTCTCAGAAGGCATAAGTGCTAAACTGGACAATTCAACAGAAGCAACACATTTACTAGGGGGGGGGCGAAAAATGACGCAAATTCCTTTTCCAGCAGATCGAGGTCTGTTATCTTTTGTAGGTCAGGATTTTGGGCTAGAAATGTTTGTGCAGGCCCAACTAACTTTCCCTTTAAGATTGCGATTGTTGTCTGTGGGTTATACTTATTAATTTCCGCACAGAGTCTAATTTGATCAAAAAAAATTTAATTAAATCTGGATCTCCATCAAATTGAATGATATTTATCGGAATTTGTTTTGCCGCCATGATTACAGTTTTTTTTTTTTTTAAGCCCACAAGTTATTGAGAAATTGTTACACAGACCGGACTTACACCCTAAAGCACATTGAAAACGAGTAAATTTCCTAGCAAGTAAAATATATATAAAATAGCAAAATAAATAGACCTTAAAAATAATACTTCACTTTAAAGATATCTTATTTGAACCTCTTATGACAGTAAAGCAAAGGGAGCACACACAAAAGTAAATCATTTAGAAAATAAAATAAATAAAATAGCAAAATAATTACACTTTGAAACATATATCTATATATTCCTTCACTTTAAAAAGTACTTATTTTATCCTTAGATAATAAAGCAAAGAAAACTATAGAAACACCAAAAACTGTTAGTAAGCAAGCAATAAAATGAAATCTTCTTTTAACTTCTTTACCCAAGGAAAAAGTTCCCCTTTTCGTAACTTAAAATATTTTTATTTTTTTGGATGAAAAAGGATAATCTTATTTTAACTTTATAATTAAAAGTTCAAAACTGGTTAAAAACTCATTTAAGCATATTAGAGAATCTAAATACAAAATTGAAAGAAACGGAAGGGGGGGGGAACGTTAAGCATGAAATAAAAGCACATAAATGTAAATAACTGATAAAAATGCATAAAATGTCACAAAAATAATAACTAGAAATGACAACAGTTACCGTGCTTTCGCAAATTAACCTGTCAGTAGTCGCGTGTCGGTCTTTTCGCCGCCCGTATAACTTATCTTCTCCTAATTTATATCACAATACAAATACAACGGAGATCTACCATGTAGCTGACTTTGGTGCTTTCTTGATCACCTTAGTGAAGTAACAGGACACCTCTGCTTTTCTTTCAGGTACATTTTTTAGAAACAAAGTTGAAATTGGCAAAAAAGTCTACGTAAAAATCACTAATATGAGTTCAGTTTTACTTTTTCCAATTACTCCAGATCTCATGAATAAAATGCATACTTTAAGAAAATTGCAAATTTATATCTTTGTTGTAATGTTATTTTTGTATATTAGGTGAAAAATATTTCTTATTTTACATATTTGGTATGCGGGGGGCCAGCGGCGAAAAGACCGAGCGCGACTAATGACGTTGTGAAAAAAGTCGCGACTACTCGCGGGTTAAAAATCTTTGCAAAAACACAATAACAGGATTATATTAATGCTCTACAACAGAACATAAATGTTGACCGTTGTGTCCTGAATGTGAAAGCAGAACATGAAATAAACAAAGAAGGTAGGTTAACTTACTGATTTAGTTTTAAAAAATAATTAAATGATTACTAACTTAATAACAAAAAAACTTAGGGAAATGGGTCAAGATCTGCTCCCACATTCAATATGTGGATTATTTCGATGTTGATTTACGTTGTTGTACACTATTAACTAATGATGCATACGATGAATTATTTCTGATGAATTTTCACACCTGTACAAAATTTATTTATCTTTGCCACCTGCCAGGTGGATATATTTTCATTTGCACATCACTGGAAGAAAAACTGAGGACCTATCTATTGCATGTGCAAATTTTCACTTTCTTTTGCAGAGCACATTCACTTTACGATGCATAACTACACAGGAATACTTGTTTCCCTAAATTTTCTATGAGGCTATATGAAATTTCTGTAGATTACGTTCACTAAAGAAACAAAACGCACACTGGTATAGAAGCACAAAATGATAGGGGGTGTCGATGATAGCACTTGAATAACACACAAACGATGCGAGCACTGAAAAGGGGGTGCGTCCACCGCCCAGGTGACGATTGGCCACAGAGATTTCTTTTAGCAGATGGAACATCGAGAACGAAACACTCCGAAGCACTTGAGATGGAGAGCACAGGGGAGGAAAGGGGTGTGTCCAGCAAAGGATTTCAGGAGGGGAAACACCGCATTACTTTTCGACGTCAACCGCAGGTGAAGATAGGGACATCAATTCCACATCGTCTGACCCTTAGCAGGCAGGATTAATATCGAGAGAGCTCCATATCGAGGCATGCAGACACGAGAAAAAAGGAAGCATCGATGAATCAGGTATGCAGAGGATACAAGGCGTTTACATCCGCAGCAAAGTACTGGTTTTGTACCTCCCCCATATTTTTTTTAATGTGGGGAAAACGAAAGGTGACGGCACCAGAAAATCTTGTAGCGTCGTTTTGTAGTAGCTGCTATTTTGTTAGAACATTTAGAAGAAGCGTGATCAAGTATAGTATTCCAGGTCTCAGATGTGAAGATAGCGAAAAACCCCACAATGATGTAATAGTCACAGTTTTTTATTTAAAACATAAAGGGAGGTACACTTATAATAAATCGGAGAAAATCTCCGAACAGAGATTTGCAACTTCACCAGACAAGAGCAGCGAGTCAAGTGTGTTCGTACATAGCAAGAAACCGCCACTTTTGGCGTGAAAGACAATCGCCAACATACACAAGTTCGCCCATGCACAATGGATAGTATACGCCAAATTACAGTTAAAATGCAGCCGGCAAGATCAGAATTCAATTTGGTTGCTCAGCTGGGATGGGAAAGGAAAGGTTGCCAAACGATAAATGTTACACGTGCTGTTATGTCTAACAAAGAAGCACACCGAAGGGGCACTGGATTTTAATGCGCAGATGTTAAATTCTTTTTTAGGATTTTGTCGAGAAAGGAAAAAGGAGCGTAAGCATAAATTTTAACCGCGATACAGAGAAGATCTCCTTATAAGGTAATGCATAACTGATTCGATCAGAATTAGCCGACATCTGGAAATTGTTTTTAACGGTTGATTAAAATGTGGGTGTATTTCTCACAGATAATCTTGGGCAGCTGCAGATTTTCGGTTAGAGAATTAATAAGCAAGGAAAATGGAAAAGGAATGAAGGACAACTTAAAACTAATTTTGAATTGAAAAGGGAAGGGGTGTGCAAAGGAATAATTTAAGAAAATAACCAATTTATAACGAAATAATCGTTATAACATAAGTACCCAAACAGATTTCTCATATCCTCCAAATAATTCAGCCAGAACACAATCTACCAACACACCTATCAAAGAAACCCGTGATATCTCTCTGCCAACTAAATGTTTAGTAAAACCACTGTTAGAACTCTGGCTACCATCCAAAGAACCAGTTAAAATAGTCAAAATGGAAACTGTGACTGATTCATCGTGTTCTGTTTCATCAGCTTCCAATTTTCAAAAATCCAATACTGGTCGAAATGTAAAACAGAATCAAAAAACGCATATTCAGAAAGATTCAAGTAAGACTGATATAAATCCAAATAGTTCACAAACCTGCAATAGTCTCAAAAAAAAAAAAAAAAAAAAAAAAAACAGAATTTAAAACAAAAATTTATCCTACAAACCTATAAGAAATCCTCATTACCAACTTCTCCACAGTGGAAAACTGTGGGGAAAGGCGGAAAAAGCTCTCTTAGTCCGTTTTTAAAAAATATGAAGGATCCAAAGCAGTTGAAGAAATATGTGGAGGAGGCTATGGAGTCCGAGTCATACAATAATAACTCGGATGCCGATGATGATAATGCAATGTTAGCAGATGACTCTAACTGACTTCAGAGATTCTATTGATCTGTGTTTTAACCAATTGACATTTTTATATGCACTCTGTTTTTTTTATTACATTTCTGACAGTACAGTTTTCAACTTGTTACATCTTATCTAAGTTTTCTATTTTACCCTTATTGACTTTTAACCACTTATATTTTAACTACATGTATCGATGCATTACATCCTTGATTTTTAACTCTGTTTTTATGTAGTATTTTATGTCATATTTTACACTGTTTGTATTTTAACTTTTATTCTCAACTTTTAGAGTTTGAATTTACACTGAGTGTTATTTAGCTATGGTCTTTGATTTATAATTACTGTTTTTACTTTGTTTTTTTTCCTTAGTGCTGACAACTAATCTATACCTCTTAGTTTTTTCTTCGACTTCGTCTTGGCGCAGCATGTCCTAATGAGGACCTTGCGCCATAAAACTCAAATAAACCAACCTAAATTATTATTGTAAATTTAAAAAGAAAATAATTCAAACATTGTTGTTAGTTTTTGAAAAAAAAAAGTTATATACATAGAACGGCCAAAAATGACTGGCGCCTGACACATTGTTGAAATCAAACATGTTTTTCTATGAGGGAATTCTGTGGCTCCGACGTGAAAATTACAGAATTCCGGGAGAGTTCATGGCAGTTTTCGATCATTGAAAGTACAAAATCTCAAATCTTCTAAAGGAACATTTCACATCGCCTGGGAGAAATATCCCTCCGGATCAATCATTATTTTCATCCTCTGAATCCAACATGTGTCAGATAAAATCATTATTTTCATCTTGTAAAAGAGGATTTTATACAAGGAACGTATAGATGTGGAGGGCGGAAGGGTGCTAAATAGCTGGTATATTCTTGTTTCTTTGGAAGACATCTGTCTCTCTGCCTGTCTGGGCAGAAAATATTTGAATACACAAAGAAATGTATGAATAAGTGATCGCTTTATTAGTGATGCAATACTTGATTTGTTATTCCCGTTTGAAAATGACATTTTCAGTTAAAAATAATAATTACTATTATTCCAATAATGTCTCTTGGAACTGTCGTGCGAAACTTTCTAACTGCGAAAGACATTGTGCAGTAAATGCAAGATTTATCATCTGAAAATTCTGCTTTCAAAAATGAGGATGAGAATGATATCCAAAGTGATATCGAGTCTGATTCGAGTTTTGATTTCAAAATACATCAAATAAATATTCGCATAATATTTCGTCCTCTATTTATAAAAATGAAACACATGAAAAAGTTATTCAAGGACGTAGTTTTGGACGGAAAAATAGTCGTGAAAGAAGAAAACATCACCAAACTAATAGTGATGAAAATAATTCTGCAAAATGTAATAGCCGCAGATGGAACATATGGAAGAATATATATCGCAAAATACAGTCAAAGCAAAACATTATCTATTGGAAGACAGCGTGCAAACGCATATTACGCTAAAATAAAAATTAGCTTTGAAAATGCATATAGCGCTTGGCGCCTTATTTTAACTGAAAAGATTTTGAAACACATACAATATTGCACAGAAAATGAAGCAGTATCAAGATACGGAGATAAAAATTGGAAAATTTCATTAGATGAACTTGATGTCTTTATTTCATTACCGCTGTTTATTTTATTGATTTGAAAGCAACAGGACTATCGATCGATGCCTTGTGCTTTAAAAAAGGGAGCAGATATTTGTGGAACAAAACTATGTCACGAAAAAGATAAAAAAAATATGCGATTCTTGCAATTTGATGTTAAACCAACTAGATCCAACGTTTGTAAAATGACAGATTAGCTCTTGTTTCCGAAGTATGGACAGTTTATTGAAAACTGTGTAATAGTGTTACAAACCTGGTGGAACAATCACTATTGGTGATTAGTTACTTCCAACCAAAGCAATGTGCAAATTTATTCAGTGCATCCCCCAAACGCCTGACATATTTGAGATAAAATTTCGGTACGATGTTGATTTATCAACGAAGTTTACTGCAATGGTCACTTCATGTAACAGTTGTAGATCACGCAATGTATCATTTGATGGAACCCTTTTATAACAGTGGGAGGTATTTTACGACTGAGAATTGTTTTAGAACACTGAATCTGGTAAATAATTTGTAGAAAAATGGTCTAGGATTTGTAGGAACAATAAACAGAGTAAAAAAAGGTGTCATGTCACTTCAAAAGACAAAAGATGAGCTCTATTCTAAGCAAAACAATTTCGCATGAAGGTATTACTTTAACATCTTACCAGTGAAAAAAAATGTGTTTTTGCTAATTTTATAGCATGGAAATTAAAGCAAACGGGGAGATTCTGCTTACAAATTCCTTTATCTAACTTAAAGGTAAATAATTATCCATTCCTTCCTTTGTACTTAAGAAAAGAAAAACAAAAATACATCTAATTTATGAAGCGTCTTATCTGCATGGTGCTATATCCACAAATGCAAGAAAATTGATTAAACATGCATGAAAACAAATTACCTAAATAAGAATATAGACCCCCCCTTTGATACCTTCTTTATACACATCCAAAGAATACCCAACAATAATCAGGGAAGTGTCTTATCACAATGAGGCTACATCCAAAATTTGAAGTCGCTAAATTCTGCGTGAAAAATCCATTTGGTTATATTAATAGGGTTTTATCACCTTTTCACCTCTTTATACTTAACCAATGGACACCCAATACTAATCATATAACTCCGTCATTAGAATGATTGTATATCTAGAATTTGAAGAAATTCAGATAATTCTGCATGAAAAACACATTCATTTAAATCAAGCGGGGGGGGGGGGGTCGACCCCTGTTCCTCCTAATACGTATTCAATGAACTCCCAAAACAAATTCTTGACGCACTGCATCAAAATGATCCTATATCTAAAATTTGAATTAAATCTCATAATTCTGCTTAGAAAACCTATTTAACCTTTTAAGGGGGATTAAACTCCACTCTCCTCCCGCCTTACACATATCCAGTAAACTACCAAAACTAATCATAGAGGCGGCTCATCTGAATGATCCTATACATTACATTTTGATAAAATCTTATAACTCTTCATGAAAAATTTCTTTATAAAAATTAAGGGATTGATTAGTTTCCTTTCTTCACCCCAACCTATCTAATGAACTCCCAAAAATTAATCAGATAAGCACTTTATCAGAATAAATCTACATCCGGAATTCAAAATAAATCGGATATTTTTATTATGAATTATTGCATTTATATCTATGAATTATTGAGGTCAGAAAAGTTCTTAATCTTTAGTAGCTTGTTAGCTAAAAATATAAAGTCGGAAAAGATACATCAAAATTGGCAATGTTTGGGAACGTGGGATGCGTTCGTCTTATAAATGGATTAAAAAATATTCAAACTTTTGTGAAATAGCTGTTTATCTCTTATGCAGTGTAGAATTCAACTCAAATGTTCATTCGAACTTAATTTTTGTTATTAGAAAGTCTATCCAAGCACTAAGTATAATATAAGATAAATTATTATTACAGACTTGATTATTCTGTGTTATAATATCTGTTGCTTCCTGAAATTTAGCTATATGGGGGTTCGTTTGTCGAGCAATATTTTTTTCGTTGTTATAATCGATTGATGTTACTTTTATAGAACAAAGTCTTGATATGATTGTGCTTGGTTTATTATATTTAATATCTCTTTTATGCTCTTTAAGGCTTTTGCTGAATTTTCGTCTGGTCCTTTCTATATAATATTAGAGTTCATTGCTGTTTAACAGAAAAGTATTTCGTATACACCTGCATAATTACAGGATGTATGGGGACCAATGGTTTCGGCACGATATCGTCCGCCGTATCGGTTCCATTCCTTTTCGAAACTCCGGGCGAGTGTCGCCCGACAGGTAGGCCCACAATCGGTCCGGTAACCTGACACCTGCATAAATTAATGAAAAAAGCGTTTACTGGCGCCATCTATGATTCAACTTGGAACTAGTTAAAATGGAACTTGTTGGAATTTGTTAAAATCAAAGAATAGTACTTCAGCATAGGAAGATGTTGGAGTCGATCTGAGGACCATGAGAACTGAAGGAGAGCGTTTTGATTTATGCTTATTATTTTTCGCAAATTTAGGTGAAATGGCGAATCAAATACCCGAAGAGATAAATATCTGGCATCACGTGCTTTTTTTTTCTCGAAGGACCCAACAGTTGCTAACAAAATTATTTGTGTAATTTATCCAACTGCGATAAAAATAAATAAATGCTAAAGGATGTTTAAATAAGTTTAGACATTGTGATTTTGATCTTTTCAACTCGTACCGATTTCTAAAATCAAAAACTTTAGATAATGACATGTTAATGCACAAAGGTAGAAACAAATCCTTGTCACAAAATAGATAATTTGTCAAACATTTTCAACATTGGTTGGCCATCCAAGAACATTTCAAGCAGACTGGGAGAGTAAGCACAGCTAGTATTTCGGTCCCGCATATTTTATCCGAAGAAAATAAAACTAACTGACCATCGCATGCATTTTTGGCTTAAAATGCAAAACACACACACAAAAAAAATTGAATTGCTTGATCATTCGAGAGGTAAAATGAATTCTCTATGACAACCTAAAACGTAAACGGCAGTGGTTCTCTCCAAATAAAGCTTTGTTTGCTTTTTAAGCATTTCATTACAGTTAATTGCTATAAAAGATCCATGTACGGTCATAAGATCCAAATTCCAGAATTATTTCAACTTTAAATATGTTGAATAGACGTAAATATTCATAAATAACTCCTTTGCAGTAGATGTCCATATGTCAAAACGCGAACTAAATTTTAGATAAATTTCGTATGAAATACTAACTGCTGCGATAACTCCTATGTTGATTATTATGAAACAATTTTGCAGATCTACACCAAATCATTTTTTATAGACACGATAACTTCTCTAATTGTGGTCAAATCTCTTCCAAACTGATACATAAAATCAAGGAGCATAGGAGTCGGTCAAGTTCGCTAGTAAGCAAATTCGGACAAAAGGAGTACAAATAGGGAGAGGTTTTGTAAAAAAAAGAAAAAACCATGTAACGTCTTATCTAAAATAGACATCGAATTAGCTTGAGGTTTATATTACTTCTAAAAAATGTGCCAAAAGTGTATGCATGACACATTTTTAATACATTTAAAAATGGGCTCAAGGGATAATAAAGTAAAGGTTTTCTGAGTTAAAAATTCATAACTTTGTCAATTATCAGGATATCAAATGCAGCTATTTTTTTTTTATAAATTCTCTTAATATTATCTGAAAATTTTTGTATTTACAAGTTTTTGATAGGAGCAATTATTATTGAAAAAATTTAAAAATGAGAACATAAAGGGGTTGGAAGAAGAAAACAAACCATATAACTTCGACAATTTTTAATATATCAAACCCATTTAACTTTATTTGATATCTTCATAATAATATCTACAACTTTTATACTCACAAGGTTTTGATAGGGCCAATTCTTACAGCAAAAATAAATTAAACTTAAATAGAAGTTGAAGAAAAAATCTCAACTTCAAACTGTTGATATTCTGACTCATTTTTGAATACATTTTGCTACAGATTCTTTTATTTAGAAGAAAATTAATATAACCTACTGGCCACTTTGTTATAAATGCAGAATATATTTCAAAAAAGGCTTTTGAAATGGGCATGTTGAACAGAAATTCCAGAAGCAATCATGATTGGAAAGTTGAGGAAGTATTCAAATAACAAATTGCTTATTTTCTGACACATTTTTAAATCCATTTTTGCACTCGAATTCTTTCAATTATCAGGTTAACTTATTTAAGAACTATATAATGTGCAGTATTGGTCAGTGTTTTGATAAAAACATAATATATTTCAAAAAAAGCTGTCAAAATGGGCATTTGGAACAAAATTTCACGAAGAGCTCATGATTGAAGGATTGATGAAGTATTCAAGTAACAAATTGCTTATTTTCTGATCCATTTTGGCATTCAAACACTTTCAATTTACGTTTCTCTTATTTAGGAACTACACTCTTCAAAACAATTAAAGGATTTTTTTTTTTAATTTTTACCACCGAATCCTTTAAATTTTTGGAAATTTCGGAATAAATCACACAGAAATTCGTGATTTTTTTTTTCTGTATCCGATTGATGAAACTATTTTAAACTTAAAGAACTACATTTTTTTGGAAAATTTCAAGCATTTTTTTCTCTTTGAAAATGAATAATTTTTATTCCAACACTTTCCTTTTTTTTCAAAGCGTACGAACCATGAAATCGGTTTCTGTGCATTCGCAAGTCCGGGGAAGGAAAGAGATAAGTTTTTGATGAAAGATTTTTCTGATTTTTAATTAATAGCTGCTCATCTATTTATCAGAAACTAGCAGAAGTTTCAAGACAATATCCATGTAGATCTGAAATGAAGTAAAATAAATAAGTGAATGAAAATAAAAATATTTTCAAAAGTGTAAGTAAATAAAATATTTGAATCATACTATATATTATTTAAATAGTTTTTTTTTTCTTTTGCAGAAATGGTTTTGGCAACGACTTATAAATGCATCGCATGCACACAATCAATCTGCCATACTACTATGAATTTTAGATATTAAATAACATGTTCACTGTTACTTAATATGCTATGCAATGGAAATTGATTGTCTAAAATAAATAATACACAGTTTTGACTTGCGGATCCAGAATTAATCTCAATTCCAAATTTATAGTGTTTAGAAGTAATGTTGCGTAGCAGATGATAAAAGGCTAGATATATCAAGGAGGTGTTAAGTCTAAATTATGCCTAAGTTATGTCTAAATGATTCCACAACGTCTCTACAAAGAAATGGTATTTTTTAAACTTTTAAATTTCATACAGCACTCATTTATTTTTTTACTACCACCATTGCTCATGATATTGTCAAAACTTGGCCAACATAAAAACTTGGCAAAGTTATTATTTTCTTAAAATTTAATGAGCTAAATTATCTGAGTTACAACAGACTTCACATTGTTGTAAAACAAATATAGTAGAACCCCGATAATTCGGATTAATTGGGACCAGGCAAAATCCGGATTGTCGAAAATCCGGATTGTCCAGAGAATGTGAGCAAATGAAATAAAATAAAAAATACTCACAGAAAATCATTTTTATACTGAACATATTCAATATTTACAGACAATAAAAATGTTTACTTTGTAATTCTAAAATTTGCCATATTCTGCTGTGCCAGTTTTGCGGGCCGCTTGGTCATACATTCCCTTGAGCATATGTAGTTCGTTGGAGGTAGTCTCCTCATTAAGTTCAAAAGAAATCATTAATTGTTCAAAATGCGAAGTTGCTTCATTATAGTTTATAACTTCTGGTTGATCATCATTGATAATGGTTTTCGTCTGCATCATATTCATATTCTTCAGTTGTACACAAAGCAATTACTAAATCATGTGTAAGCGAGGCATACTCTTCATTATTTTCAGCTTCCAACCAATTGCTAATGTCGTTGATATCAACATCTGAGCAACCATCAATTTTTTAAAACAAGCTGACATATTCTTCAGGTCTATTTTCTCTTTCATTCTCGTTTATTCCTCCTTCTATTCCGATTTTCCGCAAGTAATTTGTAGAAGGGTTTTCGAATGCGAAGATTTAAAATTCTGAGTCTCACGTACAGCAAGAGAGGCTTTGGACTATTCTCATTTAAATTTTCAAACTTGTACATGCGATACATTTTTCTAGCCATACCGCATATACAGAGAGGGAATTTATTTTATTAGTATAGGTATGTTTTTACGTTTATGATTAAAATGACATACATCCAAATTAACATTGATAAACTGAATATGATAATTTTCTATTCAAAAATTATTAGATCGGATATGTTTTTATAAACAGAACGTGCTCTTTGTACACTGCTCAAAACAATTAAAGGATATTTGAAGTTTTCTATAAAATAAAGATATAAACGAAATTTTTTTGCCGAAAATAAAAGAAGAGAATCACAAATGCAAATTTTTCTGGTTTTCAAACTGTGGAGTATGCAAATTTTGAGTTCGACGTCAAAAACGTCGCTTCAGCGGAAGCGAATGAAATTTGACTTTCAACTGAATAATAGAGAATGAAGACAAGGATGATCGGCATTCAGTGATTGCTTTGTTTCGATGAGTACGATGTCTCAGGGAAGACATTTGACAGTCATTTGACAGAGCTTGGAGAATTGTTGGTAAGTTAGAAGGGTGGCAAACTCAAGTCGAAGTAGCGCAAGCCATTGGAGTGTCACAAAGTGTCATTTCCAGGATCTGGAACCGCTTTTTGGACAGTGGATGTGCAGGCCGAAGACCAGAGCAACGTCGTACACGGGCAACAACGCCCAATGAAGATCGGTATTTAGCGTTAACAGCTGGGAGACACCGAAACATGAATGCTACTCCTCTCCAACAACACCTTCGCACGACTATTACAGGCACCACGATTTCAACTCAGACTGTCCGAAACCGGCTCCATGCTGTAGTTATGTATGCTCGCCGACCGATGGTTTGTGTTACATTAACATCAAGGCATCGTCGCGACCGCAGGGAGTAGGCAACCTAGCATGTCAACTGGATGAGAAATGAATGGAGCAATATTCTGTTTTCTGGCGAGTCCCGTTTTTCTGTGCATCCGGATAATAGGCGTATTTTCATCTGGAGGGACCGTGGCAGTAGGAATAATCCTGCGTTCGTGCACGAAAGTGTCAGATTTGGCGGTGCAGGAGTGTTGGTGTATGGTTGCATCTCCATTGATGGGCGCACTGACATCTACATCATTCGAGATGGAGCTCTGACTGGTCGCCGATATAGGGATGAGATCCTCAGACCTATTGTAGTCCCTTACGCTGCAGCAATCGGAGATAACTTCATTTTAATGGACGATAACTGCAGGCCACATCGTGCAAACCTGGTGAAGGATTTCGTTTTCGAGGACGGAATCGTTCGAATGGAATGGCCAGCGTGTTCTCCAGACATGAATCCAATCGAGCACATTTGGGATGCTCTAGGAAGACGAGTTTCTAGCCGCCAACAACCCCCACAAACATTCCAAGAACTGAAAAGAGCTCTTCTGGGAGAGTGGGGCAGAATATACCAACTCGTCATTAATAGCCTCATTGAGTCCATGCCTCAAAGGTATTCAACGTTGCTGGGCCGCCCGTGGAAACCAAACCCCCTACTGAAAATGATTTTCTTTTTAGAAAACACCTTTTCTTATTCTTTTTTTCTCATATGCACAAATTGTGTTTTTTTCCTTTGTACACAAATGCGCAATAAAATGCATTTTTTTCTGCCAAACATGTGTAATTATTCTCATATAACCTACTATGTCTGTCGACCATTATCAATCAGCTAAAAAGTTTCCCAGATACAAAATCCACTTAAAACTGAAATATCCTTTAATTGTTTTGAGCAATGTATATAATATGCCATATTGATCGATTTTTTCATAAAGTTAGTGTATATTTTTAAAAATGCTGTAAACGTGGTCATTTGAGCCAATTCTAATAAATCCAGCTACGACAGAAAACTGCGATTAAACGTTCTTTAAAAGAGGCCAAGTAAATTTATTAAACTGGGGTTTATCTCTAAACGTATTTCATCTTTTGTTGTTGAAATGATCATTTGACTTCGAAATTACCTCCTCCAATAATACAGGTCGACAGTTTTTTTTTCTTGTTTTTATTACGATTTTTTCTGTTTATTTTTTTTTAATGTTTTAAATTCCCATATTTGGATGGCGGATTATAGCATATTTTGGAAGCAATTCTGGAAGAAAAGGGGAATGTGAGAAAACTCTCATTTGTAAAAGTCTCAAAAACATAGCTGGAAAATTCTGAAAATTATCGCTGATAGAATAAAATATAAATCCGGTTTTTCCCAAAATAAAGCAAAAAGATAAGGTGCTGTATCCAAACATAGTAGTATGTGAAATATTGTGTATGTACTAATCAATAGTATATGGATACAGATCCTCATCTTTTTGCTTCATTTTGGGAATAACGGATTTTGATCTTGCTCTATCGACGATAATTTTCAGAATTTTCAAGCTATGTTTTTGAGATTTTCACAAAAGTTGCTCTATACATTTAGCTAATATAATATGTAACTGCGTTGACGTATGCTTAGTAAAAAATAATTTAGTAAGCCTGTTTATTTGTCATACAATTTTTAATTATTTTTTTCATCCTGATTACAGTGTGTTATGTACACTGTTGATTGTCATATTTTCTGAGAAGAACATTGTGTTTTATGAAGAAATCTGCAAATAACAAGCAAAAAACATGGAAAAATTCGAAACCATTTTTAAAAAAACCTTAATTTTCCTACGAGTTTACATGCTATATTCATAAAAATGAACAAAGTTTAATACAATAAGCCACTTAAGCATAATCTTCAGTTTGAACTCATTTGATTCATTAGTTTTGACAGGGTTATCCAAAAGATCTTCGTTATTTTTCAATCTGTTGGCAGTTCCCTGTTGGATTTCTGGCAAAGCCCTTCGCAGAAATATATGACGTGTAGTATTCTGTTAACACACCTGGAGTTTCCGAATAATTCCTTATGTATATTTCTAAATATTTTACAAAACATCTAAAATCGCAAGGCTCAAGATATTTTTTTTTTTGCTGAGATTGTAATTCACATGTTGATAAATATGAAGGTAAACACAATTCGACAAGTATATTTTTAAAAATACGAAAAAATGTCTAAAAGTGAAAATGTCCGGTGATTAATGACGATTTAGAGAAGATACATGTCAAGCTCAGTTAAATGCAATTATTTATTTTTTCGGCTAATATTTCTTCTTACTTTTACTATTTTCTTTTATTATTTATTCAATAAAACATGCTTTAAGAAAAAATAATTTAAAATGTAAATTGCATTTTATCTCGGTTTGTTGAAAATGAAAATGAAAAAATGTGCTTACAGAATACACATTACTTAATTACACCATATATATATATATATATATATATATATATATGTAACGAAAAACGGCGACGACGTTGAAATTCTACAGCATCGTACAAGTTCCCGTGCATCACCAGGGATTATACAGCACATTTATTAATATCTAATAATCAGCAGCAAAGTTCTGTAGCCGTAGTGTAAATTTTCAAGCAACGAAGGAGTTTTATTGGGAATTTCCCCGTAAAAAATCAAGCCACTAAGTCTTTGCAATTCATATTTATTATAAGTCATAAGGCAAACGAAGTTATTCCAGCATTAAGATTTGCACACATCGAGTACTCCAAACTTCGTGAAATAATCGACACCATTAAATATTCCAATTTATTGGACAAACCAAACGAACGTCTTACTAGTTTTAAAGACAGATGCATTCTCATACTCCTAAAAAGCCAAAGGAAAAGGGAACATTTTCGCGACAAACTAGCTCCCTCTTACTCCGCGCCAATCAATTTAAAAATCCAATTAGGATTAACTCGAGTCTAAACGTCAAAAGATGATCAGCTCTGATTGGTCTAAGGAGGCGTGTCCTCGGGCAGGATCTATATTTCCCCTCGCAAATAACAAGCCCTTCAACAACACGCATGAACACCGGTCACGCGATGTTAAATAAAAAATAAAATTAAAATCCCGGGAATATTCCAGAAAGTAAAATGTTTACGAAATACTTCCCGCCTTTTTGAGAAGCAAGCAATAATTTATTAACAAACAAAATAAGAAAAAGAATTTTAGCTGCTACAAGTTAATTCATTACGAAACTAAGATTGAAATATGTTCCACAAATTTTAGAATTGAAGTTAAGAGACAACAAAATGGCGCAAAATTTTAACAATGTAATAAACAAACAATATAATAAAGAAACATAATAAAGAAAAAACTATCACTAATAATAAATATCATAGTAAGTATAAGTTACTCTTATAATGGGTATAAATAAATCTTTCAATAAGTAACAGTGAATATTTCAAAAGACATTCTTTAAATTCTAAATTATATACTTAATCTCGTTTATCTCATCTCAGGTATTTTTGGGATGAAATATAGAGAAAAGTGGAATAGAATTAAGAATATGATCAATTATGTAATCATTTACTTATTCTTGTAATTAGAGTACAGGATTAAGTAGGAATATGTAAAAAAAAAGCTTCAAATATAATAGGATAAAATAAAATAAAGTAAAAATAAATAAAAATTAGTTCATGTTTGAGAATGCAAGTGACTTTTAAACTACTAAGATTCTTTAAAAAGAAATATTAATATATAATAAAAATAAAAGACAAGATTATTCATGTCAATTCATGTCAAATATTCATGTCAAATAATTACGCAATAAATATTCTCTCGGTGTGATAAAGCATTACAAGATGCAAGAAGGAAAGAGAGAAAGAAACAAATTAAATTCTAATTGACATGTACTTGGACTGGAATGTAGAAACAAAGAGAGAATGAAAAAAAATTAAAAAAGTGATAAAAATTTTGTTACTTGGCAAATAATTAATTTATTAATTGATAGATTAAATTTAATATTACAAATAGAATCAGTTGAAAAAAAATTGACTTAATATTTACTTGTTATTATATTATTCTAAGTTATAACTAGAGTAATTCAATACAGAATAAGAAATTTTCATTTTATACGTCTACGCCGGCATAAACAAACAAATATAAAAATATCCAGACAAGTGACACTCTCGCTGCAGTCAAGAGATATCATTGCCATTCTGTAAGAATTACAGGATATTATCTGAATTAAAATATGGAAAGAAATTTACTGTTTAAGAGAAAAAAAAAATTATAAAATAATAATAAACTAGAGATAGAATCTAAGCTACAGTTTTTACTTGAGTTTGTTGTTGTTGAATAGGGGGTTGTTGCTCATGACTTAATTTAAATTTATCAGGGGAATAATAAGGCCTTAATTTAGATAGATGTACTATTTCTGAAATATTGAACTGGTTTTGCCTATCAATTTCAAAATTTACTTCGGATAATTTGTTATGAATTTTATAAGGGCCAATACTTGTGATAACTTTGTAGTATTAGGGTACTGAAGTTCTTCATAGATTACTAGATCTCCTATTTTAAGTTTTGGTTCGATATAATCTTTATCAAAATATTTTTTATTTTTTAAATGAAATTCATCAGTTCTTGTTTTAGTCAATTAAGTGCTTCATGAATAGGGGGATAATAATTTTGTTGTAAGGGAGAGTCATAGGGTAATTTGCCAAAAAGCAAGTAAGCAGGTGGAAATTAAATAATAGAATGGGGTGTATTATTATATTCATTAATTACTTCAGTTAAAAGCTTAGTCCAAGGAATTTTAGAGGTAGTGGAGTTTACTTTACATTTTAATCGAGTTACTATTGTCTGATTTACTCTTTCCCATTTCCTATTCGTTTGTGGATGATGGGCAGTGGTCAAACGTTGTTTAATATTATGATTTCGCAGGATTTTTTTGAATCTTGAAGAAATAAAAGCAGCATTCCTGTCACTTAGTATTTTTTGAGGGGACTGTACACTTGAAATCTTACTAAAACAGAATAATTGTTGAGGGATTTTGATATTGAAGATTTGTTACAGACAATTTGTATAAATTTCTGTAGTGACACTTTTTGAAGGAAATGCCCAAACATATCTTGTTGCATGGTCTATTATAATATGGAGATTTTTTTTTGTAGAATAATAATAATTGAACCCTCCTACAGTATCAACAGACAGGCAGTCAAAAGGTTGATCTGTAGTGGGCATAGCTTGTAATAAGCCAATTTTTTTTCTGTCTAGGTTTTTTATTTTTCTGGCAAATATCACAGTATTTAACAAAGTTGGTAATGTCTTGGGTCATATCTGGCCAATAATAGTTAGGAGAAATTAAATTTTAGATTTTTTGAACACCAGGGTGACCAAACTGTTCATGAGCAACACTAAGCATTTTTTTCTTAGGGACATGGGAACTACTACTTTACGAAAACCTTTTCTTTTAACTATAATCACTCCATTGTCATTAATATAATTTGAACCACACACATTTTCTTTTTCTTGCATCTCAATAATCTCTTTAACGTCAAGAAGAAAAGTAAGGGGTTTACAAAAATGAGAAAGAGGGTTTCTTGACAACATGTCGGCTTCGATATTTGTAGATCCCTTTAAGTACTCTATTTTGTAATCGAACATACTTAACTTCAATGACCACCTAAATAATCGACCTCTTAAATGTTTGACATTTTTTAACCAAACAAGAGATGCATGATCAGTATGGATGGTAAATTGTACACCGTGAAAGTAATGATAAAATCTATCTAAAGTATCAATGATAGCAAGACATTCTAATTCGGTAATGAAATAATTTTTCTCATAACTTCTTAATCCTCTAGAAAAATAGGCAATCGGATGTAAAAAGTTATTATGGTCGGGTTGTTTAAGAACTGCACCTACCGCCACCTGAGAAGCGTCAACAAACTTGTGTAGGGGTAATTTGGGGTCATAAACCTTTAAAATTGGTTTAGCAATGAGGGCATTTTTTAATTTTTGAAAAGAGTTTTGACATTCAAAATTCCATTCCCAAATAGTATCTTTCTTAAATAATTTATTTATGGGGTGTCTAATTTCAGCATATTTATTATAAATCAGAAGGCAATTGAAGTCATTCCAGCATTAAGCGCTGCACACATCGAGTACTCCAAACTTCGTGAAATAATCGACATCATTAAATATTCCAATTTATCGGACAAACCAAATGAACGTCTTACTAGTTTTAAAGAAAGATGCATTTTCACGCTCCTAAAATGCCAAATGAAAAAGGAATATTTTCACGACAAACTAGCTCCCTCCTACTCCGCGTCAATCAATTTAAAAATCCAATTTGGATTAACTCGAGTCTAAACGTCAAAAGATGATCAACTCTGATTGGTCAAAGGAGGCGTGTCCTCGGGCAGGATCTATGTTTTTCCTCGCAAATAACAAGCCCTTTAACAACGCGCATTAATACCGGTCACGCGATGTTAAATAAAAAATAAAATTAATATCCCGGGAATATTCCAGAAAGTAAAAAGGTTACGAAATACTTCCCACCTTTTTGAGAAGCAAGCAATAATTTATTAATAAATAAAATAAGAAAAAGAATTTTAGCTGTTACAAGTTCATACATTACGAAACTAAGATTGAAATATGTCCCACAAATTTTAGAATTGAAGTTAAGAGAGAAAAAAATGGCGCAATTTTTTTTTTCATTTTGTTACATATATATATATATATATGTAGAAATAAAGCATTAGAAATCTAGAAATTTATGAAATGATAAATTAATTTGTCATTTCTGTGGCATAAGTATTATTTCAGTATATTTTGTTTGAAAGTCATTTTTTTATCATTTTAGGTGTTAAACAGGTGAAGAACGTACATAATTATTTTCTCTTAGTTCACTAGCAGAAGTTGAAAAATTTTAGAAAACTTCATTCTATAATTATTCATCCATAAGTTATTTAAAAAATAATCATAGTATTTAACACACACTCATATACATATGGTACATTAAGTACGTAGCTTACGTAAATAATATATTTAAAAAGTAAACATATGCAAGTTTTCACATAAAATGTTTTTTACAAAATATTTTTTCCCAGACATGACGATCAGCTACATTCGTTTAAATGGTTCAATAAGTATATTTTAAAACCGATAAACCTTTCAGAAAAAAGTCCATTTATAACTAAAATTGATTCTATTTATTGATTCATTTTATCTCGGTTTGTTGAAAATGAAAATGAAAAAATATGGTTACAGAATACGCGATACTTAATTGCATTGTATATATATAAATACTTTTTCATAAAAATAAAACATTAGAAGTCTAGAAAAACATTATACGGTTCCATTAATTATCACAAACATACAGTTTAGTTAGATTTGTTTTAGCTAAGTTTTTGATACCTTCAGATAAATAAATTTAAGATTACTGATCTTTGGATAACAACCATTAATATAAGACAAATGGCCACGGGAAAGCAGTTTAAGTATAAAATTTAAATATTTTTTCGTTTAAATGTCATGTCAAATCAATCTTTAACTATCATTACATTTTACTAAATCGTTCAGTAGTTAAAAGGTAAATATTTGTTGTTAGAATTAAGTCCTTTACAGTCAAATATTAACCAAAATACTACATAATTCTGCTTGATAAGTACCGGAAATAAAATACACTGCTCAAAACAATTAAAGGATATTTGAAGTTTTATATAAAATAAAGATATAAACGAAATTTTTTTTGCCGAAAATAGAAGAAGAGAATGACAAATGATATTTTTTCTGGTTTTCAAACTGTGGAGTATGCAAATTTTGAGTTGTACGTCAAAAACGTTGCTTCAGCGGCATCGAATGAAATTTGACTTTCAACTGGATAAAAGAGAATGAAAACAAGGATGGTCGGCATTCAGTGATTGCTTTGTTTCGATGAGTACGATGTCTCAGCGAAGACATTTGACAGATGCAGAAGCTTGATGAATTGTTGGTAGGTTAAAAGGGGGCCAAACTCAAGCCGAAGTAGCGCAAGCCATTGGAGTGTCACAAAGTGTCATTTCCAGGATCTGGAACCGTTTTTTGTAGAGCGGATGTGCAGGCTGAAGACCAGGGCAAGGTTGTAGACGGGCAACAACGCCCAATGAAGATCGGTATTTAGCAATTACAGCGTTATCAGTTCAAATCAGCGTTATCAGCATTAATCAGCGTTATCAGTGCGTTATCAGTAATCAAATATTTAGCGTTAACAGTTCGGAGACACCGAAACATGAACGCTATTCTTCTCCAACAACACCTTTGCTCTGCTACAGGCACCACGATTTCAACTCAGACTGTCCGAAACCGGCTCCATGCTGGAGTTCTCTATGCTCGCCGACCGATGGTATGTGTTAGATTAACATAAAGGCATCGTCGCGACCGCAGGGAGTGGGAAACCGAGCATGTCAACTGTAGGAGAAATGAATGGAGCGATATTTTGTTTTCTGACGAGTCCCTTTTTTCTGTGCATCCGAATAATAGGCGTATTTTCATCTGGAGGAACCGTGGCAATAATCCTGCGTACGTGCACGAAAGTGTCAGATTTGGCGGTGGAGGAGTGTTGGTGTATGGTGGCATCTCCATTAACGGGCGCACTGACCTCTACATCATTCGAGATGGAGCTCTGACTTGTCGCCGATATAAGGATGAGATCCTCAGGCCTATTGTAGTCCCTTACGCTGCAGCAATCGGGGATAACTTCATTTTAATGGACGATAACTGCAGGCCACATCGTGCAAACCTGGTGGATTTTTTCATTTCGAGGAAGGAATCGTTCGAATGGAATGGCCAGCGTGTTCTCCAGACATGAATCCAATCGAGCACGTTTGAGACGCTCTAGGAAGACGAGTTTCTAGCCGCCAACAACCCCCACAAACTCTCCAAGAACTGGAAAGAGCTCTTCTGGAAGAGTGGGGCAGAATACCCCAACTCGTCATTAATAGCCTCATTGAGTCCATGCCTCAAAGGTATTCAACGTTGCTGGCCGCCCGTGGAAACTATACCCCCTACTGAAAATGATTTTCTTTGAAGAAAACACCTTTTCTTATTCTTTTTTTCTCATATGCACAAATTGTGGTTTTCTCCTTTTGTACACAAATGCGCAATAAAATGCATTTTTTTCTGCCAAACATGTGTAATTTATTCTCATTTAACCTACTGTGTCTGTGGACCATATATCAATCAGCTAAAAAGTTTCCCAAATACAAAATTCACCTAAAACTGCAATATCCTTTAATTGTTTTGAGCAGTGTATTTATTTCTCTCAATGTAAAAATAAATGATTTATTAGTAATAAAATAAATATATTATAAATATATTTTATATATTAATATCAGAAAATCAATAATCAGTAAATATATATGTATATAAATATAATTGTCATTGTTGGGTTTTTTCTCACCAAGATTTATTATGAAATTATTAAAACATTATAATTTTAATATAGTTAATAATGCAGTGTGACCAAAAAGTATATGACCAGACTAATCTATATTAATAAAAAAACAGAACGCTCTCTCTGTGTGTGTGTGTCTGCGATGGCTAGCAAAATCTACAGCATGTACAAGGCTCAAATTTTTTTTAAAGTAGCCCCAAATCTCTCCTGATGCACCTGAGCGTCAGAATTTCGAAATGCTATTTATGAACTGAGTAATTAATTAAATTTCAAAGATCACTTTCATAAAAAAATCGTCTTTTTTCTTCTTTTTTTCCCTTCATTTAGTTATGGTTGGTTGGTTGCATAAAATTTTCGCAGAAATAATTAAAAAAGCTGAAATAGACCTTTAAAATTCATAGACTGGCAAACTGTCATTTTAAATGATGTTTTTTTATCACAGCGGTTGTAAACCATGGAGGAAAAAGATAGGTGGTGGTGAAGTAAACCGAAAAAAGGGTTGCAATATTAAACCATTTATCGCTCAAATTTTAATGTCCCAAACAAAAGCGTGTGGAAGGGATTTTGTATTAATAAGACGAATTGAAAGAAATGATTTACAGCTGAAGCATATTTTACGAAGAAATAGTAATTTTTTAAAATGGTCTTTTTTCTATTGTATTATTTATTTAAAAAAATGTTTGCTTTTAAAATAATTGAAATTGATAAATTCGAAATAATTAAATGTCAAAATAAAATTAAATAAAGTATTGAAAACATTTGATTTGATGTATTACTAAAGTTTTCTTTTTTTTCAGAACTTTTTAATACTTTATAACGTAGATGAAAAATGTTTATGATTTAAAAACATATTAATAATTCTATATCAATATATAAAATATATTTATGAAAACATTCTTTTAAAATCATGCGTGAAAACTTAAGTAACAAATATTAGTCTAAAATCTAGATTTCAGAGTGCAGACGATTTCAAGACATTAACCCCTTGGGGACGAGCGACACGTATACGTGCCGCAAAAAGGCTTAACCTTTTACAGGCCAAATTCAGATCCAGGCATATTTTAAATAATTTTTTTGCACAGTATGCCTTCTAATGCTTTAGTTAAGGGATATTAGTCATTTAATATGATGCAAATTTTTTTTATATGTAATTTTCAGAATGTTCCCAATTGGGAACATTGGTCACTTCCGGTGGTCATTTTCCAGTGTTCATTGGTCATTTTTATTATTTTCCGTGCATTTACCCATAAATAATAGGAATATAACTTCTGTTTAAAAAAATCTTGATATTTAATTCTAAAAATCTGTTTCAAAAAATCATTCTTATGACTGATTATTTTATAGTGAGCATTGGTCATTTTTTATGATTTTCTGTACATTTCCTCATTAATGATAGGAATGTAACCTCTATTTCAAAAAATCAAGGCTTCTTTTTACTCTTTCGGCTAATTTTTTCGAGTCAAGTTTGATTAAATTTAATTTGTAATAAATTTTTAAACTTATGTTCCCAATTGGGAACATTGGCCTGTAAAAGGTTAAGAATCCTTGTTTATTCCCACCGGTAAAATTATACTGTAAAATTTGGCTTATTCCATCGGTACATTTTCTCGATTTAAGAAGAAACAATTTTCTGTATTTCAAAACCGGTGACAAAACATTAAAAATTTCGTAAAAGGCTCTCGTCTCGAAGGGGTTAACGAAAGAATATTAACTTTTTAAGAAAAATCTTAAATGATGCTTCTATATTGATATTTCAAAGTCATAAGATAAAAAAAAAATCACATAATTTTTGCCTATGATTGATATATTTGTATGTTTTATGCATTCCGATTGTGTATTACAGTAAATAATGGCACAAAACTTTATTTTTTAAACGAAAATTTACTTATCTCTTCAATAACAGCTTAAAAGGTAAAAAACAAAGAAGTACGGGTTTAAACCAGTTTGAATTGATCGGCGTGTCAAAGCACATGGTTTTGTTGGTGCTTATTTTGACTTAATGTAGCGGATTTTAGGATTATATTTTTGGCGTCAGCCCAAGACATTAAACTTCCACTCAATTTCTTTTTACTGTGTGATTATACGCAAATCTTTGGCATTTCGAACATTAAAATGTATGAGTCATTAGCTGTGTTGCACTAAAAAAATCACACAACACTTTTCTAGGAATTTATTTTTTTTTTTATCATTGATAAAATTTAAATGTATTCTATTCAATTTAAAATTAAATTATGGCTTTAATTTGGTTTTAAAACAGAAATAAAATATAGCTGTTTGGCGTTCAATTGTTCGAATCCGCAAACGATTCATACACCATAGTAAATTATCAAATAGCAAAGTAAATTATTTATCAGAAATAGCCTTAAAAGAATAGTAGCAAAACTGATTACAACCTTAATGTTTAGACTAATTAACACATAACCCGATCCCAACCAGAAAAAAAACAGACCACACTCAGATCCGTGATAGACAAAATTTCCGTGAGTATAAACCCGACCCGAACCTAAAAATTCTGTTTCAAATAAAACAATGGATTTGATAACTGACCTGAACCAAATCTCAATCCCATAAAAATGTTCAAATTAAGCATAACCCGATCCAAACAAGGAAAAATAATTTTAGTGGTCATGAAACCTGACCCGAACCTAAATATTGTCTTAAAAAAAACTCGAAATATGACCCGAACAAAACCTGAAACCGATAAAAATATTCCAGAGAACTATAACCCGATCCCAGCAAGACAAAATACTTTCCGTGGTCATAAACCCGACTCAAACCTAAAAAATTCCATTTGAAAAATTCTGAAATTTGATTCAAACCACATCTAAAACCGACCAAAATATTCGAAAGAACCATAACCGGATTAGAGTAAGACTAAATAATTTCCGTGCACATGAACCCGATACGAACCTAAAGCTTCCATTCGAAAAAATACCTGAAATTTGAATCGAACCATATCTGAATCTGACAAAACTATTTCAAAAAACCGCAACCGGATCCGAACAAGACAAAATATTTCCATGGACATGAACCCAATCCGAACCCGAAAAATTTCTTTGAAAAAATCGCGAAATCTGAACTTAACCAAATCTGAACTTGGCACAAATATTCCAGTGAAGCATCTTCTTATTCGAACAAGACAAAATAATTTTCGTGAACACGCAAGAAGACCCGAACCCAAAAGTTCCATTTGAAAAAAAATCCGAAATCTGAATTAAACCAAGTCTGAACTTGACAAAAATATTCCAGTGCAGCATGTCTTTATTCGAATTAGACGGAATAATTTCCGTGGACACGCAACAAGACCTGAATCCAAAAATTCCATTTGAAGAAAACGCCGAAATCTGAATTAAACCAAATCTGTTCCCGACAAAAATATTTCACGGAAATATAACTGGATCCGAGCAAAGCAAAATAATTTCCATGGACATGAATCCGACCCGAACATTTAAATCGAATTTCAAAAAATACCTGAAACCTGAATCGAACCAAATCTGAATCCGTCGAAAATATTCTAATGAATCATAACCAGATCCTAACAAGACAAAATAATTTCCATGGACATGCACTCAATAAATGGTTGGGTAACATTTGGGTTGCAATTACATTGCGGTAAGTCTTTGATTTTATTTAATTTCACGTTAGGTTACAGTTAGATCACGGTTAGTTTAAAGTTAGGTTAAAGTTAAATTGCATTTATGTGATAGTTAGAATAAGAATAGGTTACAATAAAGTGACGCCTAGGTTACAATTATGTTATATTTAAGTTACGAGTACTGTTAAGTCGCAGTTAGGTTACAGACAGATTATGGTTACGGTACAAAAGTTTAAGGTTAGGAATTTGTCCACAGAGTCAACATTACGCATGCTTTGATTAAAAATAGACACTTTTGTTAAATGGCTCTGAAATTATAATACTATATACCAATCTTTTATCATGGTGTATCGATTTCATTCACGGTATAGTCAGATTTAAGAGTGATATAATTAGTTTGAAATTCAAAATATTTCACTTGGGATTTCTATGCGAAAAAAATAATTGGTTACGTGATTTAACAGTGATTTTTACGGGTAAATATCAACACTTTAACACGAAAATAACGCAATCGTTGGATACATGTTCCCTCTCGCGTTTCTCATTGCTCATTTTAAGTATTTTTAGAGCTTTATATTACTTGTTGTTTTTTAAAACCGATTTTTCACAAAGTAAGATGCGACGTATTTTAGACAATGCATTTCTGCATGCTTCCAGTTTATGATAAAATCATACAAATTTCAAGTTCGCTTAATATTGCTAATACGGACCCGGGCAACGCCGGGAGGGTCAGCTAGTTTGGAAATAAAATATAAGAAAAAGCAATAATCACGAATAAAAAGTAATAAGCATATGCATTCATAACATTAGTTTATTACAAACAAGAAACACAGAAGGTTTTTCATAGAATTAAAAAAAATCAAAATAAGTCATCTCCAAATTATATAGAATTTTGAAATATTTTGTATATAAATTCAACTTTTAGATCCATTCCTTTGAATAATCCTGTAATCCTATAAAATATGCATCAAAACAATGTTTGTAGAATGTATGGATGCAAACGGATTCCAATTCTGCCCACTTGTTGCTTTAATTTCTGAATAAAAAAAAATGATGACCATGAGTATTTATCTCTCGGGAGTATTTCTCTGAGGTTTGTATTTGTGAGTTTAAATGCAATTTTAGAAATCGTATACTTAAGTACTTGGGTCAACAGCGAACTTCTGTTATTTAATTAATGTGTTTCAGTCCTATTATAAACCATATTCATCAGTATTCACCCACGCGTAATGGAGATTAAATGTATAACTGTTTGCTGAAATTTACATGGTGTAATTTAATCTTATGCATATTTGTCGATGATTACATAATTCCGTAAGGAATGTTCTGTATTCATGATAAGGTAATGTTATAAATCCGGTTAAGTCTTAAACGATATTTAGTCTGTTCATTGCATACATAAATTGGATTATATTGTGCGTTAAATAAAATAATTTCTGAAAATTCCTAAGAAGTAAAGAATTTTATATAAAGATAGTCACATCCTAAAATTATATCAGGAATAATTTAATTAAATAAAGCAAATTCCCTAATGAGCAGTTTCTGAAAATATGTAAATATTATTTATAGGTCTGTAACCCCTTGAGATTCAATTTAAAATAATTTACAGTATTTATTTATTAATAGGGTCCGGTGGGATAAAAAAGATAGAAAAGTAAAATGAGTAGTCAAAAATATATATAATAATAAATAAATATATAATCATAAAAATATATGATAAATAAATATATATATATATTTATATTTAGTTTTCAATACTATTTTTGTTCTTGTGACAACAGAAGTACTCAATTCTATTAAAAGTAAACCAAAAAAAGCCAGAAATTATTGATACCATTTTCTCATAAGAGTAAAAAAATTTGAAACTAAAATACGTGGTATGTCAAAAATATCGGATGTTATAAAACCAGGTAAATTTCGTTTTTACTTGGTTTTTATTTATTAATTAAACGTTTGTTTACTAAAACTTACTTTTCACACTATACAACACTTTATTTTTACAACAAAGTCTAGTTAAAAAATAAAAATCCCTATCGGCATAGCCTATAGACGGAGGTAGATGTCGAAGAGTTTTCATCTCAACTACAAAAAATAAAAAAAATGATTAGAGATAAACCCAGTTTAACTATTTTATTTGGCCGCTTTTGAAACATTTTTAATTTCATTTTTCTGTAAGAACTGGTTTTATCAAAATCACCCTAAACGAAATTCGGCTAAAATGCCCATTTTGGCAACATATTTTGAATTATATTCTGACTTTATAAAAAAATCGACCAATATGCTCATTATATAGTTCTTAAATAACAAAAAAGTGTTAATTGAATTCGTTTGAGAGAAAAATTGAATTTAAATATGAGTAATAAAAACCCCAATTTGTTATTTGAATACATCCACAATTCTTTAATCAAGATCGCTTTGGGAAATTTTGTGCGAAGTGCCCACTTTGACAGCAATTTTAAATATATAATTAGCCTTTATCAAAAACCTGACCAATACGGCACATTACACAGTTCCTAAATAACAAATAACTGTCAATTGAATGCGTTTGAGAGCAAAATTGAATTTAAAAATGAGTCATAAAATAACCAATTTGTTATTTGAATACATCCTCAATTCTTTAATCATGATCACTTTGGGGCATTTTTTTATGCGAAGTGCCCGCTTTGACACCTTTTTAAAAATATATTCAGCCTTTATCAAAAAATCGACAAATACGCCCATAATGTAGTTACTGAATAACAATTTCGCTTTGGAAAATTTTGCGCGAAAAGCCCATTTTGGCAGCCTTTTTTAAAATGTATTTCCCTTATCAAAAAACCGGCCAATCCGTCACATTTATATAGTTCTTAAATAATAGGACGTGTAAATTGGTTGGGTTTGAGAACAAAAATGGATTTTAAAATGAATCAGAAAAAACGCAATTTGTTTTACTTCCTCAATTTTTCAAGACGATAACTTCGGGAAATTGTGTTTGAAAACACATTTTTTGGCAGCCTTTTTAAAAATATATTCTGCCTTTAACAAAAAACTGGCCAATACGTCACGTTAGATAGTCCCTAAATAAGAGGTCCTGTAAATTGGATGAGTTTGTGAACGAAAATACAGGGTGATTATAAATAAAGACCGAGTTTCAAAACGCTTTTAAAAACGAACCACTCGTTAGGATGGCGTCAAAATTTAACAGCGTATTATTGAAGAAGGAGGAAAGAACATGAACCAAAACAAAGTTCCAAATTTGAGTGACAGATGGCGCTGTAAGCATCAGTATATGTAAATTAAAATACCTGGTATGCGCACGACAATTTCAGGTGTTATAAAAGCGTTGGGTAAACGGCTTTTCCTCATTTCGCTTCCCAGATGTTGGCCATGAGTGTCTCAATGAAGGATCGTGCTCTGCTTATAAAGCTTTATTACAAGAACGGTGATTCTGCACCAGTGGCTCTGCAGAAGTTCAGGACTCTCAAGGATATGAAAAAAGGCGCTGGACTGTCAGAGGTCTGGTGAAAATGATGCAAAAATTCGAAAATACAGATTAGTTTGATGTGCAGTCTGGTAGAGGAAGGAAAAGATGTGATTCGGCGGTAGTTGAAGAAGAGGCCGCAGCAGTTCAAGAAGAGTCTAGCGTTGGTGAGCATCCATGCAGTGCACGGAGAATTGCTCGAACATTGAGCAGGCCTGTGAGCACGGTACATAGCATTATACGAAACATCCTGCAATGCTATCAGTATAAAATTTGCCATGTGCAGGAGTTGTTCCCTTCTGACCTGCAAGCAAGAGAGCGTTTTGCTTTGGAATTTCTCGCTCGCATGGAAGTGGACAATGATTGGCCGTGGAAAATTCTGTGGACAGACGAAGCCCATTTCCACCTGACGGGATATGTCAATACACAGAATTGCCGAATATGGCCAACAGAAAATCCACTCGCAACGAACTCAGTACCACTTCATCCTGCAAAGGTCACTGTGTGGTGCGGATTTACGGCATCATTTATCATAGGGCCGTATTTTTTCGAGGAGACGGGTGCTTTAGGTCCTGTTACCGTTACCGTCAATGGTCAGCGCTATGAGTCTCTTTTGCGTAATGACGTCATTCCAGCTCTGCAACAGCGTGAATGTCTGGATAGTATCATTTTTATAAAAGATGGCGCTCCTCCGCACATTGCAAATCGAGTGAAGCAGTTGTTGAGGTGGCATTTTGGAAATGCTAGAATTATCAGTCGTCATTTCCCTACAGCCTGGCCGGCCCGATCACCTGATCTTAATCCGTGTGATTTTTGGCTGTGGGGTTAAGATATTGTGTTCAGTACTCCGATTGCCAACGTAGCTGAATTAAAGACACACATTGCGCAACACATTCTGAACTTGACCTCGGATACATTTCGATCGGTTGTGGAACATGCTGTTTCCCGATTTAATCTTGTTGTCCACAACGGCGGACAGCATATTGAACATGTTTGCGCCAGTCTCGCCAAACTTAAAAACCGATTGGATGGGTGCTTTTTATGCGATTTTTGGCCTCCGGACAGTTAAAAACCGGTTAGATGGATGCTTTTTATGCGGTTTTTGGCCTCAGGAGAGTTAAAAACCGATTGGAGGGATGCTTTTTATGCGGTTTTTGGCCTCAGGACAATTAAAAACCGATTTTTCCCATCTGACGTGGTACGACCTTGTCGTGGTGGACGGGCTTACGTAACTAACAGTATCACACGCGTACAGTCATGCATACTGAACAATACAGTTGGTTTATATCGTGTAACTTACGCCTTAGTCGTTGTTTTACGATTTGTCCTTTGTAGTCGAAATTCTGACGCTTACATCGCTATTTGTCACTAAAATTTGGAATTTTTTTTTTGGTTCATGTTCTTTCCCCCTTTTTCAATAATACGCTGTTAAATTTTGATGCCATTCTAACGAGTGGTTCGCTTTTTAGAGCGTTTTGAAACTCGGACTTTAATTATAATCACCCTGTAGATTTAAAAATGACTCAGAAAAAACGCAATTTGTTATACTTCCTTAATTTTTCAATGACGATAACTTCGGAAAATTCTCTTTAAAATACCCTTTTCGGCAGCCTTTTAAAAAACATATTCTGTCTTTATCAAAAAACTGGCAAATACGTCACATTATATAGTTCGTAATATAGAGGATCTGCCATTTGGATGCGTTTAAAATCAAAAATTAATTTAAAAATGAGTGAGAATATAAGCACTTTGGATTTGAGGGTTCTTTCTCCAACTCTTATTTGTGTTTAATTTATTTTTGGTATAAGAATTGGTCCTATCAAAAACTTGGTAGTATAAAAGTTGTAGATATTATTGAGAATATGTATAATAAATTTAATTAGATTTGATTGCTTAAGAATTGAGTAAGTTATGGCTTTTTTCTTTTTCCAAACTTTCCCTTCTTTTTCTTTTCGATTTTAGTTTTTTTCATCGGCAAAAGGTGGTCCTATCAAAAACTTGTAAATACGAAAGTTTTAGATAATTTTAAGAACATTTATAAAAAATTAGTTGGATTTTTCTGGTAATTCGCTAATTTAATTTTTAGCTCCTATTGAATTTTATATGATGATGAAGAAATGATGATATCAGAAAAGGATTAGTAAATTTACAGATTTTTTTTACTGTGTGTATCTGTCTAGATGTAAAAATAAGTAACCGTGACTGTTTAAAATTTATTGTAAACTCGTTTGAAAATAATATGTTTGGTGTTGGTTATAACGAAGAAATGTTATAATTTAAAAATATTTTAAATATAATGATTTCCTAGTTAATTTAACCTTTTAATCCTGCATTACCAAGCTTGGGCAGAGAAACATGAAAAAAAAGTCAGTGTTCATAAAATTTTGGTGGAGCATTTGTTTTAATTCATCTTATAACAGCAGAAAAAACACTCAAAAGTAAACAACTAATATAAATGATTAATACCTTCTTTTACAAAGATTTAGTTGCAGTTTAACTAACAAAGTCTCTGTAAAATAATCTTTATTTAGTTTTATTATTCATTAGTTGTTGAGAGAATTATTAATTTTAAGTTTATTCATTACTGCTCCTTTTACTACACTATGTCTTAATGAATACCTTCACTTGTGATCTTAAACATTTTGTTAAATATCTAAAAATATATGAGGAGTTTGAACCTGAAATTTCAGCTATGTAAATCAATTAGCTAGCGTCATATATTTCCGCGAAATGTTTTCCCCTCCCCCTTCCAAAACCTCATATGGGATTGTAGCACAGCGTCATAATATTAAGTGAATCTGATCATTCCGAATCCAATTTTATTTTTTTTTTTTTCATCCGAAGGTATTGCGAACAATGCTGTTTATCATGGTTCAAAAAAGAATGCCCATTTATAGAGAACTCTGTTTAACCGAACAAATTCTCGTTAAATAACCATTATTTAGTTTTATTATTCATTAGTTGTTCAAAGAATTATTAGTTTCAATTTATCCATCATTGCCTTTTTTACTATGTCTCAATGATTGCCAGTCACTTGTGATCTTTAACGTCTTGTTAAATATCTAAAAAATAAATGAGGAGTTATTCTGAAATTTCAGGTATGTAAACGGCATAGCCGGCGTCATATATTTTTGCGAAATGCCCCCTTCCTCTTCCAAAAACTCATACACTGTAAAAAAAAAATCTGCAAAGGTACTAAACCTTTTCTAGGAAACTGGGATTCCAAGAACTTCTCCTGTAACGGTAACAGCAAAAATTCAAGTTTCAGAATCGATTACATGAATTTTTCCTGTTATCGTTACATGAAAAGTTCTTGGAATCCCAGTTTCCTAGAAAATGTTTAGTACCTTCACAGATTTTTTTTTACAGTGTATGGGCCTGTAGCGCAGTTTAACATCATTAATTGAATCTGATCATTTCTAATCCAAATTTTATTTTATTTTTCATTACAAGGTATGGCGTCTAATGTTGTTTATCATGGTTCAAAAAAGAACACCATTTTATAAATAACTCTGCAAATTTTCAGCAAAAAACGAGAGAAAATTTGGGGTTTTCTTTAACCTTAATTTCTCCACCAGAATTCATGCTATCTTCATAAAAATTGATACACACTATTGCAAAAAAATTTCTAATCATGTGCTACACTGTAAAAAAAATCTGTGAAGGTACTAAACATTTTCTAGGAAATTGGGATTGCAAAAACTTTTCATGTAACGATAGCAGGAAAAATTCGTGTAATCGATTCTGAAACTTGAATTTTTTCTGTTACCGTTACAAGAAAAGTTCTTGGAATCCCAGTTTCCTAGAAAATGTTTAGTACCTTTTCACATTTTTTTTTACAGTATACAGTATCAAAGCTTTTGCAAAATTAATTTCTACAGGGTAATCCAAAATATATGCGTTTTTCTTTAATTTATTAACAGTCCTTTATAGATTTTCGGTAAATAATCTGCGCTGATATATTTAACGTCTACTTTTCTCTTTGCATACCTGAATTTTCAAGATTATTCCTCTACACTGTAAAAAAAATTCTGCAGAGGTACTAAACTTTTTCTAGGAAACTGGGATTCCTAGAACATTTCCTGTAACGGTAAAAGCAAAAATTCTAGTTTTAGAATCAGTTACATGGATTTTTACTGCTATCGTTACATGAAAAGTGCTTGGAATCCCAGTTTCCTAGAAAATGTTTAGTGCCTTTACAGATTTTTTTTTCTACAGTGTAGTATTTTTTTTTTAGATATTTAACAAAATCATTTAAAATCAAAAGTTACCGTTAATAATTGGCCATAATTGTACTTTACTGTGAAAATTTTAAATGTTTTTTTCCAAACAATGTTTATTTAACAGTTTTTTATTCGTATGAATGACAAACACATTGTAAAAAAAAATCTGCAAAAGTACTAAACTTTTTCATGGAAACTGGGATTCCAAGAACTTTTCCTGTAACAGTAACAGCAAAAATTCAAGTTTCAGAATGGATTACATGAATTTTTCCTGTTATCGTTACATGAAAAGTTCTTGGAATCCCAGTTTCCTAGAAAATGTTTAATACCTTCACAGATTTTTTTACAGTGCACACACAAAATATAAATGTTGCAATATTTGAAATTAATATCACGATGTTATATTTTAATAATATTAATTTCCCTATGTATATATCTGTAATTTGTGATAAATAAAGTTTTGTAATAAAAAGAAATGTACAAATCTATGTTATAAAAAATATTAGAAGTATAATTTTAATCCTTTGTACGCTGAACTGTGAAAAAGATAAATTTATTGGGATTAAATAAAAGCGAAACAAACAGGAAACTTTTCATAATAAAAGCATTAATCTCTTAAATCAATATTACTTCATCTGCTTGTCATAGTGGAACGTTTAGCATACTTAATTTAGCTTTCATATACTTTTCTGAATCACTTATTATGTGTCTCAAATGATAGGAATTTTAATAAAATTTTGATATAGAGTACTCTTCAAAAACATACTTTTCATTGTTTATTATTTAAGAACATTTCAGCAATGTTACAGTGTATTTACGGATAAAATAATTAAAGCGATTTAAATGCACTTCAAAGCTGTGAAATTTTCTTTAATGTTTAAAAATATGGAATGCATTTATGACATTGCATTTTAAATTTAATAAGTAGAAATGATTTAAATGATCTTCTTTTACTTCAATACAAAATCAATTTGTTATAATTAAATCATTTCAGCTAACAATATATGACTGTCGCATTTTGATAATCTTAAATGCATTTTCAGTAGTTAATGAAGAATATAAACGAGGCGTCCAAAAATATTTATACAGGAAATTGCATTTTATTCGTGTCATAGGGTCAGGTGGGATAAATAGGACCAAAGGTAAATATGACAATCTCTATAACGGAGAAAATTGAGTTTTTTCAATTTTATTATAATTTTTATTTGTGTCTTTAATCATATTGCTTACAGGAGAAATTAGAAAAAACAACTCTAAAAATGGATATATTTCCCAAACAGTACAATCTTCAGCAACTAAGACAGATTTTTTTCAGTATTTTGTTAAAAACTATTAAATCGCATATTTTGCAGAAAATATTCTTGTATATAAAAAATAGAGCGTACAATTCTGCGCTAATCTAGTTTCATAGATTGGACATTGCACCAATAATGGAGATACAAAAAAAAAAAAACAAGAAAGTACATTTTTGCAATTTTTTTTATAAAAACTTCTAAAATTGACTTTTGCGTATCAGTTATCGGCTAAATGAATCATTTCGCTTACAAAACATCAGATTTGCATAAATCACTCAATTGTATGTTTTATTAAAAAATAAAATAATTTACTTTCATCAATATTTCCGAGGACTTTCACCAACCTTTCCAAAATGATTGTACTTGAAATGTTACCCATGTCCGCGAATTAAATTTTCTTCTGTCGTATTTAAGGAATATTATTAATTAATTAATTTATTTATTTATTTGAGATGCATAAATGATTGTATTTCGAAAACGCAATGAAATTATGAATACAAAATATCCTTTTCAGAAGAAACATTTTTATTGTTCCTACGCCGTTTTTAGAATAATACAGGGTTATTCTAAATGACAGAACCATTTTCAAAAAATTATACTTTTTAAAGCACAAATCTAAAATCAAAAACCTTTAATACCAATGAAAAGAGGAAATTTCAAAGTTTGTTTAAGACATTATAAAAGTTCAAAGTGTCCACCGTTTGCTCCACGGCAAACAGCTGCGCGATTTCACGTGTATCAGTATCTACCTTGGGCACCTCAGTAACTATCTTTCTCACAATTGACAGTGAAGAAAAATAGCAACGAAATCAGCAACGAAATAGTGGCTTATTGCTGCGTGACCTCTACCTGCTTTGAAAAATCATGCATTCAATAACAGCAGATTTGCTTTATCGTGTGTGGGACAAGTTTGGATATAGCGTGGATTGTTTGACGTGCAGAAAACTGTGGACAAATTAACCATTTATAATGTCTTTAAAAAAGTTAAAAGTTTCTGTTTTCGCTGGTATAAAGAATGTTCATTTTGGATTTGTACTTTAACAAATACATGTTTTTAAAACGGGTCCGTCGTTTATAATAACCCTAAATCTGCATCGTATCTTCATACATAATATTTTAAATAAAATGATTATAAAAATTTCTAATTAAGTGTTCTGGTACGAACAAAATAGTCATGTTAATTTCAAATGCGATATTTCAGTAGAAAAATATTCTTAAAATAATAATATAAAATTTTCCTACCTTTCTTGAGGGTTCTTGAGGGATATACGGTGGTCAGAATCTTAATTCTTGGCCGTCTTCAAAAACAGAAAATCCACAGCAAAAATAAGAGACAAAACGTAAACACACAAAAGAGAAAAGTTGATTATTTACACACGCGCGCAGATATTACATGTTTCTTGATCATTATTCTTAATATGACTACATCGAAATCTGAAAGGTACAAAAAGAACATTAATAAAAAAGATCGTAAAATAACCAATCAGCTTTTAGTTTGCACAAGAAAGAAAAAAAATAAATAAAAAAAGAATGTTCTGAAAATCATCGGCTACTGGCGCCAGGGAGTCTTCGTTAAGAGTGTTTTCACAATTCAAGTTTGGTTGTATATACACTCCACCGCTTTTATAGAATATCTCTATTCTGACCAGTAACAAAGCTTCATAATTTCGACAAATAATCCTTTTTCATAAAAGCAGTGAAGTGACTTTGAAGCAAAAGTGGCATATTTATAACAATGTACAATAAGACTCTTGGATAATGGAAAAATGAAAGAATTGTATGTGTACTTATTATTTTTCATTGTATAATATGTTAGGAAGCAATGTAATGGAACAGCATGAAAAAATAATTCATTTCAAAAAATAATATAAAAGCAATAGTAGTAAAATTAATTCAATTTTACTTGAAAGAAACGCAATAAATCGAGCTTAAAGCATTTTTTCCTGGTCTTTGAGTTGTGTATTCTTCTTTCCCGTCCTCTACATGAAAGGCCTTTTGGTCCATATCTACTTTTATGTCTCCCGTTTTGTATCAAATCTTCTTCCGAGGTATTTATGCACAACGCTCCTTCACAGTTGTAACATATAGTTGATTATTTCTGTTGTTTAAGGGAATAACCAAGCAAAGCACATTTTTAATATTTTGAGTAATTAAAGTTTAAAGTTTTTAAAAAATGACTTTTAATCATTACTTTTATAGCATAGATTAGAACATAATAATTTTCACTATATTCAATTAGGATGAAAGAACCTCTTTGTTTGCCAAAATAGTTATATAAGAATAATTTTTATTAATTGAGAACGAATTAAAAATGTAACTTTTATCTGGTTATTACCGTTTTACATTTATTTTTAATAAATGAGGAATTCCATGCCAAATTTAATTAAAACGATTTTTCCCCATAATGCCGTAATATAATAACATTTTTTGACTAACCTTGTAAATAAACTAATCATGGTAGAAACTTTATTTTCAATAGGTATTCGTGCTAGGTGAACGTTAAGAACGTCCAAAAATTTCATGGAAATCGGAGTATATTTACGAAAGTTAGAAAGCGATCAGACAGACAGACAAACCGAAAGCATAATAACTTTTCAACTTTGTTCGAAAGTGTTAAAAAATCGAGCCAAAAATATATTAATCAGTGATTTTATTTTCCACCTTTTCCCCACAAAAAATTTCTTCCATTGATAATTATGAGTTTTGAATAAAAATATTCATTTGTATGTAACTTATAACTTATTAATTAGTATAAGTAAAAAATATTTCTGATTCATTTTAAATATGACGTCATTATCTCGCTCCATTAGCTACTGATATTCATACCCCTTGTATTTTTAACGACTGCTATAAAGTACCTGTTTTATTTCAACTATGACGTCACATTTTCATGAGTGAACCATTTTATTAAAAATATAATTCTTTTTCATTCTTTTTACTTTTAATTTATGTCACCATATTTTACACAAAAATTCCCATTAACTAAACAAATATCCTTGTTAAATGTATTATAAAAAATACACCTTTTATTTTTATTTCAAACATGACGTCATATTTATTTTCTTTTAAATTATTTTATTATAGTTTTTCGCGTGGAAGTTTTCTATTAAAAATTCATTGCCGCTGAAAAATTATTATTCCAATTTTTTATTTTCTTGGCAACAGGAAAGAAAAATGGTTAAATTTTATCTCAAAAATGCCTATTGATTTTGCATGAAAAATAATTAAATTTTGAATTATTAAGGAAAATATTTGATTAAAATAAATAAAAATTACCCTATTATTTAATCCGGACTTCTAACTTTACGTCTGCAAAATTTCAAAGCAATCGGTTCAGTAGTTACGGCGTGAAAGCGGAACAAACAAACAAACAAACAAACAAACAAACTCACTTTCCGATTTATAATATTAGTAAGGATGTAAAAAAGTTTTAATTTAATAAAAAAAAATTACAATAATTATCATTTGTGTAATCATATTATATAATAATTTTGAAAATGTATTTAATTTTTTTTAATACATGCGTAACAGAGGGTATGTAATAGAGGACACAGAGCTAAATGTCCCCTCTCTTACACATGATTGTAAACAAATCTGAATGCTTTGCTCACAACCAATCAGATTAGAAAGTCAACACAATCTAATTATTTCAATCAGTTTAGACAAAATCCAACCAAGTGAGTGTTACAAGTAGATTTTAGCGAAAACTTTACTTTTGTCACACAAATTGAGATAGAATCAGCACATTGGACTCACAAACAGTGTTCTTTTTATACTGCTGTTGCTTGGCTTTCAAAAGACGATCTCTTGGAAGAAAAAGAAATTATGAGTTATGTCATAGCTAGTGACTATGCAGCATGACAAATATGCAATCCACACTTTCAATGAAATCCTCTTTGATAAAGGAATCCCCTGTGTTAAAAGAGATTGACATTTTTAGTGATGGGCCGTCATCCTAATTCAAAGAGAAATACACTCTTTGCAATGTAATTTTATCACCCTTTAAAGTCAATTTTTCATTACTTTGCTACTAGTCATGGAAAGGGTGCAGTTGATGGAGTGGGAGGTACTGTGAAGAGGGCTGTGTACCGAGGAATTATGTCGGAAAAATGGACTCCTTCGCCATCTGATGCTAAATCATTTTTGCTGAATGTCCAAATACCATTTGCAATGGAGTAGAAATTATTTATTGTGCAAAAGAGGGTGCAGAAAGGGACAATGCTGCGTTTAATGAAAGTGTTTCAAACATAAAAGCTATACCAAATTTGAGGCGAATTCATTGTGTGAGAGTCCTACAAAAATATCACATTTCTTATTCATCTATGTCTGTGGAAGAAGGTGTACAGTTTTGCTTCAAAGATGGTTTGGATAAATCTACACAAAAGAACAATTTGTTGATTCCTGATGTTAATGTTGGAAATTCTGCAATTGTTAGAGTTCAAGGAAAGAATATGATGGTGAAATCTGTTGCCCAAATAACTGAAATTGACAATGAAACTGACAATGTTCATGTTGTATTTTTAATTTGGTGTAGTGGACTGAAAACATTTTAAAATATAATTATAAAGATGTAACACAGGCTTACATGTCTGTAATTAAACAAGTATTACCATTTTCTATATTAAATAATCGAAATGTCACCTTCAATAATGATATTGTATTGAAGATATGATCACTGAATTGTAAGATGCCCCCTCTGTTACATTCTATGCCCCATCTGTTACGCTTTATTAATTTCATTTAAATAAAATGTGTTTTCAATTTAAACAATCTGATAGGTAATTCTTTTATCTTGATATGTCTTTACTTAAAAATACATTTAATTTCTTTTTTGCAATTTCCAAATCGCAGAGTTTTATATAAATTGTAATGCATGTCAATAATGTAAAGGCATTTTTTGTCCCCTCTGTTACATACCATTTTAATTAATTTATCACGAAATAATTAAAATTTTTTATCGTTTATAATTAATTAACTAAGCACTGCTCCATAAATTAACCTAGTCTTGTAAAATTTTAAACTTTGGAAAATTTAGCATGTATATAAATGGTAAAATATTTGTGCAATTTCCCCTCTGTTACGCTTGGAATTCACCAAATGTAATCCGATAGCTGGTTGCAGTTTCCCGCCAGAGATATGTAATTTTTGTAGTTTATTGACCTTCATTTAATTATTTAGAGAAATTTATAAGTTTTACAAGCCATTTTTACGTTATTTTTTATAATTATAGACGATTTAAAGAAATAAATAGAAATCTTATATGGTTATTACCGTTCATTTATGCACTTACCCGATTATTACTGTTTTTGCAATTTTTAAATGAAAATTTATGGTCTCTCTCTGACAGGAAGTATTCGATTTTTATTTTTGACTACTATGGCAGATGAAAGTACTCTTTTAAAGGTGCATTTTACCAAATTATCTCTTTTTTTTTCAAAAAAATGCCTTACCTGAGCATTACCGGAAGCCACAGACTTAACCTCGTTCTTTCGGCAAGTACATCAACAATCTTTGAAGCTCTTTCCACATTTGCATGATACAGTGTTGAGAACTCTGGTGGTGAAGTTACAGCGTTCGTGGTGACTGAATGTGTACCATGCCTGAAATATTTCCAATCTCTATCGGTGGAAATTATCACCCGTCCATTACAAATGTTGATCTGATGAAAAGCTCCTCAACTACGCGTAATTTCTATATACGTCCTTAATTATATTAATTTATAAGTAAATGTACGAGGGATAGATTATATGCACAAGCATAAAAACTGTAAGATTTTAAACTCCATCTGTTTGTAATAAACCATAGCGTACATTTTTTTTTCATTTTGTTACGCTTTACAGTAAATAAATTTATTTTTAGCAGGTAAAATACCATTCAAATTGTAAGACAAATTCCCATAAAATAAAATATACGGAGCAAGAAACAAAAACTGTTTGCAAAGAATGAAAAAAATACTCTATTGAAACGCACTTGTTAGTATATGCTTCACGTATCTCATGAGATCGATACATTTCTTTTATCTGAACTTATGTCTATGTTATTTTAGACTTTGTATTTACGGATATTTTATCAATACTTATAAAAGAAAAAAATTTCATTGCAATCAGTGTTTCTTTTCCAATTTATATGAAAATGCAAACCATGTCTATATACCATATAACGAAAAGATGTGAAATAAATTATGTTACATATTAAGAAGAATTAAAAAAAAATAAACTTCAAACTTTACCTAGTTAAATACACAAACTTAACAAATTCAAAACAAAAAAAATGCAAATGTTGAAAGATGTCAGTACTTTTTATACATCTAAATTTATTTAGATTAAAAAAATTGTATTTGAATATATTTTTTCTCAAATACTAATGAATATAATAATTTTTAAGTACTAATATACAGTGGCGGTTAAAAGTTTCCGGCCAGTTAGTTTCTTCGATTTATTTGCCAAAAGGTTTCAGCAAAGAAGAAGCACAATTGCTTCAAAAGTAGTAAAGAATAAGTAAATGACCTCTGACCACATGATCATTTTGATTGGATACTGAAGATGCTTCATGCAAAGAGATAAAATTCGAAGTTTGCGTGTGCAAAAGTTTCCGGCCACTTATCATTCTTTAGTTTTTTTCTATCGGTAAACTGTTTTTTGGTTGTGTTTATGAATGAACAAACGTGTATAGCATAGTCTTAATTCAAAATTGAAAATTTAAACAATTATTGTTCATAAATGAGTAATTAGTTTGTCGCTAAAAAGCCATATTTCTCGAAATAGTGCGGCAAAGTTATCGATCAGTAAAATCGACCGTAAACGATATTTAAAAATTACATAAACATGGCCGTAGCCTTCAGGACTTTTAGAGGAGCGGGAGTTCCCGGAAAATTACTATTCTTGCGGACAGAATTATCAGGCGAAAAACAATTGATAATCCGCATAAAAATTCCGTTTCAATATTCTGCGATTTATGGAATGGAAATGTTGCTGAAATAAGCCCGTATACCGTATCAACATGTTTATGCATAACTTTATGGAAGAGTCGGTGTTAAAATTTTTTCAGAGTTAAAAAAATACAAACGTACCCGACTGGTGTTTTCCAAAAAACACAAAGTCTGGTCAAGTGAAAACTGGAAAAAAGTTCTATTTTTCCATCAATCGAATTCGAAACAGTTTTGGAAGTGATGGCAGACACAACGTCCGATGACCCGGCAACAAAAGATATGATTCATCCTATGTTATTCCTACAATGAAGCATTGCGGAGGACACGTTATGCCGTGGGGAGTATTTTCTTAAATCAGCCCAAGCCCCCAACACGAATCCAATAGGAAAATCTTTGAAAAGAAATTGACAAAAGTCTGCGGAGCTATAATTATTCCAACTCAGCCGAAATTTCGCCAAAATTGCACGAAATGTGAGAAAAACGTACCATAGATGATATTTAACCGTTGATTGTATGAATGTCACGTTGCTTTGCCGCAGTACTTATTACTGAACCTAATAAAATAATAATAAGATAAAACACTAATTGTAACTGTTGTTGATCACTGTAATTTTCTATTATAATACTACTTTTTTACAAACTTGTGAAGGTGGCCGGAAACTTTTGAGAACATGCGTTTTCCATTATACTTAATTTTGTCAGTTAAATTTATTGATATTTAGATGTTCTTCTATAAGTAAATTCCTAACTATTACTTCAATAAAATGTATAAATATCACTTTCAGATTCCTCTTCATATGGGTATGTTTACAAATTAACGGAAACAATTTTTCTGGCCGGAAACTTTTGACCTCCACTGTATGTTTAAATTTAGTAGGTTGAATATTTTAACAGATTCTAATTTATAAAAAATGTAATAAATCAATACATATGCTTAAGAAAATAGTTCATAATTTTTGCAAAAAATGAATGATTTTTAAAAGAACAGAAAAATAAGTAGTATATTTTGACAAAAATTGCAACTGTTACAATGAACATTGTTTATTGTAGTTATTGCTATATATGTAGCTCATTGCAAGTGTACAGATACTCAAAAATAGAACATTTGAATTGCAAATTTCCATGCGTAATTTGTTTATTTAAACGATGGGTCATTTGAAAAAAAATGCTTTTATATTTTTAATTTAGTACTATTAAATAACAATTTGTTTGTAAAAAATTTTATGTTCTATGAAAAAAGAAAAAAAAAAAAGATTTTTATTTTTATTTATTATTTTATAACATTTGAATAATGATTTTGCTGGTATGTTTGTTTATTTCATTTTTATTTTCGTCGAAAAAGCAAAAACAAATTTGCCTTCAAAACCTTAATTTAGGTCAAACAGGGGAATTTAAATAACGAATTTGCAGGTTATAATTTGTAAACCGTAAAAACAAAATTTCTTTCATTTGTACGTTAATCTGATAATGATAATCTAATACTGATATGATTTTCAGTTATGGTTGTTATGTTTTCGGTTGATATAATGGTATTTAAAATTCGTTTGATTAACGAATCAATTTTAACTGTTTGTAATTCCAAATTTTTAAAATTCGGAAGCCAAGTATTCATTTTGCAAGCCGACCCCTCTTCTAAATATTTCTTCATTTTATTTTTCCTATTCTAAAAATAATGAATTCAAAAATTAAGTTAAGTTTTGTCCAGTCCAAGCATCCTTTTCCTGCATTCGCTAAGCACGGCACCCGTTTTCATTTCCTCATATTACCAACATTTCCAAATTTTATCATTGCGGGTGATTTTAACGCTCGTCATTATTATTGGGGCTGACATCTCTCCAACATGTCTGGTTAAAAGAGCCGCAGGGGGACAGATCAAAATTTTGCACAAGTTATACTGCCACACGAGTCCATCCGGACTACTCATCACTGCATTATCAATTTTTGCAATCGCCCACAATTTTCCCTTCCCGTGTTCTATTGAAACTGTTAACAATTTGTCATCGGATCATCTGCCGGTTGTGCTTAGATTCGAAGTGGGAAACTACCAGCTTGATATCCCCCAGCCTTTTTAGTGAAATTGGAGGACTTTGGTCATGTCCTCATGAACATGGACTTGCCGAATGAGATTCACTCTGCCGAGGGTTTAACTTATCCAATTCAGGCATTTGGTGACTCACTCCATAATGCCTTCCAAAAAGTTGCGAAACAAAGGCAAAGGGTGGTTGATGCATTTCGACTTCCTGAGCACATCAAAGATTTGATAAGAGAGAGGAATTATTTAAGACGGGGCTGGCAAACGCCTAGGGAACCTGTCATAAAATCTCATTTCAACAGAAAAAACCAGCAGGTTTATGATGCAATTAGGGAGTTTAGTGACTCACACTGGAGCAACTACATTGAGTCTCCGACAACTTCTGACAACACCATTTGGTCGGCAATGGCACTCATTATATACAAAAAATAACGGTTAAAAATAATTTTTGGTTACTCTAAAGTTTAAGGCGCCCTCTGACGGATGTTTTTGAAACATATCTTAAAAATTTCTTTTCAAGGAAATATTGACATAAAGAATAGTTTTAGCGAAAACCACAAACGAATCGCCCAACCCTTAGCAAAAAATGGCATAGGAATTTTTATGGAAACACATGGTTTTATATGGAAAATCATAAAAATATTATGTCATTATATGTAAACATATTGTATTCATATGGTAAACATTCATCGCTCTATGGTATTGCAGAGCAATGTCTATAGTAAATTTATAGGATAATGATATATACCATACATTTATGGTATCCACAGAAATGTGTATGGTAAAGTTATAGGATAATGATATACACCATACATGATATGGTATTCCATAACCAGGTGTATGGTAAAACTATAGGGAAATGAAATTTACCATACATTCAATGGTGTTCCATAGCGTGATGTATAGTAAAATAATACATAATTCTTTGCACCATAAATTGTATAGTATTTCAAAGCATGGTGTATGGTAAAATCTTAATGCCTTTTGGAAGTTTATAATATATTAGATTTTGTGTAACTATAATGTAAAATTACTGGGTTGTGGTCATCTCAAAACTTTCTACTATCTTTGTGTATGTCTTATGCACTTCTAAAAAATAAAATCATAGCAACGCCACTGGTTAGATAGTCTAAACTAAAATCTATTTAGGAACAACTTATGTTAACTTATAACCAGTCTAATGAAAATCCCTTGATCTCAAATTAATATAACATAAAATAACATATTATTTTATTCTTATATAATTCATATATATGAGTGTGTAAATGCGTTAAAAATAAAAAAAAATCTTGAGAAAAATAAATTATTCAATAAAAATATATAATTGACATATTTCCTATAAAATTCTAACTGCGATTAAAGGAGTCAGGGAACACATAAAAAATACTGCATTAAAAATTTATCTGATTTTTTATGCTTACAATGATGTATTTTTTTAAATCATATTTAGAAAAGGAAATATTATGTGTTTTTTTTTTTCGTTTTCAGCATCTAGCTTTTAAGCATTGATTGTCATGGATAAGACTTCTTGTATGCGTTTTTCTTCATGATGTGTTTTCACAATTTCTCACATTTAAATTGTTATAACTCAAGAACCGTTAAACATAAATGCTTTAATATTAGAACATGCCTTTTTTTAATTGCTTTACTTTAATTTTGATTCAGCAAATTTGAAAAAAATATTTATTTTTGAAAGTATTATTTTTTTTCAAACTTTTATTTTAAATAATTTTTTATTAATATTTTTAAAAAGGCTGAATCAAATTAAAATGTAGGTGTTTCTGTTTATTTAATTGCTAAAAAACTAAAATTCTACAATTATTACATTGAGTTACAATAATTTTTAATTTCCCTCCACTTTTTTAAATAAATGTTAAATTAAAAAAAATATAGCGAAGTTTTATCATGTGATTTTTTTTTTAAATGGTATGTATAATATCACAAAAAATTGCGAAATTTTAATTCAATAAAAGATTTTTTAATGTGTCTCTGAACCCCTCAAAATAAACACATTGTCAAAAATAGCCTATATTTATTTAAAGAAAATCTTTTTGAATTTATTTTAAAAAGGACCTACAAATATTTGAATCACCAAAAGAATTTTTGAAATATCTTTTAAAAATATTAACAACAAAATATTAATACATATATATTAATATAATATATTATGATATGTTAATTAAGTATTAATAAACTTAATATTACCCCCCCCCCCAAAAAAAAGGTTCATAATTAATTCGCGTTATTTGATAATTTTAAAGTCATTTTATATGGAACAACAAGGATTTTTATTTTATTTAAAAGTTAAAAATTATTAAAAAGATTAAAAATTTTTTTACGATCTATAAAAATATCAAAAAATCTACCGATATGTTTATCGACCTCAAATTATGATAATATATGAAATAATAGTGTTATTACTTTGTTCTTATGTATTTCATTTATGTGAGCAGAGTCTAAGCGTTATAAATAAAAAATCCTATGGGAGAAATAAAATGATTTAACAAAAATATATATTTGATGACATATTTCCTATAAAATTCTAACAGCGATTAAAGAAGTTTGTAATTACAAACTTCAAAATTACAAACTTCTGTAAATACAAACACATTCTTAAAACGGCATTAAAAATTTCTTTAATTTTTCTTATGCTTATAATGATGTTTAAATCATAAATTCTATTATAACTCGAAGAGACAATAGTAGTATTTTTTAGTTTTGGTTTTTATATTCATTTATATTCATTTTATATGCAACAACAGAGTTTTTATTTTATTTTATTTAAACGTTAATAATTATTGAAAAGATTAAAAATCATTTTACAATGTATAAAAATATTGAATATATCTATTAATCTTTTTGGTATTAAAATTTAAAAGAAAGATTTAAAATTTCCTTAAAAATTATCTAAAAAATAGTAATATATATATTTTTTTTTACTTTAAAATTAAAAAATGCTCGTAAGTAAGGAATTAATATAATACATTAATATAAACATTAATAATATATTATATACTAAGTTATCAAATGATTTCTTATTCTTATTAAATATTATTTCTTATCGACTTCCTATTTTTTTTAAATTAATTTTAATAAACAGAAAATAGTTTTTCCTTTAATTAATTGGATTATAACTAAATAATATTTGTTAAGATATTTACTCCATTCATAAAAATAATAAATTAACTTATAAATACATGTCTATAAAACAATTTATATAAAAAAACCCCTTTAAAACTACCTTCTTTTGTCAACCATTAACTTAGAACGACAAATAATGATGATTTACCGAAACGCTTTATTCATATAACGTTTTATAAGCGCAGCTCATCATCCCGCATGGCCGAAAGGTTAGGACGATCGTCTCCCATCCCTACCGTCCGGGGATCAAATCCCACAGCTTCCCAAGGTCGAAGTGCATTAGTAAGCTTAGTTCCCAGTATTCCTAAAAAATGGCGCCACCAAAGCTGATATCGTTATTATTTTTTAATATATAGTACCATAAAGAATTACAAAATTTAACGTTTATATGGTTTTTCATAAGAATTACCATACACTTAACGATTATATTTTGTTTTCCATAGAATCACTTTTACCATAGGCAAAAATCCATATGATTGCACTTATGGTGTTTTTTTATTGGCCTTTTTTTGCTAAGGGAATTTTCCCGTTTTTTATAATTATTTGAAAATTGAACTTCCCCACCCACTTTGAACACAGTTCAGTTTGCGCTACTTAACCACTTCCAACGATTAAGATTTTCATTTCAAAATTTAAGTTTATGTCGAAGCTTCTAAAAAAAATTATGAGATGTAAAAAAATAACGGTAAAAAATATTTGTACGTTACTCCAAAGTCTAAAGCGCCCTCTATCGGCATTTTTAAAAATTTTATCTTTATAATTTATTTTTAAAGTAATACTGACATAAAGAATAATTTCAGTGAAAACCGCAAACGAATCAACTAATTTTTCCGTTTTTTATAATCATTTGAAATTTGAACCTCCCTCCACAGTTCAGTTTCCGCTACTTAACCACTCCCAACGATTTAGATTTTGAGCTCAAAATTTAAGTTTATGTCGAAGCTTCTAAAAAAATTAATAAGATGCAAAAAATAACGGTAAAAAATAGTTGTTCGTCACTCCAAAGTTTAAAGCGCCCTCTATCGGCATTTTTTGAAATTTATCTTTATAATTTATTTTCAAGGCAATACTGACATAAAGAATAGTTTTAGTGAAAACCGCAAACGAATCAAGCAATTTTTCCGTTTTTTAATAATCATTTGAATTTTTGAACCCTAAACTTTAATGGCGCCATCTCCTTCGGAAGACGTTTGGTCCCTTAATTTCCTATTTAATATTCTTTGTCTTGATGTGTACTATCACCCCTTAAAGTTTGTACCATGAATTTAGAAACATCCTGTATAAATTATAAGGATGTCGTCTTTGCTTGATTGAACGTAAAAATTCTAATGATTTCATTATTTGTCTTTCTGACGTTTGCCATTTACGACTGAAAAATGAATATTCTACGAATGTTTTGCTGGCCGAAAAGGTATGTCAAGTGTACATCATCAAAGATTGTCTTGATATAGACGAGTATGACATACTTATGTATGGTATTTTGACAGATTCTTGTTAGATTAGTGTATAAACTAAATGAATTGTCCATTGTTGAGATGTTGACATATGTAGAAAATCATATAGTCTAAATTTCAATGCAGTTGAAAAGTTATTTTAGAGTGACAGGAAATGATCATCACTGAAAAATTCATACAGTCGAAAATCATTGTAGATTGATAGTTAATGATCACTAATGAGAATTCTTCAAAATCGTAGGGCAAAAACATTACTGTTTCAAATTGTTTATTGGGTAAACAGGGAATGTCAGTTATTTCCAGTTATCAGAGTCGGCAAAACATATTTACGGCGCGCTATGCCTCACACTCACACTCGAAAAAATAATGACTGGCGATTCATGAATTTTGCGATGTCAAAAGCACCACAGACAGCTTTTATTAACACTTGAAAACACTAAAAAGCATATCCTAGACAGTAGAGTGCATCTGCATTATATCAAAATGGCGAAAAGGTACATGTATTTACGTAGCATGGAAATAAAAACGAATCTCAGAAATACAAGTAGTCTCAGGTGATTTTCTAAACTAATCGAGAGGGTTAATTTATTCCTGCTTAACGTCGTAAACTGTTTTAATATGAAAAGTAAAGTTCGAGAACAGATGCGTCGTGAAATCAAATTAAGAAAAAAAATGGCTTATGAAAACATACGACCATAAAAATTAACTTCACTTTGAATGTGATAGATAGGACTGCTTATAAAGTTTATGAAGGGACCGCTATAAAAATACTTTAAATTAAGTTGTAACAATAAGATATGCGCATTTTAAAATAAGAGGTATTCAAATAAATAATAGTAATTAACAAGCTGGAAATTGCACGTGAAGCATAGCAAACGAGGTGCGTTCGTACGATAACGAAGTTTTAAAAATATTACTCTCATATGTCAATCTCATAAAATTGTAAATAGTGAATTACAATTAAAACGCTCATGAAACAATGTTCTCCCTATAACATTATGTAATGGAATACTTTTGTGTGGCCTTGTAAATCAATAACAAATGCTCTTTGCATCACAAATTATGTAAAATGTATATTATAATATATACTTTATAGTTGCATATAAATTTTATTAAGTTCGAATGAGTGCAACACCATTAAAATGCATTTGAAACATTTTCCCCCATTGACCGTAATGTAACGGAATACTTTTTATTGTCCCTGTAATTGATCTATGCATCCGATTTTCATAAAATTTGAAATAACTCGACAAAATTATGTAATAACTATGTATTTTAAATTTCAAAAGTATAAAATACATTTGAAACTTTTTCCCCATTGACTATAATGTAATTGAATACTTTTGATTGCCCCTGTAATTGATCTATGCACCCTATTATCAAAAAATTTGGAATAACGCGACAAAATTATGTAACAATGATTAAAATGCATTTGAAACTTTTTTCCCCATTGACCGTAATGTAGCGGAATATTTTTGATTGCCCCTATAATTGATCTATGCATCCGATTTTCATAAAATTTGAAATGACTCGACAAAATTATATAATAATTATATATTTTAAATTTCAAACGATTCGGTTGGGTAGTTTTTGCGTTGTTATATGCGGACAGACAGACGGACAGACAGACAGACAGATAGACAGACAGACAGACGGACGGACTGAGCGACAAAAATAGGTGCTACGTATTTACATAATTACGAACGCACCTAAAAAGAAGAAAAATACCGAATATAACGGAAAGATAGAATATTTCAAGGAATATCGTGTGCGCGTTTAATGCATCTGTGTTATATAATTTTTATATAACACACACACACATATTTATATTCATATATATTTACATAAATTATAAAAAATATGCTTAGTTCTACACAAGATCTAAATATATTTATTACTTTAGTTTTCAGACAACAAATCCTGAAACTTTTAACTAATGATTAATTGCTTTTTAATTACCGAAAGAACTTTAACTAAAAAAAAGCTTTTACTTTAATGACTAACAATTTATAAATTTGAAAAATGACGTAAATTGTATCCTCTACAAAATATTTCGTACATGTAAAAACCGTTGCCAGGTAACAATTTATTCTCTTATTTATTTAATTTTGAAGTTACTTTCTGCCTAATTTCCCAAATCGACTAGACGAAATTCTTTGCATTTCTATTCGAGAGTGAAATTATAAATAGTAAAATATAAAACTGAATCAATTATCTGCTTGTCCCTGCTCTAGAATCAATAAATATTTAAAAAAAAAGCCTTACTTTTTTTTTTGGAATTCTTCTATTTTACTTATTCGACTTATTGGCTTAAGGAAAGTTATTAACAGTTTGTATATTGTGTTGCCTATCTGGAGTATACCCAAAAGTAAAAAGTCCTTCACAATAAGCTTTATAACTCAATTTTATTATTTTTTCCTATTTTCCAACACATCAGTTAATACTGATTTATCATTGGAAGTCTCAATAGACGATGATGAGTTAATATTTTACACTAAAGATCTGTGTAGCTTTTTAGAATCATCAGATCGATATTGCAAAAATTAACGTAGTAATTTTTGTGAAATTAAAAAATCTCGATATGTCCTAATATATATTTTATGTAAGATAATTTTATACACCTTAAAATTTTGTATTAAAAATGAATAAATTTTATGAGGAAGTATGTCAATTTTTGTTTTTGGTAGATGTGGAACGTATACCCTTTAGTCAATTATTATTTCAATTTTAAGTTCTAATTTTTATATTATTTTTTACATGCTTAAAAGGATGTCTAACATCTAAGTGAATATTATTCAAATTGGAGTTTTTGTTTCACAAAGGATTAAATTTGACTAAAGTGTTTTATAGTTCTCATATTTAAAAAATTATATCAATATCCTTAAGAATGTATTTTTTCTGGATTAATAAAATAAGACACCATAAATTGTTTTGTTCTTAAAGGTTATCAATGCATTGGAATATTCTAATATTTAAATGAAAACAAAAAATAAAAATCATGCGTTAAGCATAGTTTATTAAACACTTTCCAACATTTCCTGAAATCTTTAACAAAACTCCCTGATATAGGGGTTCCTGTTGGAAGGCAAAAAATAAAATGTAAGGTTTAGAGTTTGTAAAACTTGGTATGTAAAATTTAGATAAGATTTAAAGGTTGCACACTTTGGGTACTTTTCTAAAAGTAGGCAAATAATATGATTTTTCAGTGTTAATTACTTTTTTAAGAAAAACTAGAAAATAGAAACTTAAAATATTATTAAACCTCAACACTAAGTTTAATAGGTACTATAAAAAAGAAAATATGATTTGTATTAATCAACTTTGAACGATGTAATCTCTTCTTTTTTTCATTAAGAGATTACTTTTCACTGATGCTCCACTACCCTCAACAAGAATTGTTTTTTTTTATTATTCTTTAAACAGAATTTAGTTCTGTTTCATTAAAAAAAATATCTGAGCATTTCCTGTTCCTGCAGTATCATTGACCCATTTAGCAGTGTTCAAGTGGCTTTTTAGAATATGACTGATGTATTCTGTCATGTTGTAGATCACAAAAAATTCAAAAACGTTTTTGTTTTATTAATAACGAAATGGCTCAGGTCATTTCGTTAATTGTAAGTCATTAAGTTTTTATCCTCTAATCGTTTCAGATTGCTTTTCTTTGCACGTTTGGTTATTAAATTTCTAGTAATATTTTTCTGATCAATATAACGATGATACATTCGTTTCACACACTACATTGGTTAAAAAAGCCAATTCTACATTCTTTTCTGACAGATACCAAAGGTGTTTCATAGCAACTGTAAGAACACTGTTTTTGACGTCTGCCTCATACCTCATAGGGAGCGTGGATAGATATGCCCAATTACCCCCCCCCTGAATTTAAAAATGCTTTGTTTTATAATTCCTGTAGAATTGGTAGATTTAGCAGCATCCAAATTTGTTTCTTTCATTTGCTTGTAATCATAAACTACTACTAAAAACTAAAAGTACTTGTTCCTTTAAAGGGAATCAAGTTTTTATAGTTTTAAAAGTATTTTAGTCTGAATTAAATTTAAGCTAAATAGTAGTATGAATGTAAAGATAGCAGATAAAATACAGGGCTGTCGAAATGTATTCAAGTAAGTGTTCGTGTACAGGCACAAACTGCTGAAAAAGAAACTTCCATTTAATTACTTGTTTGCTTCCTAAAGTAGATTTTCGTATCATATCTAACTAAAATAGCAACTATATATCTATATTTTATTTCAATTCTATCAGTTTTTTACAAGATTTTCATACTTATAAATGATAATTTACTCTAAGAAATAAATGATATGTAAATACATTGTACACATATATTTCTTACCTACAGATTTTCTACGAGAACATATTCCAATTTAAGTGAGCAGATTATTTTTTATAAAACTCTTTAAAAAAAAGAAGTGATATCTACTAAAAACACTTTCCAAAAGTTAAAAAAAAGCCAAGCAAGAAAAAAAACAAGGATGAAAGTTGTGTCTAAAAAATAGTCTGATAGCAAATTTTCAAGTTTATATTATGGTAATTGTTTAACATTTTCCATTAAAAAAATTACTATTTCTAAGTCAATGCCTTTGAAATGTTGATGCCCAATATGTTGATAAAAATCCATTTCTCTTGTACTAAATACATCGTAAACGTGTTTTGAAAATTCAAATATTTTAAAATTATGCATGATGACCTTGGCAGCCATCTTTTCATATTTTTCACAAATATCCAAGCACCAAGTTTGTAAAGGAAAGCGTAGTAAGTTTACATTAAGTACAATTTAGAACTTCTGATTTTTACTATGGACAAATATATTTAACACGTTACCATCTAGCGATCTATTTATAGACACAACTAAACAAAACTTTTAAATTTCAACAACAGAATTTTAGTACGGAAATGTCTGCTTAAGTAACAATTTTGAGTTTTAAATTTTAACTATGGATTTGGGTACATAGAAATTAGTATACAATATGTAAAAATGGCCGCCAAGCCCATCACGCATAATTAAAAAAAATTTGAATTTTCAAAACATGTTTACGGTGTATTTAGAACAAGAGAAAGGATTTTTATCAACATATGCAAAGACATTGACTTAGAAATAGTAATTTTTTTAATGAAAAATATTAATTACCATAATATAAGCTTGGAAGTTTGATATCAAACCACATTTTAGGCACAACTTTCATCCTTTTTTTTTCTTGCTTGGCTTTTTTTTACTTTAGGAAAGTGTTTTTTAGTAGATTCTCAATACAAAGTTAAGTTCTTATAAATAGGTAGGAATAACCTTTAAAAAAGAGATACGCAGAATACCAATATTTGATATTATCGAGGCTTCATTTATGTTTGAACTTTTATGGTACGCCCAATCATACTTTTCTAGTATATACAGCTATAACCGAACCTACGTGGTATAGATTATTAAAAAGTTTTATTGTTCTTTCACCAAAGATTTTTTTTAAATAAAACAGTTAACTGTTTCAGAACAAGAGCAATTTGTTTAAGTTTTAATCTTCAGCAACCAGTTTTTCAAAACATAAAATTTTCCGTAGTTGAATCTCGAAAATGCTCCAATTAAATAAGATAAACATTACAATAAAAAGTAACTTGTGAAAATAATAAGGATTCTGAAAATTTTAATTGACTCATATACAAATCTCTCGTTCCTAAGGGTTTCATTTATACATATCTTGCTCGGAACCCTCTCATTGCGAGTACTTATCGCACTTCACCGTTTATTTTCTCTAAGAAAGTGAATAAAAGCAGGATTGTAGAATGCTGAATTTGATGTAAATTTGATGTGTCTACAATCAACTATACTTTTTTTCAAATCTATGAAAAAAAGTATAGATGTTAAAATATTGTTATATAAAAATATTGTTAGTAATGCAATTTTAACCTGTTGCAAGAATCAACTGCTGTAGTTATTTTCTTGAAAAGAGTATTTATAGAATTTAGGGTTATTTTATATGTCCAAATATACGAATATATCGTAAATTCGCGCTTTGTTTAAATCTGAATGTAATTTTGGTATGCTGTTACAGAGTAAAATCTAATAGACAGAAAGAAGGCTGACAGCGGAAAGACCTGTCAGACAGACAGACAGTTTACAAAGTGCAAACAGATAGAAAATAGCTAACAAATAGACAGCAACTAACAGACAGAAAGCCAACAGATTGCTGATACATACCGAACAGGCTGACAGACCGCAGATGGTTTGTTAACAAAATATAGACACACAACTGCCATACATATATAAATATAACAGCAGACATACATAAAATATATAGCAGATATTCATACATATTACTTAAAGACAACAGATGATTATTTAAAGTTTGTCAGGTAGGCCTAGGCCAAGCATATATATGTAAGACAAATCACAAGATATACACATAGCAAACAGACAACAAATAACAAACAATAGAAATAAAGGAAGGTAGCAAGTAATAGACAAATAGAAGACAGACAGACAACATAACTAACAGCCGAGAAAATGACGGGAAGCAAAACATAGTTGATAGGCTAACAGCAGGCATACATGTAGCAGAATCGCGGATATACAACCAGTTGAGAGAGTGTAGACTAGTAGCAGACAGATTGTCGTTAAAATTTGGACAGACATCAATTGACAGACCCAAGCAGGCAGCAAAGAGCAGAAAGATGACAGCCAAAGATAAGAAAAGTAACAAACATCATACAAACATCCGGCAGTGTGTAAACAGACAATAGATATCTGGTAGCAATCAGAAAGAAGGCAGAGCGATTAAGCAGACAAATAAACAGAGAATTTATCGATATAGAAAAATTAGCAAACAGACGAGAGAGCATAGGCAGATTGACACACAGTAGACAGTTATCAGCCAGACGGGAAAGAGACATACTATAAACATAAAGCTGACAGAGGGACATATATTTCACCGAAAGATTAAGACATAGTGATAAAAAACCGGGGTTTATAAAGTAAGATTATAGGAGGGCAGAGGCCTTTAGTATAACTACATTAGAATGATTGTTTTTTTTTATATTTTATTTAAAAATTCATTCATTTAATTCGATTTTTCTTTTTAACATATATTTATTTTTACTTAAATTCTAAAATAGTAGTTTGTATTGCGCTATTACTACAATACACTACAACAACAAAATATTTTAAATAAAAACAAGACGGAAACATAAATTTGTCATTTGTTAAAAAGTTATATAATAGTTTGCATTTATTATACACAAAAAAAGTTTTTACAAATGCCAATTAACGGCAACAAAATATCAATATTACATTAACAATACGTTTTTTAATATTATGTAATATTTTAACTTGAAAAGTTTTTAAAATTTTGTTTTATTTAACATTTTAATTGCCGAGACATTTCCAAAATTAAAATAACTTTCTATCATAAGCACACGCACACACATATATATACAGATATATTTGAATACACATACATTCAAAGATAAAAAATACATTTTGAAGCTTTTAAAAATTCAGGTAAAAATTTACAACTACTAAAACCCTACTAGAGAACATCTAAGACCATTTTATGCTTAAGTGAATATTACTCACCATAAAAAGAGAGAGTGTTAATAAATGGAGTATGTTGTTGTAAAATGAACTAGACTTTTAAAAACTACTTAAATACGGATTATAAATTTTGTATGATAATAAAGTGAAAAAATAATGGGACAGTTATTTTTAAGCTATATATGCAGCTTTTAAATGAAATACTAACATTTATTTTAAAAAAACGTAAGGTTAACTAAGGTAATTAAGGTTCTGGATTGCACATTACGTATTTATGTGTGTTTATATTAGTTTTCGGGTTCAAATGCATATTTTAGGTATCAGAAAAAGAAAATTGTTTGAATATGAAAGTGTAAACTACTTGTGAAAGCTTTATGACATAAATAATTAATAAAATTTTGTAATATTTTCTCAAATTTTCCCCTTTTTGTTTTGATTTTTAGAAATATGTAAATTAAGATTAATCATCGATTAAGTAGGCTATTTAATGTGATTTCTCTGCCAGAAAATTGATTGAAAGATGCAGCAGTATTCTTAAAAATAAACAGAAGAGATGGGCTGTCTTATTTACATGTGCCATTTACAGAGATGTGCATTTGGAGCTTGAGTCTTCAACTTCTACAGAGGCATTTTTGATGGCTTTGAGAAGATTTCACAGAAGAAGATGTTCTATTATATATTGCGACAACGGTTCCAATTTTGTTGGTACAGCCATTTTTTTAAAAGGTTTAACTGGAACTGCACACTGAAGCATGGAACAATAAGTTCTATCGCGTGGAAATTTAACCCTCCAACGGCTGCTTGGTCTGCATGGTCAACGGCTGCATGGGATTTAATAAATGCCATGTGTTTCAAACTCGATTATTCTAAAAAACAATTTCTTATCTATATTTTTATAAACAAAATTAATATATTTGTTCTTGCAAATATGACTATTTCACTCTCTTAGTATGCCTATTAATACATACCGTAAAATCCTCATTAATATTTACTTTATAAAGCTTATAACCAGGGTTTGGTAATACATATCAATAGATATAAATATCGGATACATAAATCATAATGTATATCGTATATATTTTTTCCGAAATATCGGAAAGTTTGGTAGTTTTTACATTTTTTTTTATTTGGTATCAAAAATTCTTTATCTTTCTAAAGTATGTCATTATAATATCCTAGCTTTCGGAATATAAGGCGGACGCCAATTTACCACTTTAAAAGATAAGAAAAAGAATTAAGTTAACTTATTCAGCACCAATAACTTATTTAATGGTAAAAACTTCTACTTTTTCTATAGGAATATTCAAAACATTAAAAAAATACAATTCCTTTTCACGTTACATCATCTACAAACATATAACGAACGGTTAAAGATTAAAGGATGAAAAAAAAATAAATGAACATGGACAATATATTTAAAATCCTTCTATCTTTTGATTATATATTATAATCAAAATTTTACACTAAATAAATACAATTGCATAACTATCACAAATCGAGTCTTTCTGGTATCTTTATCATCCTGCCAGATCTCATATTTTTATTTTGTGGCTTGTCTTTTCGAGGATCAACCTAGTTTTCCTTCAAAGTTGGTTTAGGAAAAATATTTTCTGTACAATCAATCGATGACACCTTAAGAGGGTAGATACTTTGAAAGGGCAGAATCTTTTCTGAATGAGAAGTTTGTAATTTCAAAAGATGAACTTTTTCATCTTGGCCATGGATGAGTTTTGTAACTCGTCGTAACGGCCAATTGATCATTTTCTTGTTATCTATACCCACCAAAACATTATCTCCAACCGCAGTAGAACGTTGGACTCGTCTACCATTCGGTCATTCTATATGAGGACCCAAGTATTCTGATGTAAACCTTTCCTTTGATCCTTTTGAAATTTTTGTCTATATTTAAGACTTCGAGTAAGAGAGCATTCCGCAACTACATGAAAGTCTGGTAAACCACATTTGGAATATCTTTCAGAAACATGGGTTTGATGGTTTCCTTCTCTGACATGTAAGTTAGTGGTCGCGAATTTATAATGCATTAACAGGCAGCCAATACAATTATCATCTTTTCATATTTCAAACAAACTTTTCTTAAAACTCTTTTTAATAAACCTTTCATCAATCTAATGAGCCTCTCCTACCATCCGCCCCACCAAGCAGCCGTGGAGGGTTAAATTTCCACGCGATAGAATTTATTGTTCCATGCTTCAGTGTGCAGTTCCAGTTAAATCTTTAAAAAAATGGCTGCACCAACAAAATTGGAACCGTTCTCGCAATACATAATAGAACATCTTCCTCTGCGAAATCTTCTCAAAGCCACCAAAAATGCCTCTGTAGAAGTTGAAGACTCAAGCTCCAAATGCACATCTCTGTAAATGGCATATGTGAATAAGATAACCCAACTCTTCTGTTTAGCTTTAAGAAACAGAGGGCCAGCTATATCAATGCCGATAATCTGAATTACTGCTGCATCTTTCAATCAATTTTCTGGCAGAGAAACTGGAGATTATTCTAAATTTTCTTTGAATTAAATTCTTTTACAGATGGTACATTCTGATAAAACAGAGCTCACGGTTCTTCTTCCATTCAAAATCCATTATTTTTCTCTAAGCAAATATAAAATAATCTGAAGACTTGCATGGCAACTTTTGCGGTGGTAATGTAAAATTTATCGTCTGACAACTTCGTGAACTGAAGGAAAAACCATAGGTGTCAGGAAATTTAAATTTTCTTGTCTGTGCAAGGAAAATATCTTCGCAGGAGTATATAACCTCAATTAATCTGTTTATAAACCGGGGGTTTCAGAATAATTCCCCATGTATTTAACCAGATAATTTACAAAATGTCTAAAATCTCAATGTGGTCATATTAATATGACTAGACTGTGTATATGAATATCAGAAATCCTTTAGGGGAAACTGGAGTACATGGATACAGCTTTTTTCTAAAACATTTTTTGGTGTCTAGAAAGCAGAAATTTCAAGTTATTTTTCCATGTGATGTCAGCAAAACCTGTGTAGTGTGCTATAAAAATGTACAATCGTTGTTTTATGTATTATTTTTGCATGTAATTAAAAAAAATAAAAAAAAGTAATTTGTATCAATGTGCCCCATCCCCGGGGCAGATTGATACACTTTGATACGTCTGGGAAAAATGGAGACAAAATAATTATTAAGGAGTGAATTGTAAAAAAAATAATAAAAATTAATGAAAAAATGAACTAGAAAAGGATTTATGTTGTATCAATGTGCCCGGACAAAGACTGTATCAAACTGCCCCATACATCCATTTTGAATAAAATGAGTCTCAAATCCAAAATTTCATAATTTTTCTAACAAAAAAGAATGAGAAACTGATAAAGAGTAGTTTTAATTGCCAATGAGAGTATTCTTTTCGGTTGAAAATACTAGAACAGTTATATAATACCATTTTAATTGTACAACTCAAATCATTCCAAGACTTTTTGTATGTAGTTGAGTGCACTAGCATCCTCTTTTGGAGCTGTTGTGAAACTTCCTTTAATGACCCTGTGAGCAGTAGAGGGGGTGTATCAATGTTCCCCATGCATCAATAGGCCCCAGTTCCCCCTAAGCGTCTTAAAGAATTTTCCATTCATATTTGAGGATTCATAAATAGTAACTATATAAAAAAAATTTGGTATGGGATTTTTTATTTAATGACCTTACATATTTACATACCTCATTGTCTTCAATAAATTAAATATAAAATTTGAGTTAATTTAGCCTCTGATTAAATAAGTAACGCGACGGAAAATCCGGGTTAGAAGGACACTTCATAAAATAGCAGCTATAAGAGAAATTGATGTGAGCATTTTTATTTAATGACCTTTCATATTTATATACCTTATTCTATTAAATAAATTAGTTTAAATATAAATTTCGAGCTAATTCTGACTTTGATTAAATAAGGTACGGGACAGAAAAACCTGGTTAGCATGCATAAAGGGTTAAATCACTGAAATGTTGTTAAGAAGACTTTCCACAATAATAAATTATACAATGCAAACAAAAGTGTTGCATTTGCTTCTTCTTCAAGTCAATTTGTGAAATAAATGAGTACTATAGATAAAATAACAAATTTCAAAATCACACCTGCTCTGAATAATCTAGGTTTCAAAAATAAGAATTTCGAAATGAAAGAAATTGAAAGAAAAACCTGACATGTAACATTATATTTCATTTCCAATAACATTTCTCTTATCAAAGGCAATTTTTAAGGGGATTACTTTTTTGGAAACAAAAGAAATAAAAAAAGGTTTTTTGTGTTTTTTGAAGATTTGATCTATATTAGTTATTTTTGTGGTAATGCATTATTTTATTTTTCGAAATCACCGCAAATTTTTAATACTTACAGACCTATAAAAACACTAATGTGTGACGAATATTTAATTTAATTCGATATTAATTAAAGATTAATTAAAAGTGATAATATTTTTCATGAAGAAATATAATTTATGAAAAACAAAACGCAAACTGCTGATGTATTTGTAGTGCTTACATCGCATTTTTGTGAGTGTGAGGATGTTAAAAGAAAAAAATCAGATCAGATATCAATATATTAGATATCAATATATCAGATCTATCGATAATATAAAACTTATGTAAATAAGTTAAATAGAATTTTAAACCCTAACAATAGATAAATTAATAAAGTGTACATACTTTTATAAAAGCTTTACAATTAAAAAGACATAATAATTTTAAGTATTGATTTTATATTTGTGTCTTTTGAATAAATGTTATTTTTTACATTTATGAGAATAATGTTGAAGTTAATTTAAGTGTATTTAATACTACTAATCATAATTTTAATTTAATTTAAATTTTTTATTTCCATTTTAGTGAAAATAAAATTCTAGAAAATTAGCAAAGTTAAAAAAAAATTGTACGCAATATTATTCATTTCCATCACTTATAGTATGTTTTAATTTACTTGAATGTAAAAGAATGCACTTTTTTTTTATTATTTTCCGAGTTTCAACTACCATTTTACAATGGCAGGGCTCCCAAATGGTCCACCAACTGAACATTAATATTCTCTTAGAAAGATTTTCGTTTTATATTTTTTCTGCAAATTGCTCAAAAATCGACTTCGAAGGTTAGTTTTAGCACAAATGCTGTAGAAACCTACTATGAAATAATTTTCTGTTAAAAAATATTGGTGTTCAGTTCGCGAACCCTTTGGAAACCCTGCAATGGCAACAAGAAATAAGTGTGAATCAAGCAGTCGAAGTCCGTTCTACCAAACACATTATATAATGAACGAAAATTTGGCCCCGTTTCATTCAATTTCATTTTCATGTTTCTTTAATGCTAATTTATTCTTTTGTACCGAACAATTAAGAATCGATTATAACGAACGTTTTTCTTTTCAGTCAACGACATATATCTATTCTTTTTTAGGCAGTAAAAACATGATTTCGGTTCTAATTTTATAAGATAATGCCTGCCGGCTAATGAAACATGGTGCAAATTAGTGATAAGTCTTTATATTATAGGGTAAGAAGAACTGCGTTATTTCCTTTTTATGATAGACATTCTGCACCTGCAGGTGTGATCACGTTACCTCAGCAGTCATTTTCCATTATTCACACCATAGCTGTTTAGTAGCATATTTATAGCTTAAGTTTTAAACTAACGTATTTAAAAACACACTGGTCTCCAAAAGTTAAGGTACAAGGTTTTTTTGCGTCTAATTAGCCAGTGAATGAATATAGGAACAACAAATTTTGAGAAAATGTTCGTTAAACCATTATTCGTTAAAAGCGAGATTGAAATTTTCTTAAATAAATCATTGAAATGAAATTACAACAAAAAAGCACTCATGGTGGAAAATTCCATTCTTGGAGAAATCAGTGCATTGCAGTATTATGCAGTAAAATGTGACAGATTCATTAAAAATCTGGTTCTAATACAAAATATGTCCACCGCAGACTTGAATGCATTGGCGGCATGGACTTTACCTTCTCTCAATTAAATTGTTGGACATCGCTGACGAGATATGGAGTAAGTCTTCTTCCAGCTCATTTATTGATCTTGGAGGAGGACATAAAGCCGTAACCTGTCATCCAAGATATTCCCAAAGGTATTACATCGGATTCAAGTGTGGATAGGCAGCTGGTCATTCCATTTTCTCCAAACTGTGATCCTCAAAATATTCCTCAACATCCACAGCTGAGTATGATCTCGTATTATCATCCATTAGAATAAAACCATTGCCTATAGTACCGGCATATAGGCGCACATATGAATCAAGGATATAATTCCGATATCTCGCACCATTCAGATTTCCTCCATGGAGCACTACCAAGCCAGTGTGGCCTCCGAGTGACATCCCGTCCCAAACTATGACTCCACCATTTCTGCACCTGAGTGTTTCGACAGTGTTTGATTGATGGTATCAAGTGCATTGTTTTTTCCAAATCAGAAGACATCCTGAATCGCTCTATAGTGTGAATCTGGACTCGTCATTGAAGAGTACAGAAACCCACTGTTGTCTGGTCCAGGAAACATATTATCTTACCCAACATAAGCGGGTCCTTCTCTGTCGTCTGTTGAGGGGGACACACACAACCAGTCGTCTTGCATACAGATCTGCATTGTGAAAACTTCTTCGCACCGTCGTAGCGGATATTCTTCTCCATGTTGCTGCAAAGTGGTCTGCAATGTCTTGCGGCACAGTCGTGTGTATTCTTCTTCGGATCGAAAGAGCTAGAAAGCGATTTTCTGCAGGCGTTGTACCACGTGGGCGGCTTGTTTCTGGACACAAAATCTTCGGATTCATACTGATCCTAGAGTCATTGGACTACACTGCGAGACACATTGAGCCGTCCAGCAGTATCGGCCTGTGACAACATCCTTTGCATCCATCCTACCGCCCCCACCTTTAATGAATTGGGCAAATGACTTCTTCTAGACTCTACTGGTTGTTGTGATCAAAACTGACTACAATAGTTCAAAAACAACAAAACTTACAGGCTAAATTACGGAAGCTTCGTAATTGAACATTTTTCTCTCATTTGCAAATACCTATTTTTTTCTATGAAATAAAAGTGGTCGCTGTATTTTTCGCGTAAGTTTTTTTTAAAGCTTATTAGTGTCATTCTTATAAACTATGAAGTTTAATCTGACTGCCACTTTTTTCTGGTAAGCTTCGAAAAACATGTTGCATCTTATTATTTGGAGGACGGTGTAATTCGAGATATGGCAGTACTGAAAAGGAAGTTTTCCATGAAGGAAGCAATATTCAAAAGCTTTTTTTCCCTTAAATTATAATCTTTGGAGTTCAGACGACGATAAAAAAGGATAAAAATGTAAACAAACAAATAAATAAATAAAAATAAACCTGTTTTTAAAGACGCCAGTTATAACTAGTATTAGATATCCCAAGCCTGAATAAATTGTAAAGATTTTAGCACAGTCGAGAACATTCATTAAATTCTTTGGACATTTATCCTAACATTTGCTTATCCTAAATATTGTCGGTCTGGAATTGTTCGGATAATTGCCAGTGCATTTCAATGTGTGTACATTTTTAAATTATTTATTTAGTATTGTGCCAGTTTCTAATAATTAACTTTAGTCAACTTAAATCATTAATGATTAAGTATAATAGATTTTAAGATTTTTTCTTAGAACATCATTGTTGAACACATATGTAGCAGCAAATAATATGCACACTTTGTGAAAACTAAAATTTTTTTAGCTGTTTGGATGTCACGAACAAAATATGCGGTCCCATAAAGTTCGTTATAACGGGGCTCCCCTGTAATCTAATTTTCAAGAACTACATTTTGTGTAAACTTATGAAAACTATGAAATGTAATGAACTTGAAAATTAATTGTTCTTCTTTAGAAATCTTTGTAAGAGATGACAGACTTTTTCCATTTTCGTATGGCAAATCACAAAATGATTTTCTTTAAGTAAAGCTTGGCGCAGCATGTCCCTTAAGAGATTTTGCGCCATAAAACCCTACATAACCAACCTTTAAGTAAGGAAAAAATACTATGAAGAATTATAGGTACGATTTTGGAAGTACTGAATAAAAGTTAAGTACAATCTCCGATTAAAAACACACTATTCCCAGTTTATTTTGCTTTCGAATTATGTAGAAGAGTAGTAAAATGTAATACGATATATTTATTTATTTTAATTTGGCATATTTTTAACTGAAAATTGTGCGCTTTTTACAGATATATTAGCATTTAATAATAAAATTAGATCCAAGATAATACTTGAATGAGTCTACACGTAAAGCTTTCTAAATAACAGGCATAATCTGTACATAACCCCACCAATATATAATGTAAAGAGATTTATTTCAGTCATTTCTTAACAGATGCTTTAGATGGCATTACATTGCGGCATGCTTTAATTTAAGCTGTGTCCCTCTGTAATAAAGCCTTAAATCTCTATGCATTTATTGTTTATCTACCTTAAATATAATGCGATGAAAAATGATGACTGCCAGAATAATTTAAAATATTTTTTTAGATAAAGGAATATGCTGTATATAAGTTTCTGTAAGATGTTATGATTTAAATAAATTAACATATAACATGTCGATAAATTTCCGACTCAGTTTTATTTCTAAGATTGTTACTAGGTTTTGTTTCAAATTTGACAATGCTTATACACTAATTGGTGTACTATTATACGATTTAAAAAAATCAAAATGCGAAATTTGTAACAGAATTTTAAACGATTCAAAATTATAGAAGCTATTGTAAATAACGATCATCTATACATAAATATATAAAATAGTTTGCCCTGAATGACTGATAATCAATCCACAGCCCAAACTGCTGAATCCAAAATCATAAAAAATGGGAAGAAGAGACATCTTCTATCGTAAGAGTGCACTAACAGGGAGTTAAAAAAAAACATCTTTAAGGGGACAAGCGGGGGATCGAAAATTATGGAATATCTTTTTATATCTCGTCAAACGTTTAAGGTAGGAGTGTGAAATATCGGAAAATAAATCTACCAAAAAATAATTAAATATGTATTTAAGAGATTTTGGAATTTCTTCTGTAAATGGGTTAAAAAGAAAGGTGAAACAATTAACAACATCTTGTACATCTTAACAGTCATTTTAAGTAGGAGCAGGAAACGGCTACAAACAAGTCTATTTTTAAAAATCAAGCACATGTTTCTGCATTTTAAAAATTTCTACCAAAATAAAGGTTAAACTTAAAAGGTTAAACGAAAAATAAAAAAATTCTGTGGACCCATAATGTGATAAATCCTTGGAAAATGCCTGAGGACGACTCTTTAATATTATGTACCTTTTCCACGTACCCTAATTTATAACTCTAAGGGGCTTTTTTTTATTGTTACACTTTACCATTTTAGATAGGATTTTTTTACGTCCTGAAATAAATATATTTTTTATGAAATTTGAAAATTTTACGAGAGCGCAAGGGACAATTCCTGGAAGTTAACACTTATCATTTGAGGGAAGGGACAATTTTCTAAATTTGTCTTACAACACTCATGTGCTGTATCACTGAAAAGCTCTCTGATAATTATTTCAAATAATTCTCCTCCCTCGCCTCCCCCTTCCCTTTGTTCCACGGAGAACCCTTTTATAAATTTAGTCGACAACCTTCTTGTGCCCCTCTCCTCACTTTGTTCTTTCATGGAATGCGGTTATCGTATTACACCAGGAGGTCTTTTATGGAACTTACTTCAAAGCTATAGAAAAATCAATAAAAACTATGGGAACCATTAACATCCATTTAGTTCCAATTTTAACCACCAAGGGTTCTATTATCCCTATTTTTAGCCATTTTCCTGCAATGGCCGAAAAATTCTAATTTTTTATACTTAAAGTTCCGTATATTTTTCTATTTACTTACTTATTTTCAAATTTTTGCAACCATGGTTAATAAAGTCACAATAAATGCACTTGACGTTTCGACTATTTTGGCGCTCTTTTTGCCTTTCTTCGGCGCGCTGTTTTTTAATTTTAATTGTTTTTTAGTTGCCATTCATTTACTAAAATCCTTTATTAGTATGTGAAAACAACTATTTTAATGATCAATAGTAGGACATTATGAATGTACGTTCTCGGAAGTAATCGACGACTGCATCGATTTTGTTTATCTAGATGACTTTTTTTATGGATAAATTTTCTAGAATCGCTCGTCAGAAGTCATATTCTATCAGCATTTTTAGGTAGAATTCAGGAAAACAAGCTTATTTAAAAAAAATATATATTAAACCTTTATTAAACGGCTTAAAAAATTTTCCCCGTCCAAAAGGATCAACAAGAAGTACGAATATTCAGGCCATTTTGCTATACCTGAGCAACAATTTGGATGTGACATGAATTTGAGGCTATTAAATTTACTAAAACAAACTTAATAATGCACTTTATTTATGTTAGAGATTCCCACCCAAGCTGGTGTAATGGGAGGGTCACACTTTTAGGGTATTTCGCCTTATCTCAGCAGCAGATTTAGGTAAAAGCGCGAAATTTAAAGTAACACATCTACTATAAAAATAGATAAACATTGATACTTCGATAATTTTAGAGACATTTTTTCCTATTATGTAGTTAATATCGACTATAAAAGTATAGTGTAAGATTATACTGTGACGTGGCTTGGGGTGTCGCCGGTGACGTGTCGGTCAAATGAGAACATAGTCTAAATAAAGTTAAAATCCAACACTTTTATTTATTGTATTTAGGAAATGGGGAATGGAGCCAAAGTTCAATATTTCTGACATTAAACATAATACTATGAGATTAAACTGTAACTCATACTCACATTTACGAATTTTCAGGTCACGGTCTAGACTCACTTTAACCTGTAAGAAAACAGCCCGTGGCTGCACAAAATCTTTTATTCTCAAACACTCACAGTGCTAATTAACTCTTACCCGACTTCATTATTGAGACTCCTCAATCTTCAACTCTTAGGCAACTCTTAGCTTAAAGACTCTTAGGCTATCCCGGCTCACCACGCCACACAACACTTTGCTGGCTCCTCTCGACACACAACACGAGCTATCTTGGTTCCTCTCGCCACACAACACACACACCTACTCCAACTCACAGCTTTTATACATTGTAAACTAAAGACGGAGCTAGAAATTTCATAAAATTCATAACCGCAGTTAACTCTAGACCGAGGGCGCCACACACACTCCGGAAAGTTTAAGTTGCGTAAAGGATAGATGTCGCTTTTGCGCCACAAATGTTAGAACATTGAGGTCACGATCTCACACAAAATACTAGAGCGCCTTTATTAAAAAGGGACACTCCCTCACAATACAATTAGAACAACAATTGTGGATTTGATTAGATGTAAAGATTTTTTTACAGGTACTCGATTTATTTTGTTTCATTCAGGATTTCTTAAAAGAGATATTTAGTTTATATAAACGAAAAAAAAAAACAAATATGACAGAGATTATTATTTCTTTCTTTTTAAGTTGTTGAAACTTCGACAGTTTTAGACGACCCACTAAAATAAGTTATTCAATGAGATTTTTTAGTTCATTTTAATACAACAAGATCATTAAGAAAAATAAATATCTGCCTTTTTAATCTTAACTGAATCAATGATAAATAGAAAAACAGACGTATAAGAACTCGTGAGAATTAAAAAAAAACATTTATGCAACATTTTTTAAAGAATATTTCACCAGTAACTCTAAATAATTTTCACAAATTGTTGACAGTGTTATTTTAATAAATAGTTTTTTAACTTGTGTCAAAATATTGCACCAAAAATACATCTAAAATTCATTAAATAACCCAGTCTGTGCAAAAATAATGTTGTAGTTAAAAATTCTAGAAATATAAGTTTTTAATAATGATTATTTGCGTAAGCATAGCGGACTGTAAACTTTTTTAATATAAAATTTCCCCACCACCTTAATAACTATAACAATTTTTTCGGAAACCTTAATGAAGACTATCGCACAAAGTGAAAGTCAATTAAGAACTATCGTTACGTTTTCGCTAAGCGATAGTAGTGGCCAAGATTCTCTCCAACACATAAAGCTAATAAAGCATTTTCAAAATGTGACATTCATTCGCATTAAAAAAGCCTATTTAAAAATACTTTATATATTTTAGATTTCTTTGCCTTTTTCAACCATGAATTATCTGTATTTAAAAGGTGCTTCCAATTTTTGTTCTGTAAACATTTGCAGTAAATATTTCAGTGATTCCTCCGTTTGATAGAAAATGATTACATAAAATTAATTTAAACAATTATCTTATAGGTATACATTAAAAAAATTACATTCGAGCATTCAGAAATGATCTATTACTATAACACCGAAATAAAGATTCATACATGTACATTTAATGCGAAGCATGTTAGAAGGAAGTCAATAAATATACATAATTATTAATACGCGTATATAAAATAAGATTTTACTGTTTGATTTACATAGTTCCACTCAAATTCTTTGATAAATAACAGTTTACCAGCGAGGATTACCAATTTAATCTTGGTCAAATCTATCTTTGTGTTCAATTCGTTATATTGTTCCTAATGCATCTTTCTTGCTGTATTGCAGCTATAAAAGATTTTGTTGTATAACAGCATTATTTACAGAAATAATTAATCTGAAAAATATGTACTTATATGTTTCTTACATACATATTCACAACAGACGAACATTAATGTAACTTACATTTTTAGTTCGACCCTGGTTAGTCTACGCATGTATTTCATATCCGATAATTAAAAAAAAATCTTCACGCTCTAAAGCTCTATCTTTTTCGTAATGTTCTTTTATTTGGTGCCAAGGAAATGTTTTGGAATTCGTAAACTTGAAAGTCAATTTTTTGTGGTAAAAGTGATCAAAAGTGTTTTTAGTGAACCAAATTGACTCACTTAAATATTTTTTTTATGCGACCTGACTTCTCTCGGGTCCGAAAACGAGAAAAAAAATTAATCAAAATTATTAAAATCGTGCAAGATAACTTCTACGGTGAACATAAAATAAGCCTCTAATCTAATTTTTCAGATCATGTGACTTAGACCAATGGTCTTATCGCCATCGAAAATGATAGAATAGAAAAAATGGTCAAAATCTATAGCGCTTTGTTTAGATAAAATTAGCTTGACAAAAAGGGATCCACTTATTGAAATTTCGCGACCATGACATCTAGCCATAAATTTTGTTTCATACTGCTTGCTAGTTACCCAAAATGCACCACTAACTGATTTTTTCGAACACTCATGATCCCTCTCAACGTCCTTCTCGATCCCATAAATGTTAATGCACAAAATTTTATCAAAATAATTAGAGCCCTTCTCAAGATAAAATTTTGACCCAAAAATGACCCTCTAATCGACATTTCTCGAACTTGTAAACTAGGGCAATTTTTTTTCTCGTATTGGAAAATAGTATCTATATATTTAAAACACCTGGCTGTTTTTTTGGTCATCAGCCCTGAGCTTTCTACTGGCCCGATTTTGATAATTATTTTTTTTAATGAAAGCTGTTTATGTGTAGATGTGCCCATTCTGGCTAATTTTCAATTTATTTCAATTTTTATATTTTATTTTAAATTTTAAAAGCTTTTTCGTGACATTTCTTCAAAACAGTGGCAACAGGTTAAGCTTTTCTCAAAATTTATTTTGTTTCATTATTTTCCACCAATCAGGAGCTTGATCTCATGGGTGAATGTATAATCGCATTTCAAAAAAAAAAATAAATAAAAAAAATAAATAAATAAATAAATAAATAAATAAATAAAAAAAAATAAAGGTTTTCGTAAAAATTAATCATAATAAAATGATTGCATTTAGTTATTTCCTGCAATACACAGATTATTTACTGAGTAATATTATTAAGTATTATGTAAGTAAAATAACAGAAGATAAACTTTAATAAAATATAATATCTAAAGTGAAATTTTGTCGATGGAGAAAATGTGGTCATACAGAAACCAGATAAATTTATTCCATGAATATAATATACATTGTCATAGCACAGCTGTGTCAGTGATGATGTCATATTCATTGACTTTAATTCCTGCATCTAAATAAAGTGAACTTCTATTAATTTAAAGGTCCGTGTTGTGCACAAATGAAAATATTTCTATAAACTGCGCCATTTCTATTTAATTATAATGAATATTTTATGAAACTAAAGAATTCTTAAAAAACTGCATAAATCACGCTTTTTATTTAAGAAAAGAAGAGTATTTCTGAAGGTGTAAATGATGTCATATTAGAAAAAAAAAAAAAAAAAAAAAAAGAATAAAACCTGTGATATGCCGGTATTACTATATTTTTATCTTACATAATATAAAAAAAAAAATCATTTCATTGTATTAAGTTATTGTTAAAAAAAAATCCGCATTTCAGCAACAAATATCACAATTTTATTCTTTTTAATAACAGAGATATCTTTTTTTTTTTTGTTGCCATAACAATAAAATTAACTTTTACAAGTTCATGGAGGATACAAACCAATCTATATATTTAAAACACCTGGCTGTTTTTTTGGTCATCAGCCCTGAGCTTTCTACTGGCCCGATTTTGATAATTATTTTTTTAAATGAAAGCTGTTTATGTGTAGATGTGCCCATTCTGGCTAATTTTCAATTTATTTCAATTTTTATATTTTATTTTAAATTTTAAAAGCTTTTTCGTGACATTTCTTCAAAACAGTGGCAACAGGTTAAGCTTTTCTCAAAATTTATTTTGTTTCATTATTTTCCACCAATCAGGAGCTTGATCTCATCGGTGAATGTATAATCGCATTTCAAAAAAAAAAAAAAATAAAATAAAAAATAAATAAATAAATAAATAAATAAATAAATAAATAAATAAAATAAAAAAAATAAAGGTTTTCGTAAAAATTAATCATAATAAAATGATTGCATTTAGTTATTTCCTGCAATACACAGATTATTTACTGAGTAATATTATTAAGTATTATGTAAGTAAAATAACAGAAGATAAACTTTAATAAAATATAATATCTAAAGTGAAATTTTGTCGATGGAGAAAATGTAGTCATACAGAAACCAGCTAAATTTATTCCATGAATATAATATACATTGTCATAGCAGCTGTGTCAGTGATGATGTCATATTCATTGACTTTAATTCCTGCATCTAAATAAAGTAAACTTCTATTAATTTAATAGTCCGTGTTGTGCACAAATGAAAATATTTCTATAAGCTGCGCCATTTCTATTTAATTATAATGAATATTTTATGAAGCTAAAGAATTCTTAAATAACTGCATAAATCACGTTTTCTATTTAAGAAAAGAAGAGTATTTCTGAAGGTGTAAATGATGTCATATTAGAAAAAAAAAAAAAAAAAAAAAAGAATAAAACCTGTGATATGCCGGTATTACTATATTTTTATCTTACATAATATCAAAAAATAATTAAAATCATTTCATTGTATTAAGTTATTGTTAAAAAAAAATCCGCATTTCAGCACCAAATATCACAATTTTATTCTTTTTAATAACAGAGATATTGTTTTTTTTTCGTTGTCATAACAATAAAATTAACTTTTATAAGTTCATGGAGGATACAAATTAATAAATAAATTAAATTTATTGCAAGTGCTGTAAATATGTAGTGGGTTGGTTACGCAGTTTAATAAGTCCTTGTTTCTTTTATAATTAAAATGTTTCATTGATATTATAATTATTGTGCAGTTATCAAGCGATATTTAAACAGAGAAAAAATAAACTATGCAGATATTTTTGAATTCGTCTTTCGGGATATAATATTAACTTCCTAAATAATTTGGCATTTAAATAATATTTAAGGTTTAGAAACCGCATTAAAAAAATATTTGTAGCTGAAGTTAAGTCCAACGTAATAATTTGTGAGTTGTTTTCCTTATTTTTTGTTATTTTCTGAAGTTTGTGTATCTTCATCATGAAAAGCTATGTTATCACTATTTTAAGAGGTGGCAATTGTTTATTTCGCTCAGTATTTCACTGTCTATATAAGATTGATATGTATCATACCTAATATATATTCTTTTCCGTCGAGTTTCGACGGGTGCAGCTAGTAATATATAATTCCATTCGTGTCAGCCATATTTAAATACGATGACCCACTAATCGAATTTTATAGAACACATTTTTCTAAGTTACAAAAACTTGATGTTTGAAATGATCAATAATAAATTGCATCGATATAAGAAACAATTCAAACTTCACAGCAGTGAATACTCCCATTACACCGTACATAAAATTAGAATTTCTTATAAAAATTATTTTAAAATCGATATTTTCTACAGAGCATTTAGCATAATAAAATGTAATGTTACCGGTTAGTGATGAATGTGTTTCTAAAAATAATCTGCATGTAAATACTCAACATGAATATGCTGCTAACGATAGGAATTGAGAGAAAATGAAATGTAAAAACGTTACATCATATAAGTTGGTACTTTCGACATGTAACAGAAGTATAGGAAAATGTCTCTTATGAATAATGTAAAAATCTTTACCCATTTCCGATGTAAATAACAAACAAACAACAAAGAAAAAACTGTTTTATTCATGATGTAGCATTAATGCCACCTGAATGAAAGATACGTAAAAAATTAAAGATATGTTTATGTTTACTCAAAACACAAAAAGGTAACTACCTTATAACACATAACTAGGATTGTATGAATTTATAAGTTAGGAGATAAAAAATGACGCAACTAAATAATGAAGTTACATATAAAGGTACGCATATAATATTATGGAATTATACATAACCATAAGAATAATGCATAATTTGTTATTGCAAGGTAATATTTTTATAGAAAAGGAAATTGAAAAGGATGAAACTTATTTTAAATAATAATTAATGTTTCTCAATTGCTACCGATGTCCATGAATTTATCAATATAGTATTGCAATTCGTAAGTATCTTAAATGATGCTAATTCTTAAGGAAGTACACTATTAAAATATAAAAAATTACCTGTGTTTTTAAAAGCTTTCTATTATCTGACCATTGAGAACGATCAAAAGACACGTATGGAGTGTAGCCTTTAATATCACAGGTATCTTTTCACAATATTTTTAATAATGTACTTTACTTGTGAAAAAAATGGTATTAAACAGTTCATGCTGACAATTCAAAAAACATTTATATATTTATGTTAATATATTCGTGACTAATAATTTACCCCATACATATCGTCGACTGTTGCTTAATGCTTAATAACCGAGCAAGACTTTCTTTGAAACAGTATGTAAATATCTTGAAATAAAATCCATTGCGGATACACAATAAATATATCTTTAACATCAACATATTTTTAACTTAATCGTAAGAATTCCAGTTGGAATTGTTATAATTTCTAACCAATGTGTTTTTGTGTTGGAACATTGAGACACCTCTTTAAAAGATTTCAGTTTCAAAGCAAGATTGAAATAATAGAACCATTCCAGTATTTCATTATGTAAGATTTTGGTGGAAATATTTGTACTATTTTCTTTATTAGAGAAAATGGGGTTAATTTTAGAATAAACTTTGATATTTATAAAACAAGTATAATTATTTACATGCGCATTTAAACAGTTTGAACTTTAGTTATAAATATTTGAGATTAGAAATATTGCTCAGAGTGATAATTGCAGTTATTTTATAAGTTACTCGCTAACATTAAAATTGAATAACTTCTAATGTTACTTTTTTTAAAAATCAGAAAACGAAATAGTTTATAAATTTACTGTAATTTTATTTTTTAACTTATGAATAACATACAGAAAACAAAGATTTTGTTAATGCATGACCTTTTGTTCCTTCAAACTGGTAGAAGACATGTTAAACTTGAAAACTAATAATAATAAAAAGAAACAATAGTTGGGCTCTAAACTATTCTAGTTAACTGTTCAAAAAAATTGAACTATAATATTTTTTAATTTCTTTTTTAATTTTTCATTTTTTAAAACTGTTATAGAGCGATCAATTCACAAAATATGAGATATTTAGCTCACAGGCTATCATAGCCTGAGAGCTTATGTGCCCGTCCGTTCTGTATGTACGTTCGTACGTTCGTGCGTAACGCGATAACTCATGATAAAAATATCGGATTCACTTGAAATTTTGTATAAAGGTATATCCAGATAAGGCGCTTCCCTGATTAGTTTTTGGGGTTCATTCAATATGTATAAGAGGGGGAACGGGGGGCTCATGCCCCTCCCCTCAATTGATATAAACGGGATTTTCATGCAGAAATAACAGTTTTCGTTCAAAATTTGGATACAAGATCATTCTGATGAGGCGATACCGTGGCTGTTATTAGGTGTTCATTGAATAAGTATAAACAGTGGGAACAGCGGGCTCATGCCCCTCCCCTTAATTGAAATAAACGGGATTTTCATGCAGAGTTAACAGTTTTCGTTCAAAATTTAGATATAGGATCATTCTGATGAGGCGAGTCCGTGGCTGTTATTAGGTGTTCATTGAATAAGTATAAACAGGTGGGAACGGGGGTTCTAATGCTCCTCTCCTTAACTTGTATAAATGGATTTTTCAAGCAGAATTGTCAGATTTCGTTCAAATCTCTGAATAGTTTTGGAAGTTTAATGGTTAAGTATAAAAGAGGGGAATAACTCTTCTTAAATTATATAAATGCTAAATGGGTTTTTATTAAGAATTATCCGATTTGCTCTGAATTTTGGATATAGATATTTTATATGATAAAGCATGTCCTTGATATTTTAGGAGGTTCAATGATTGAGTATAAAAAAAGGAGAAAAGAGAGAGCTGTTTCCCCTTCTTAATTTTTTTTTCGAATGGAATTAACGAAAATACAAGGCTGTAATATACAATTAGTATGCGCAGCCTCTGAGCACAATGCCATCAGTTTAACTGGGCAATATTCTTTTTATTATCTTAATAAGCACGTGTTCTTTATACAACTCATTGAAGTTATTATGTATAGCCTGAAATAAAAAAAACAAAGCAAAAAGAGAAACAAAAAATATGAAATCGTTAAGGAATTTACGATTTTATGAATAATATTTTAATGTAAATAATATCTTGTTTCTCTCTAAAAAATACTAACAAATACCACGTTGCTTGTGTAATAGTTGAATAAAACAAATGGTAAATGTGCCTATTTTGATTTTAAACAAGTCAGACGTGACAATCCCAAAATTTTTCTTCTATATCATTCATGTTCAAATTAGTCATGTTCAAATTCAGTCAAATTAATTGACGATCTACACTCATCGTGAGGGTACTAAAGGCATGAAATTTCGTGCATTAGTTATTGAAATAGATCTACTGCGGATATCGAGAAAAATGTAACATAAAAGCGCCACCTGTCGGGGTATTTATAGCAAAACATAAACAATAATATATGTCAAGATATACCTGAATCGGAAGCTTGATAAATATTCTTGAATTAGTTCTTGCGATAAATGTATTGCAGGTATCGGAAAAAATTTCGCATAGCAGCACTACATGTCTAGCGATTAACACTAAAATCTAAAGAAAAATTATTTCATATCAAGGACTAACAGAATGTAAAATTTTATGTAAATCCGTGAATTAATTATTGAGATAAATTCTAGAAATATTTCATCAAAATATTTCTAATATATATACTTAATATAATTTAAGTGTTATAGTACTTAGGAAAACAAAGTAAGAAATAAAATTAAGTATATATTTTACAAATGTTTTGGCACTAAAAAAGAAATAAAAGAAAAATAAAAGAAATGATGCTTGAAGAACTAACTGTGCACAGAAAAATATATTGATTTCCTATGGAGATAATCATTGCGCACACATAGATTTAATATTAGTCAGGAAGGTTAGAGATGTGATTTGCATTCCACCTGATACTGATGTACTACTTGATATTGATGATATTTTTTGGTTATTATAATTTGCTATATTTTGATCGTTTTTATTTTCAGAAAATTTATTTAATTTTTAATAATTCTAATTAAATAAACGAATATTTCTTTTTTATAATTATTGCCAATATAATAAAATGATTGCGTTAAAGCAGTTTCAATAATTTAAAAAAAGATACATAGACATCAGCTATTTTCTATTTTAAAAAAATTCTGGGCCTCCTTAATCTTTTAAGGTAAAAAATTGAAAATTGTTTTTAGACTTGCATCGACTTTTTGCAAGACTGTAGCAAAACTATTAGTTCAAAGGCCCCCAAAATGCAAATAATGATGCGTAACTACCGTATCTTGAACGTATATTTCATTTGTAAGCAATTTACATTTTTGTTTATTTCAAATTAGTAATTTTTCAATACAAAAACAAATTAGTAATTTTTCAATACAAAAACAAATTTTGATTTTTGTACTATTTAAATTTTAAATAAATAAAAAAAAATTTACAAATGAATTATATGTTGAAAATACTTTCAAAATTTTACATCGTTATCAATATCTTTGGTGGCTCTTAAACCAAAAGTTTTGTTCAATCTTACGCGCAGTAAATAAAAGTAAAAAAAAAAAAAAAAACAGTTTAAATTTTATTATAATAAAGTTAAACATACATAAAAACAGTAAAATTTCAATATAAAATATGAAGAAAAATGATTTTAAAAAGAAAAGCTCTCAAGTTGTCTGTATTAAAATTTTTACGCATTTTTTTATAGGGAATAAGAAAAAAAATAAATGTTATGTATTTCTAAATTGTACTGCCAGGTAAAAATTAAAAATTTAACTATGTAATTTTAAACTGCTCAGTTATCTAACTTTTTACAAACTTGTTTGAAAATAAAGTTTTCTTGTATACATTTGTATATACAGGTTAGTGTTTATGTTCCTTTTTATTAATTTTGGATTAGAATGGAAGAATATTTTTGTAAGAATATTATAATCCTCTTAGATGATTTTCTTAATGTGTACCATAATGATATTTTAGACTTACCATTAAGGTAATTAAAAGTTTACTAAGTACAAAACTTTACAAAGTAATTAAAACTTTACTTAGAAATACCATAGCTGCCAATCTTTTTACTTTTAAAAAGTTAGATGAAGGGAATTTTTAATTAAATATTTTAATAACAACATACAAATACAAAACTTTTCATTAAATATTTTTTTTTCATTGCCATTACATTTAGTTGACTTGAACAAGAAGAAAAACACTGACAACTATATAGTTTCTTTAAAATATCATTTAATACTAAACAATATTTAATACTTACTACATCTTTTTGAGAAAAGCACTAAGGTTAGCAGTAATTTCTCTTTACATGCGATTCAGATCAGTAGCATTTTTCCTAATTATTCACAATCAATAATCCTATCTTTGCATAGTGTAAAATTTCAGTGGTGACTTAGGTTACCATTTAAGTAAATATATGAAATAGGGAGTTTTATTTACATTCATATTTTTAAATAAAAAGTATCGCTGAAAAAAAAAGAAAAAATTATGTTCTCAGGGTGTTTAGTTATTTTTTTTTAAGTAAACCAATAAATGACAAACATTTTGATAAAAATCAACTGTATATAAATTATTCAAGGAAAATTTTCCTAGATCTTCTAAATTCTGAAAAAGAATTCACAATATGATTACCCGAACCCAAAAAATAAAATAATAGCATTTAATTAAAAAGTCAATTATTTGAAAACCCTCAGCTGAAAAAAATTCTGATACAATTTCATGGCCATTTCGGCATAAATCTCACCACTTCTTTTACTCGTTAACATTCGCATTTGTAATTGAACTATTGATATAAATTATCAATCATAATTGCTAAACTAAACCCAAATTACATGTTATTTTTAAGACAATAGAATTTTTTTAATATAAAAAAGCTCTAATAAAAATGCAAAACAGAATATAATATCAAAAATACTTTCGTGTTATACCATCAAAAATTAAAATAAATTTCAAAGAATAAATGCTTTAACTATAACTTTATAATCAGCTTGTAACTGTATCATTGTGTTTACCTTAATCCGGACGATTTCGTTTCCTGTGTATCGATTTATGTCAGAAAAGATTCTGAAAAATGAAAATAAAGAAATCTGTAATAAAAGAATTTAAAAAAATGTAACAATCTGCGCCATACAAAACTTAGCCCTGCAACAAGCCGTTTTGCCACCATAAGCTCTTAAAAACCCAAATTCTCCACATGTTACATAGGACTAATGTGGAACAGTGTGGTGCTCCGTGACATTTACTGTTGCCCACGGAAGAGCACTATCGACCATGTGCCATTCTTCCTAGTTCCCAAATATCTATAGAGGACATGAAATGCCATAGAACTTCTAAAACAATGGTTTTAGAGAGTAGCATGGTTTGAATACACCTAAAAAAATATTTTTAAAAGATCTAACAAGGAAAGTCTCCATACGGGCATACTCCGAAAATTCTGAAAAAATTACAAAATGTTCTTCTCATGAGGATATATACGTTTATAAAACAATTTTCGGCGGAACCTCCGTTCCTGTCCGTAACAAAATAATGAAAATTTCGTTTATTTGGCGATTTATCATCGTTTGGCAATGAAAAGCAATTATTTTTTTTTTTTTTGTTTTTTTAATGTCAAATGGATTTTAAAGGAAAAAAGTTTCATGTTCAATGTGTTTAGATATATCAAATATCTTTGTTTTTGACAGTTTTAGATTTTTTTTAAGTATAATTTCGTTATATTGATGTTTAGATGTATTTAACCACTTAAGTCTGCCCCGAGATAAGTCGGGCGTAAAAGCACTATTTCCTCATACCCTTCGACGGTTAAGTGGATAATTCAAATTTAACCATCAAAATTTGAGATTTGAAACGAAATTCAAATTTAAATTAATTAAAATTGTTTCAAGTTCAAAGTCCAGTTGAGCACTGTTAATTCGATTTTGTTGCTATGGAAACATCTAGCTTTTATTTTTGAATATGCTTAAATGTATGAAAATAATTTTACTGAATGAGATTTTTTTATATCTGAAAATATTTTTCCAGAGGTAATTTAAGTAATTGCAGCAACAAATAATATATCCATATGTAATTTAATGTATATATATATATATATGTATAAAACATATTAAACTCTCTCATTGTTTATGTTTAAATTCATCAAACACCATTTACGCGGATTCTAAAAATCAAAAATTTTCAGTTGCATTAAAATCGTTTGATTTTGGAGGAGAAAAGTGCTGCTCGCCAAATCGTGTGACACTTTTGCCTTTTCACGCCAAATATACGAAAGTATTTTATTTTTTTATACGTTTTCTTCTGCAATTCCGCCGCTAATTTTCAGTGATCCTTTATTACATACATGAGTAGCGTAATTAGTATTTTTTTTCAAAAAAAAAATCTGAGTATGCCCAGTATGGATACCATCCTTGTAAGTACATTAAAGCCACATGGTGACTAAACACTATTAACAAAAACAGCTAATGTCTGTTAAACAAAATATAACCTATTATATATATATATATATATATATGTAATAAATAAAAAAATTCGCCATTTTCCCGCTTTGAGTTTGTTCTAAAGTTTTATAGGAAGATACTTTTATTCTCAGTTTCCGTAATGGATTAGTATTTTTAACGGCTAAAGTTCTTTTTATTTTATTTTATTTAACTTAGCATACCTTATCGTCAGTATCTTATTGTGAAATCTTAAATTCATTACACAAATCCATTTCCTTTTTCATGATTAAAAAATATTTATCGAAACTTTAATTTTGTTTTATTTATTAAATAATCGTCTGCTAGTGAAATTCATCCACTTTTAGTGGGGCGTATTACTCTATGGTTTATGCCATTTGTTAAATAGTCCTTGCATCTAGTCCCGCCCATCAGCCAATAGTAGAGCGCGAGGTGGATTACCTTTACATTGAAAACAATTCTAGTTGATTTTTAAAACCCTTACGTCAACAGGGGAGGGGCAAGGTTAGCTTAGAATCTTTGAGAGGGTCATTTTAGTTTTTCAGAGCAAGCAGAATGCTTTTGACCTTCCAACTGTTAAGACTCACGTCTCTTATCAGAATAACTTTGAATATTTGTGGAGTGCAATGCATTTCCAGCAGTCCCTTCTTAAAGTCCACTTTGTGTTTCTTTATTCTTTTTGTAGTGATACTGACTTACAAAAAATGGCTTAGTTGTTTTCGTGCATTTTCTTTAATGGACATGATGGAATTAAGAAATTTGTTTTACTTATTATAAATTTCTGGCGACTGAAGATGCGTGGAATAACCAGTGAAAGTGGACAAATAATAAAAATTTTGTTGCCTCCTTAAGTTCGTATATGTTCCATTATTGGAGAAACCTTTAATTATACTCTTCCATGTGCCTTTTGATGCCAGCCATGACAAGGAAATACGTGAATTATTTTTAAAGGAGAATATAAAAAAATTAAATTGGCCAGCGGTATTGTGCTATAAAACGTTCCTTCCGTCATTTCAACAGATGTTCTTCTATGATCACACTGAATTAATACATACATACATACATATATATATATATATATATACAGGGTGTTTCGCTACCAGACCGACAAACTTTGAGAGGTGATAGTAGACATAAAGACAAACATTATTAAATAGGAAACCATGGGCGCAAACGTCTTCTGTAGGAGCTAGGGGCCATTAAAATTTAAGGTCCAAAAATTCAAACGCTTATAAAAATTAGAAAAATGGGTCGATTTGTTTGTGGTTTTCTTTAAAATCATTCTTTATATCACGATTTTTAATTTTTTTAATTTTAAAGGTTGAGTTCAAAAATTGTCGATAGAGGGCGCTTTAGATTTTAGAGTAATGAACAAATACATTTTGCCGTTCTTTTGTGCATGGGATTGAAATTATTCTAAAGTTTAGACTTTAACTTAAAATTTAAGCCCAAAATCGGAAACATGGGGATCGGTTAACTAACGAAAATTTAATTGTGAACTGAGGGGAAAATTTTAAACGCTCATAAACCTTGGACAAACTAATCGATTTTGCTGCGGTTTGCGTGTGGGTCATTCCCTTGGTAATTTTTTTATTCAAAATGACGTACAGCTTTCATGTCCTTATTTTTTGATAGAGGGCGCTTGAGTAATGAACAAATACATTTTGCCGTTCTTTTGTGCATGGGATTGAAATTATTCTAAAGTTTAGACTTTAACTTAAAATTTAAGCCCAAAATCGGAAACATGGGGATCGGTTAACTAACGAAAATTTAATTGTGAACTGAGGGGAAAATTTTAAACGCTCATAAACCTTGGACAAACTAATCGATTTTGCTGCGGTTTGCGTGTGGGTCATTCCCTTGGTAATTATTTTATTCAAAATGACGTACAGCTTTCATGTCCTTATTTTTTGATAGAGGGCGCTTCCGACACATGTCCGACATTTCAATGGCAATTTCAACTCCTGGGTGTTTTACTACCAGACCATCGTACTTCCAGGAAGTGTAAGGGATGCAAAGAAGACTCAGAATCACACAGGAATGAAACGTTGAAAATTGCTTTTTTGCATGTTACGTTTAAAAAAAGGCAGAGAAAAAACAACAGAAACAAGCAGAGAAACAGAAACGTGATAAAGTGACCAAACAAAGTTTTTTTAAAGGTTTTACTGCAAAAAGTGTTCGAAATTACGACCAGAAAAAGTCCGGCAAACTTGACAGCGACAGTAGATGGCGCTGCGATTTTCTTGCGGTAGATGGCGCTGAATGGTAATGCTCCGCTGAACGGAAGTTTCTCTCTCGTTGCGCAGCTCTATGTGGTTCCAGCATGATCGGGCTCTTCCACATTTTTACCATTGAGGTTCACCGATACCTCAACGTAACAGATGGGCAGCGGTGGACAGGTCGCGGTGGCCCAGTTTATTGGCCTGCCAGATCACCGGACCTATCAACTATGAGCTTCTTCTGCTGGGGTCACATGAAAAGTTGGGTGTATGAGAATCCCGTACTATCAACTAAAGACTTAGCAGCTCGTATTTCTGTAGCTTCCGGAAATCTATCAAAGATTCCAGGAATCTTTCAAGGCGTGAGGAATTACATGCGACGCTGCTGTCAAGCATGTCGAATTACTTCTGGTCGTAATTTCGAGCATCTTTTCTAGTAAAATCTTTAAATAAACTTTTTTATGTCATATTAACGTGTTGCTGTTTCTCTGCTTGTTTCTGTTGTTTTTTCTTTGCTTCCTTTAACAATAACTCGCAAAAAAGGCATTTTCAACGTTACATTCCTATGTGATTCCGAGTCGCTTTTGCATCCCTAACACTTCCTGGAAGTATGGTAGTCTGGTAGTAAAACACCCAGGAGTAATGCCATTGAAATGTCGGAGATGTGTCGAAAGCGCCCTCTATGAAAAAATGAGGACATGAAAGTTGTACGTCATTTTGAATAAAATAATTACCAAGGGAATGACTTACACGCAAACCGCAACAAAATCGATTAGTTTGTTCAATGTTTATGAGCGTTTAAAATCTCCACCTCGGTTCACAGTTAAATTTTCGCTATTTAACCGATCCCCATGTTTCCGATTTTGGGCTTAAAATTTAAGTTAAAGTCTAAACTTTAGAATAATTTCAACCCCGTGCACAAAAGAACGGCAAAAAGTATTTGTTCGTTACTCTAAAGTCTAAAGCGCCCTCTATCGACAATTTTTTAATTTAACCTTTAAAATTAAAAAAAATAAAAATTCGTGATTTAAAGAAGGATTTTAGAGAAAACCGCAGACAAATCGACCCTTTTTTCTACTTTTTATCAGCGTTAGAATTTTTGGACCTTAAACTTTAATGGCCCCTAGCTCCTACAGAAGACGTTTGCGCCCCATGGTTTCCTATTTAATAATGTTTGTCTTCATGTCTACTATCACCCCTCAAAGTTTGTCGGTCTGGTAGCGAAACACCCTGCATATATACTATTTTAAATATTTAATTTTAAATTAATTCTATAGTAATTAAAAAGTTTCCCAACAAAAAAGAAAACTGTTTCGTGGATATTGCATAGAAAAATAAATTTTCAGTTCCAATTCGTTTAAGATAACGATAACAATAATGAATTGACAAATTTTACTTTCAAAACACAGTAATTCGAATATTTAATTTTGATTTGAAAGATTCATACAAACATTTAAAAAAATACAATTTGGCAAATTTTATTTCCAAGAAATTAAATGAAATTTTTATTTGAATGACATGCACAACTGTCAGAATGAAATTTGTTGTAACACGTTTAGTAAATGATATATGGGAGATTTGCGTGGTGTGGGACAATTTTTATGCAAGTAAGTAAATACAAATTAGAACACGAATCAACTTTGTTTGGCATAAAAAATAAAAATTTTAATTTATAATTGCAAGGTGAATAAATTTTTAATACCCCTGAAAAATATAGAAACATAACATGTAAAAGCTATATTATAATTAAAGAAAATGTACGTTTAAAAATGCGTCCTATACCACCTCACTTACAGGGAGGTATGGGACAGCAACAAAACAAAGCTAAACGTAAGAAATGGTCTAGTATTGACTAGATATATAATCTAACAAACATTGTAGTTACATAATGTCTGCAGTAAAATCTAAAATTGTAGTATCTTTATGACTGGAATTTCATAAAAAAAGGTTACTTCAATTTACTTACATTTCGATGTAAATGAATATATTATTAATGCTATAATTAATATATTATCGCCTAAAAAAGTTTGCATGTTAGCAATTTATTCATTTATTAAACAAAAGGAATTGGACATTCCCACTTCTTTGTTTTGTATTAAGCCTTTTGTACGGACAAAAATATTGTTTTTAATCCTATTTTAATTTATGGATATTATACACTATAATGTTCCGTAAATAGGGAAACTAATACATCTATGCGGAAACAAGTCCTTATTATACAAAAACGATGAAGACGTACATGAAACAAATTTACTTTCTTTTTCTTGAAATAAACTTTTCCTTTATACAATTACGAGCATATGCATACCAAAATTTTTCTCAACTGAAGATTGGGTTACCATTGTATCATCTTGAATGCGAATGCTGAAATGATTAGAATGAGAAAAAAATCCTACTATTCCATTCCTCCCAAATATCCCTCTGCACCATACACTCCCCTATGTATTACTTTGTGTAATCTAAATTTTAGGTATTGTTTTTAGAAGGATACATATTTGTATGAGTGATATTTAAAATACTAATAAATGATGATTTGTTATCTATGAAATTGTTTATTTGTAAAACCAACAGCTTTTAGCAAAATTCTGTATTAAGCATTACCAATTACATTTATTTATACTGTTTTTTTTTCTTCAACATCTACCTCAAATATTTTTATATACGATATTTATATTTTATATTATATTATATTTTATATACGATTTATATATATATACGAAGGGTATTCTGAAAATCAGAAATCCGCCCCACCCCCACTGTGGTCGGAGTTGTGTGTAAAAGTAACAAAATAGAATGTGACACAGAAGATAAGACGTATTTTTATTTTTCCACAAAATTACCAAATACATTGAGACATTAGTGATACCGCTTGATAAGCGTAAAAAACCTTCTTGAAAATCTCAGGACTTTGTATGCTGAAAAAGAGTTTAATGACGGGTCCGTATGCAGAGCCCTTATGTTTTCCTTGAATGATTTTTACAGCTTATCAATCGGTATGACAAATGTCTCAACATAGTAGTTATATTGAAAAGTAAATAAAAAATGACTTATCGTTAATACCCATACAATTTTTAAATTTTCATACACAGCTCGGACCGCAATCGACAGGGGTAATTTATTTTTAGACCTCCCCTCGTATATTTATTTAAATCGCAGCGTCTTTTTTTAATAAATATCATAATATGTTAAATATTTTTACAGAAACCCTCCAATAAATATTATTTATAAAATACAAAATTTCAAAGAGATGAAAGATGCAACCGGAAGTGCAATAGTAGAACCCACATTCTGGAGCTTTTTCCAAAAATTTTCCGAACACCTCGTATGATATATCATTTAAAATATTTTTAGCCACACTTTCATTTTATTCACCTGCAGCCATTGATTCCAATATATTAAGGGGGAACGATAGAAGTAGGTCTTTGGGGGGGGGGGGCTCTTTTCTAACTTTTGTCGACAATAAATGTGCTTTTACGTCTTTTATTTTTCAAAAAATTTCCGAACACTTAGTATGATATAACATTTTAAATCCTTTAGGCCACATTTCATTTTATGCACCTGCCACCATTGGTTCCAATATATTAAGGAGTCATGATAGCAGGTTTCTAGGGGGGGGGGGTCTTTTCTAACTTTTGTCGACAATAAATATGATTTTACATCCGACCTTTTATGGAAACGTCTGATAATTATTATTTATGAAATACAAAACTTTCGAATTCGCATGAGGGTGTGTTAAAGTTACGCAATAGCAAGCCTCTGGGGGCATTTTTCCAATTCTTGACAATACTCAGATGATCAAACTTTTATTATTCTTTGAATATTCTTTCGTATTATGCTCAATCGACTTAAATAATTCAGTTCCACATTTAACTGAGACGTTATAAGGCCATATCGGATTCATTGGTCTATATAACGATGGAATTTAGTTCAGCCAATGTGGTTATTTATAGGTTAACATATTTTACTTCATTTTTTACTGCTAAAGATCACTCTCTTTCTTCTAGGTTTATCGGTCCGAACGCAACGGGCTTCATGGTTTTTAATGATATTACATATTTTCGTTTTCTTTTTTATGACCAGGAACATTTTCCTATCTCTGCTTCTTTATGACAAATAACAGCGGCGTTTACATTATTCAACATGTTTTTATCCTTTACATATTTTTCCCCTTTATATCCCCCCTCCCTTTGCATACCACCTTTATATCGCCATGGTTTACCTACCTCTTGTTATAGTGCCCCAATTCCTTCAACTAAATTAATTGTGGATTGCTTTTAGAATGGGGTTTCACTACATTAGGCAGATTTTAATTGAAATTACTATTAAAGCATGATTACGTAATTTGTTTCACATATTAGAAAAATAACTGAAAATTTTGAATGTAAGTAAACTCATTTTTGAATATTTACTTCCAGACTGTTTAATTAAAATGAATTTTCATCAACATTTTATTTACAACTTATAAAAAAAACATTAAAATATAGAAATATATGTTATTAAATTGAAATAACGAAATATATTTTAAGGTTGTCATTATATTTATCTAAATACAGTATAAAAATATTCCTCTAAATCCCAACATTTTTCTAAATTCTGAGAATGTTTAAATAGTATAATCAATCCTTGAAAATGAATTATCACAATAAATAACATATTTTTAGTGTAAAATTTAATAGGAATATTCACTGTTTACATTGAATTTTCCGATTAAATTTATAGCTGATTTTATTGGGGAGAGGGGATGGGCTTAGTAGTATTATCAATCATGGTAATGTTTATACTGTTTTTTTTTTAATATACAGGCCACAACATTAATTATGAACAGATAATATTTCATATTGGCAATTGCAAAGAATATTCTTTCAAAATGAAATATATATTAAATTAAAGAAGAATATTTTATATGTATATATTTTAATGAATTTTATATGGATACTTTAATGTGCATTTTAATTTTATTTATTTGTTAAAAATAAAAAGGAGAAAGCTCATAAAATTGTTCAATACTAAATTTTACTACATTTTCTGAAAAGTAAAACATTACAAACATAAAAAATGCCATTGAAGATAAAATAAACTATGTTTATCTACTGTTAACTATATGTATCTTTACTATTTTTGAATATATTAAAATAGATAACTCATGATTAATAGTCTCTAGTTAAAATTCATTAATCTTCAGAAAAATATTTACGGTTAAATGCTTTGTGTGAGTTGAAGTATTTTTTTTTCTTTTAAAGTTAAATGTCATGCCAGAGTAAATCATTGACTATCATTAAGTTTTTAAAAATACATAAAACTTAAAATTTATTATATAAACTTATTTTTCCAAATTTGCTGATTTAAATTTAAAATAAAACAATAAAAAATAATAAAGTTTAGTTAAAAAAAGATAAAAGTTACAAGATTTAAGCTTTTAGCTTTAATTATTCTTGAGTTCGAGAAATTATGAAAAACCTATCATCAAGAAAAATGCATTTTTACAAGAAGTTTTTTTACGAGTATTATTGATTAAAAGCTAGATTTTGAAAATCTTTATAAATATAAATTTTCTGTGCGTGTGTATATCACTGAACTCCTCCTAAACGACTGAACCGATTTTAATGAAATTTTTTGTGTGTGTTCCATTGGATTCGGGAATTAGATTCACATTTCATCGAAACTTATTCAGTACTTTTTTAGTAATTAGGCAAAAACTAATAAAATTAGTGATTTTTCGCTAATTAAAAGTGTTGAATAAGTTCCACTGAATAGAGTGCGGAAAGAATGGCTGAGAGGTCTAAGGCGCCAGGTTTAAGGTCTGGTTTTCGACGAAAGAGATCGTGTGTTCGAACCTCACTCCTGAAAAACGTGTTTCTTTTACGATAATTTTTCCTGTATTATAATTTTAATTAACCGACTTCAGAAAATCGTTAACTTTTAACTAAAAAGAGAAAAATAAACTTTTCTATAAAAAATTGAACCGACTTCAAAAACTACTGCAAAGTGAAAATTAATTTCCTTACATAATAGTAATATGAAATTAAATTAAGAGCGTAGTATTTATCATGCGTATGATTATATTTATGTAAATTTATTTGAATTTTAGAATTCGGTGCCAGCCAAACCAATTTCAAAATTAAAATTAAGTATACAATGCAAATCTTTATATATATAACTCTTCTCTGCGTGTGTATGTCACTGAACTCCTCCTAAACGACTGGACCGATTTTAAGGAAATTTTTTGTGTGTGTTTCAGTTGATTAGAGAATGGTTTAGATTCACATTTCATCAAAATTGATTCAGTATTTTTTTTAATTAGGCAAAAACTAATAAAGGTAGTGATTTTTCGCTAATTAAAAGTGTTGAATAAGTTCGCCGAATAGAGTGCGGACAGAATGGCTGAGTGGTCTAAGGCGCCAGATTTAAGCACTGGTTCTCGAAGAAGACAGTGTGTTCGAACTACTTTACTCCTGACTTACGTGTATGATTTACAGTAATTTTTTCTGTATTACAATTTTAATTAACCGACTTCAGACAATCGTTAACTTTTAACTAAAAAGAGAAAAATAAACTTTTCTAACAAAAACTAAATCGACTTCAAAAACTACTGCAAAGTGAAAAATAATTTCCTTACATAATTGTAATAAGAAATTAAACTAAGAGCGTAGTATTTATCATGCCTATTATTTTATTTTTGTATAGTTATTTGATTTTTTGGAGTCGGCGCCAGGAAAACGTCTGCCGTGCACGCAAGTATATATATATATATTATTTTTGTATATTTATTTGATTTTTTGGAGTCGGCGCCAGGAAAACGTTTGCCGTGTACACTAGTATATATATATATATATATATATATATATATATATATATATATATATATATGTACAGGTTGTCCACTCTCAACGGTGGCCAATGGCTAATTTCTAAACTATTAGTCATAGACATATAGTTCCAATTGCAAAAATGCTTTAAAATAGGTAAAGAATTGTTTTTCAAGCGATTTAAATCAAAATAAAATTTTAGTAAAAAATTACGAAAATTAACTTTTTATACGGTCTCCCAGGCCTATAAGTGATATTTAGTAAATTTTTCCCACTACTCTAACAAGTAAGTGGAAAAAGGTCCCATTTATATAACATTAAAATTGACCGAGTTATGAAACTTTAAATTTCATAACTTAAACCACTGATCTGTATCAGAATACGGATGAATTGGATTGAGCTTTAAGGGAACGTACACTAATTGCTTAAAGTATTATAAAGGGCGTCTATTTCCAACGCTGTCCAATAGCTAATTCCTAAATCATTTGCCACAGACGTATAGTTCCAATTACAAAAATGTTTTAAATGACATAGAGAAATATTCTTAAAGCAATTTAACTGAAGGTGCTACCACCGTATAAGTTTTACAGAAGTGTTAATTTTTATTAATTAACTTCTAGATTAGTTAAAGTAGTTGAAGACGTGAGTTTTAAAATTCTCTTTATCGAGAAAATCAAATTTTGGGAAATCGCGATTTTTTTAAAAACATGTGTTCTTTGAATTAGCTTTTATTTTGCTTAAAACATTCGTACGTATGTTTCCCTAGCTCAAAATTTCTATTCAAATATTTACTCACTTCCAAATATTCGATCGAATTTCAATTTGCACACTTATTTATATTCAATGACAATATAATATTAATACAATTTTAGGTGCATACCATTTATTTATTTTATAGCACTGCACCAAATTCTGTTAGTTTAAGTAATCTAATAGAATTTTAAATACATGTTATTTTGTAACGATTTGAGACTGTTGCTTTTCCTATTTTAAATTAACAAAATTCCTGTTATTTTTTTACTTATGTTTTTAGTACATATTTTGCTTTAATACGTAATCATCTACATAAATTCAAAAATAATATTGCAAAAAATTATTTTACTCTCAATGTTTAATATTAAATTTTATACCTTGCGTCTATTTTTATTTCCAGTATATTTGTGACTGACCCCTAATTTGCAGCAAAAAAGATGCTTCAACTTTAAACAGCTATTACTCGGTCAGTTTTAATCGCAGAGGAATGGGACTTTTTTTGTATTGCTTGTTAGAGTAGTGGTAAAAATTTACTAAACATCACTTATAAGACCGGGGGACCGTATAAAAAGTTAATTTTCGTAATTTTTTAATAAAAATTTTATTTGGCTTAAATCTTTCGAAAAACAACTCTTTGCCTTTTTTTAAAGCACTTTTGCAGTTGGAACTATATGTCTATGACTAACGGTTTAGAAATTAGCCATTGGCCACCGTTGAGAGTGGCACCCTGTATATTTCCTATTCTAATTAAATACGAAATGTTATTGAAATGTCATTTTAAGCATGAAAAACAAAGAAAAAAATTGCAATTTTTTTTAAAAGAAAATTTAAAGATTTTTTGCGTTTTACATCCTTTTAAGGAAAAACTAAAGCCACATTTTAAATGTTTACATTTAACCCTTTAAAGCGCGATTTTTTCTATTTTTTGTAAAAAAAATTTAAATCTATATATTTGTCTAATAAATATAATAATAGTAAAAAAATGTCAAACTATCTGCAAAAATCTCATTTATAATAATGTGTTCCTTATGTAGAAAATTAGGGTTTTGAAATATGTTGTTGCTATTCATTGCAATTAAATGAGCTTAAATTAATTAAATTCATCTCTTTAACCTTCTCACCGTTGCAAGCTGATACACCAATTCACTAATTCATGGGTTTCGCTAAAATAGAAGCATTCTTTAAATCAATGCAATTCTTCATATATAATCCAGTTTTTGAAAAATAAATGTCGATTATTACTCGTAAGCTATATCCGTGTATGTAAATTTGTTTTTACCGTACTGGAAAGAAAATTCCTTTTTTAGAATTAAAAAATAATAATAAGGAGAAAACGATATTGCAAGTTTCTTTAAATATTTTGATCGCCGATATATACAGGGTCATTCATAATTCCCACCGAGGTTTCGAATCGTTATAACAAAAAAACGAAGACGAATATGGAAACTAGTATGTTGTGGCCATCACAAAACTTTCTTCTATCCTGTTGTGAGTCTATCCTGTTTCTTCCTCCTGTTGTGAGATTTATACCAAAATGTAATCAGCGTCTAATTATGTTATATATTATAGTGTACCAGAATCTGAAATTTCATGAAGTTCTCTGCATTAGTTCTTGAGATATAGCTATCGCAAAAAACGTGCAAGATGTAGCATGGCAGCGCCACCTATTGGGCAATTCACACAAAACCCTAATCAGCGTCCATATATCTCAAGGTATCCCGGAATCTGAAGTTTGGTTAAATTCTGTGAATTAGTTCTTGAGATATAGCTATCGTGAAAATCATGAAAAACGTAGCATAGCAGCGCCACCTGTTGTGAGGTTTATACCAAAATGTAATCGGCGTCTAATTATGTTATATATTCTAGTGTAACAGAATCTGAAATTTGATGAAGTTCTCTGCATTAGTTCTTGAGATATAGCTATCGCAAAAATCGTGCAGAATGTAGCATAGCAGCGCCACCTATAGGGCAGTTCACATGAAAGCCTTATCGGCGACTATGTATCTGAAGGTATCGTGGAATCTGAAGTTTGGTGAAATTCTGTGCATTAGTTCTTGAGATATAGCTATCATGAAAATCATGAAAAACGCGCATAGCAGCGCCACCTGCTGGCCAATTTACACCAAAACTTAATCAGCGTCTATGTATATCAAGGTCTCACAGAATCTGAAGTTTGATGAAATTCTGTGCTTTAGTTCTTGAGATATAGCAATCTTGAAAATCATGAAAAACGTAGCATAGCAGCGCCACCTGCTGGCCAATTTTCACCAAAAACCAATAGGCACTAATTCATATCAAGGTCTAACTGAATATAAAATTTTATTAAATTTCGAGCATTAGTTCTTGAGATAGAGCACCCACAAATTTTTTGTCACATACAGACAGACACACAGACAGACAGACAGACGGACAGACTCACAGACAGACATTTTCTAAAAATAGTCAAAACGTGTTCAGGACCTCCTAAAACGTATAAATCCGTCGAAAACCGGAAGTCGAAAATTTTCATGAATCCAATACTTTCTTCTTGTAAAGATAGAAGAAAGTTAAAATAAACATATGAAATTATTCCGAAACTATTCAAGTTTTACTTACATACATTACAGGTTTTCTATGTGTGAACCCTTGGTCACACGGCATACATCAATGCGATAGTCCAGTTCCTGCCATACTCTACTCAACATGGTACTGTCTATGTTATTGATAGCACGTGTTATCCTTTCACGCAGGTCAGCTAAATCACGTGGCATAGGTTGTACAAAAACCTGGTCTTTCACATACCCCCATAAGAAAAAGTCATACAGTGTTAAATTCGGTCGCCTGTATTCTCTTCACCTGTAAACGCCATTTTTCTTTACTACAACTGACTTCAATACAGATGTTACTGCCATCTACCAGCAACTAATTAAATTAGAACTTGAATAGTTTCGGAATAATTTCATTTTTTTTTTCATATTCGTCTTCGTTTTTTTAGTATAACGTTTCGAAACCCCGGAGGGAATTATGAATGACCCTGTATATATATATACATTTTTTATCGGATAGATATCGTAGTCTCCGAGCTATGACACATAATGAAAATTATGATGTTTTAAAATGCATACCATATATGACAACTGGCGCAGTAAAGGCTTAAATTCTTTTCAGTGGAAAAGCAGCATTCATTTATCAACTTAACGATCTTAATTTAGAAATATATCATAATCCGCATTATCAATTTCCATTAAAGTGTGAAGAAAATTAGAATTGTAATTATTTAATAGAACTCACTGCGGTTAATTGAATTCTACAGATATTTTCTCATAATGGCAGAATTTCATAATGCTTTTCTCTCAATTTGTGATCTTGTTCACGATTAGAAAATATTTGCATTTATAAATCATGTTAAGTAAATATTGTTTATTCTTTAATCGGGTAAATTCCGCTAACATAGTTTGTTTAATACAATTAGTGCTAAAATATATGTAACGTCCATCAATGTGTTAGATTAAATATGAAAAGAGCATAAATATTTAATTTTTTTATACAAGTTCATTTTAAAATACGCAAATGATGTCACACTGTTAAAAATCTGCTTCTTTTGTTGCATACGCACTCCACCACTTGTATGTAATAGCTCTGTTCCGACCAATGAGCATGCTCCATAATATAGTCAAGTAATCGTTTTATATACTAGCGGCAGAGTGCATATGGATCAAAAAGGAACAGATTTTATGCAGGGTACTTTATAAAACATAAAATGGGACATTAATTTTTGTCGAAACAGTAGATGTGCCACCCAAACCTGAATCATCCTCTTTAAGGGGACAGTGAACCTTTATTTGAGCTAACCTTCTATAGCAATATTGTAGTAAAAAAGGTCTATTTCTGTGGTATAATTGTGCAAAAACTGTTTGTTCCTATTATAATACCATTTATGAAGGTTTTAAGAAGTAAATAATGAAGGTAATTTTTTTTATATACTTTAAATCTGTTTTTCTCAAAACTAATTTTTCAGCGTTTTTAGATTTTTTTTAAATGCTTTTTGCGACATAATTTTTGATCAGTATTTAGGGAATTGATAAGGAAGTAATTCTGATATTGTTTAAAGGAAATTCTGTAAGTTTTTTTCTAAAATTCGTTTTCTTTAAGATGGTCAGATTTAATTTTATACTTATTAAAAGGCAAAATTCTGATGAAAATAGATATAGAATTTAGAAAAAAAATCTGTAAAATATTAACTATTCAAGAGGCTAAAAAAATTGTACGCAAGTTTGTTTTCAATAGAATTTTAAATGATAAAAATGCAAAAGCAAGAAAATATCTCAAAAATTAAAACATGAGAAGTATTTTAAAATTTCGTTTAATTTTTTTTAAATGTAAAAACTTTAATAAGATTGGTAATTTTTGAAGGTATTCCATATGCTTTTCTTGAAATGTATATATGCACATTTTTTTAATAAAAAATATTATTATTATTATATATATACATATAAAGTCCACCGTCTTATTAAACGAAAAAGTTGAACATACTACATATGCACGAGATCTCGGGCCTTTTTACAGAAGGTTGTTAGACCTTCTAAGTCTTTTTGCCGATCCCCTCCCCCACACACTCAGACCCAACATTTAGAAAATATAAAATAAGAAACAATTTTCGCTTAATAGCCGAAAATTACATTTGAATAAACTTATAAAATTGCAATTTACATAAATTATACATTTTATTTGTGAAATTTGGAATAATGGGAAACAATAAAAATTAAGAATCGTTTCCGAGGACTTTTCTGCCAATTTCAACTTGTTATTTTTCTTAATAAGATGCAAATGAAAGAAAAGCATTTTGTAATTCCATTACAATGAGAAGAAATATTTAAGTTTGAGCTGCCTAGTAGTTTTCGCAGTAGCAGTAGTTAGTATAGTAGTATAGAAGTATATTTCTAATAACTTCTTAACTTCTTATATTATAGTAATTTCTTATATTTCTAAGGATTTATGATTTAGAAGAAAATAACTTATATGGGACGCAAAAAGACAAAAGAAGTAATTTCTCTCGGTTTAATGGGGGTTATATCGGGAGCAGTAGCCGCCTTATACAGTAAGATTGATATGTTTTTTTTTTTTTATTCATTTTGAAGTTGCGTGATATGAAGTTCTATTCAATAAATGTTATTGCGGTACTTGATGTCTGTTTTTCATGTAACAGAATTCGGCGTTTCAAATAGTTGATTTTCTCCATAAAATTTAAATTGTATTCCTTGCTTTATTAGTCCCAGAAATCCTGTCATGAAATAAGGCGAGAAATAACATTAAAATTTTGTGTTAACAAGTAGTCATTTGGGCCGGAGATTTCTTAAACCTGGTTTTTGAAATAGTATTTTTGAACTCAATTGCCTATTAAGCTATTAAAGTGAGAAGAGACCTACAGACATTCTTTTTTACATTTACATTTCTTATTTTTCAAAAACTTTTCTGCGCTGGCATAAATAAAATATCTGAGATTAAAAATAATAGTAAAATGTGAGAATTTACAACGTTTTCGTCTAAAATTTTATACATAGATCTTAAAATTTAATCGAAAGCTATTTACTAATTATTTTGAAAATTTGTACGTATGTTTCTGAAACCGCAGCGTAATATTTTTAAGCTAGCAGAAAAATAACTTTAAAAAATAAAGTTTTACCCAAAGAAGATTTTTACTGCGCAATTTTAAATCTTATGGATTACAATGCCATGGCAGCGATGCATATGTGAAGATAATATACACAACAGGCCCGCATTTGCCGGAAATCCGACTTTGGATGCCCAACGAAATCTTGTGTCATTCTAGAATGTTAGCCATATTATCCAGTGTTACAGGAAAACGATTAATACAAGTGTTTTAAATGTCGAAGAATGAAATTTTTGAAGATATGCTAACTTTTTTTACTTTTTACACATCCATTAATCAAGTGTACTCCATATAATAGAAAGCCTAATTCATGCGACTGTCATCAACAGTTCCGGGCTATCCGCTTCACTTTTTATATGCCAAACGACTATGTCGGTTCTTTTATGTTAGGACATTGGCGAGAAAAAAAAATTAAAATTCGTATTTTCCCTCCATTGATATTTCATTTCATATACATAAGCAATTATTTCCATGCGTATAAAATTTATTTAATTTAAAAAGTCCATTAATCTACATTTATGTAGAAACAAAAGTAATTTGTATATAAACAAATATATATGTTGCATATCTTTATGTGCATACAAATACATGTAAACGAAACAGAAACCAAACCAGGTTTGTTTTAACAATTATTCACATATTTTGGCTACTTTTTTTTTGAAAATCGAATTGCGCAAAGCTATAAAAGAATACCAAGGCAACTGTAGTGGAAAAAACGTAAATAAATAAATAATCGTAATAAAAATTTCAGAAATTAAAATATTTGGCAAAGATATCATACACGCACCGAGATACTTAATTGGTGTTATTTTGCTTGGCACGTTGACCTGGATTTTATTGTGTATTTACTGCGAATCTTTATATTCCTTACAATTCAGAATTAGATCCTTAAGCTTTGCAAGTGTAGCCATTTACGATACTTTTTCACCTAATTTCTCAGATGAGAAGAATAAATTTTCCCTTTTAAAACCTTTAACCGATTTACATATATTCGAAATTTTTATTTCATTTAAGCCTTATTAACACTTTTAAAATAAATATGATAGATAATTTTGCTAAAATTCGGTCCTGTCGCTGACGCCATTACTTTATATGTACAATTTACTATGCGTTACATGAAAGTAAATAGCCTTCGTCATTAATTCTACAACTGAATATCTTTTACGTAACTTTAAATTTAACAGAATCCTTCCTCCTGGGCCTATATTCCTCGGCCTTTAGATAAGCGGCCGATAAAAAAATAAACCAAAACCAAATCAAACTGTTACGATTGTATGAAATTTAATGCAAATTAACCTTTAAATAATAATAATGATTCCGGTAAAGAAAAATAAAATAAAAATTTAGGAAAAACAAACAAAATTGATCAAACTTAGCTGCAACACTCTAAAAAATAAAAGTGTAAATTTACACACAAAAATGTATAAATCGATGATACAAAAACGATTTGTTTATATGTGTAAATTTGTGTGTAAATTGCCAAAATACACGCCTAATGTGTAAATTTCAAAATACACATTTCAGTGTGTAATTTGAGGATAACACTAAGTGTGTAAAAGTTATTGTGATCACTCATGAAATACCCACATTAATGTGTAAATTGCGCAGTAATACAGATATATCTGTGTTATATTCTTACTCATTGATCTGTGTAATCTTCTGTGATTACACTGATAAATATGTATTACGCAAAAAACACACATTATTGTTATTGTAATTTACACAGTTCTTTGCGTAATATGCAAAATACGCATATTCGATGGAGGTTCAATAACTATTGTGTCTAGTGTATATGAAATATCTGTACTGCAACGGGTTGATGTAGAATATCGATATATTTATGCTTAGTTTCAGAACCGTAGCTCCAATATTCATATAGTTTTGTATGGAGGAGTAAAATGGGGGAGGGGGTAGTTGAAAGTCTGATTTTTAGCTTATGGGGTTAGATTTGTGACAGTGGATGCGATAAAATAGTGTTGTTTGGACTCGGGATCATAGTGATGCACACACTTCTCATCCACTATCACAAGTGTAACATCATAAGCTCCAAATCAGCCTATCACACTCACTCCTTTCCTCTTGAAAACTCCCTATAAATAGGTTTTTAGAACTTTACCCCTCCCTTTAAAACTACGCTACTATAGCAGCTACGGGTCTAAAATTCAGCATATAGCCATTTAAAACATTAGTTTTTGATATTCCTCATCAACCATCATAGTACAAATATTACTTCTCTGTTAGTGGGGAAGTATGGGACACATTGTGACATTTTCAATTTCTTTAATTTTAAAATTGATTCTTCAAATTATATTTCTATATTGCTCAAGGACATTAGAAAGTGTTTCATTTTGTATTCTATAAATCAAAGTTTTTGTATTTGTGTCAAGTAAAGTTGATTTTATTATTTTTGCAAAAAGTGTCCCATTCCTCCCCACTCTCCTCTAAATATACACATAAAAACTGCTAATTTATTTTCCATATTCTTCCTTGCTTTTTAATTTTATATTTTCCCCTCATTTATATATTATTCAGAACATGAAATTAAAAATTAAGATAAAGAAAAATAAATAAATAATTAATGATAGATTTTAGACTAATCAGATGGAATAATCATAGTTGGTAAACTTGCAATCTCCACACTTTTTATTTTCAGAGTTCAGACTCAATTTTTCATTTTTTATTTTTCAGACTCAAGATACAAAGTCAATTATATTGAAGGTCCTGTGTTACATACAGTTATAAAAGTAAAATTTAAAATACTATAAAAAATAGAAAAAATGTATGTAAACTTCATCTCACAGACACACACATAATACCTGCAAATGTTTTAGCTGATTTGTTTATATATACATAAATCACCTATATTACATGTTGAATTTTTTTCTGTTCATAAATATTCATCATTACAAAGAATTTGCCATATAAAATATTATCAGGACTATCAAAAAAGCTGTTGAATCATTAAAGTAACATCTTTTGCATTAAATTTATATTTAGAAATTTGTGTCTTAAAAAAAGAAAAAAAAATACAAATATATTTTAACATTAATGAAATTAATCCTATCTTCATAAATGAAAATTTCAGATATTCTAATTAAAATTTTAGATATCAAACTAATGTGTATTTTTATTTATCAGCTACAGTAAAAAATAAAACGAGAAATACTGTGTCTATATCCGAATATCAATTGATTCTTATAAATTTTTGAAATTAATGCTCGTAGAATTTATTTGATAATTACATTTGTGTCTTAAGTGTATAAAACTCACCCGGCGGGGGATATATATGTAGAGGGGGAGGGAGAGAATGATAAGTTCGATTTTGAATATTCATTATGACACAACTGTTATAATTTTTTATATACATACAATCACATTTTTATGTCATATAAGTTCTGTAATAATATGCAAAATTGGAATGGAAAAATGCATATTTGAAGAAAAAGACATTACTTTAATATAAATTTTCTTCAGAATTTTTGATCTGGAGTTATTTTAAATCAACGTATTTGCGCCTTTTTGCAATTTACTTCTGTGTATTTTTATTAATTCTATAATTAACAAGAAAAAATTATGTGTTCTTTACTATGATTATTTTAGTGGTACATAGTTCTTCCGATGTAATATTTTCAAATTAAAACACAGCTGAAAATTTAATGTAATTAAGATAAAAAATTAAAAAAATTAATTTCTCAAAACTAAGAAAGGTAACGTAGAAACTCAAAAGCAACGCTATAGTTTTAATCGATGATAAACTTAGTTAACATTATACGTTTCATAATTAAAAAAATTCAATAAATAAATAAAACTCAGACGAATTGTTTAACTTATAAATCAGAATATATAATTTATAGATATGATATACATTTGTATAATAGTTTATAAATAAACTATAATATCTTTCACGCAACCGAACCAAAATTTAAAACCTCATCCCCCCCCCAAAAAAAAAAAAAAAAATGTTGATGTTTATTTTGCTACTGTTAACATACATTCATAAATTCTTTTTAAGATGAAAATTTTTCCAGAAATAAATGACTTTAGGTACAACAGTTGTTATTTTAATAGACATTTATCAGGAGTTATGTAATGTTGACATTTTTTAAGGCAAGTAAATTATACGTGTAAAAAATTCTTATACGTAAAAAACAATCCAACAGGTATCATATACATTTATGCATAAATATAAACAAGCCAGATAAAAAAATTGGGGGTAATACGGACGTATGACATTACATACCTTATATTTTATAAGAGAATAACTTATTATATACTATATTTTTCTGAACGAGAGCGCCTGCAATCAGCTGGACACACCATTAATTTTCAACTTAAACATGATGAAGCCAAGTCAACGAAGATTACGATTTTAGATTTCTATGCTACATTCGCGTCTAACTCGGGGTTGAAGTAGTTCCTGAATACAACCATCAATTGCACTGCGAACTGAAGTTAAACTAAAATTACAAGTTAAACTTTAAAATGGATAAAAGTTTACAAGCTACCAGACGGCTCAAATAATTTAGGGTAAAATCAAGCATACTTATATTTGATGTGCAAAATGTATAAATAACTCACGATACGATTTAGAATTATCTTAATTACATGAATTATATTTTATATTACATATTAAATGAATTCGAAATTGTTTTTAGATTTTACTGAAGATTAAACTACTATCCTTTTAATTAAGGGGGAGGGGGCAGCACAAAAGAATACCAACAGTACAAAAAATAAAATTTAATTTTATGAATATGCATAAAGTGGGATTATATCTCTATTATAATGCCTCGTTATGAAGTCTTTCTAATGTCGCTTTAAGAATGAAATCTAGCACTATTACTGAAAATTACAAGTAAAATTGTGAAAAAGAGCAGTTTGTGCGATGGCTGAAAGAAATTACGATTTAATCAAAACCTATAATTATACAATCAAGCATTCTTATATTTGATGTGCAAATTTTAAAAGGGAATTCGGAAAACGAAATTAAAATTTACTAATTAAATGATTAAAATTTTACGTTATATGTAACAAAATATTTGTTACATTTGTTACATGTGTCGAGATTAAATTTTTTTAACTCCTTTTAAATGTTCACGTCTGTCTGAAAACTTTTTGCTCAAGTACATTAGAGGATGTTCTTCATTATTTTTATTCAACTGGGATAAGACTACACCAATTCTCAAACTTGAAGCATCACATTGAAGTATGAAAGATTTTGTAAAGTCTGGACTATATAAGACAGGATTCTCAGAGAGTTTAACTTTTAGTTCATCAAATGCTTTTTGACAGTCATCATTCCAGTCTATTGCTGACTTTCGAATCTTTCCTTTTAATAAATTAGTGAGAGGCGTCGCAATTACAGAAAAGTCCGGAATATAATTTCGATAGTATCCAGCTAAACCCCAGAAAGATCGGATTTCGTGTTTTAGTAGTAGGAATTGGAAACTCTTTTATGGCTTGAACTTTCAGTTCTCCTGGAGTTCTAAGACCTTGACCCACTAAGTGTCCTAGATATTTGACATAAGCTTGGGCGAATTTACATTTGGATGGCTTAATATGCAGTTTTGCTTCACTCAATCTTTTAAAACTTCTTCTAGGTGTTTTAAATGATCTTCCCATGTTTGCGAGAAAACCGCCACGTCATCCAGGTAAGGCACCGCATATTCTTCACAATTTTTCAGCAATACGGCCATAAGTCGGCTAAATTCATATGCAGCATTTTTTAAACCAAAAGGGAGGCGCAACGGTATGCACGTCCAAAAATTCGTCACAAAAGCTGCATATCTTTAAGCACGCTTGGTTAATGGTATTTGCCTCTGGTAAGATCTAAAACTAAAATGTATTTGGCTGAAGACACTTTTTCTACTAACTGTTCAGTGTCGGGCAATAAAATTTTGTTCGAGTCACTTTATTTAAACGGCGATAATCTAATGCAGGGTCTTGCTTCGCTACCGGGAACTTCAACTAAAATTAATGGAGAGGCAAAGTCAGATTCACCTGCCTCAATAACTTTCAGTTTCAACATTTTCTCGACTTCAGCCTTTAGAATTTCCGTCTGTCTAGGCGACATTTTATAAGGCCGGGCACAGACAGGGTTTTCTGACTCCAGTTCAGTATCATGTTCAACTAAATCTGTGCATCCTGGTTCAGTCGAAAACGAGTCAGCATATTTTCCAATAAGTTGTCCTAATTCTTTTCGTTGACTTTCATTCAATCTTTTATTTTTTTGGATTTCTTGCCATACTTCTAACAATGCATTGTCTTTATTTTCTTCATCCAATTTAGGAATTTCATCCTATTCTTCATCATTAGAGGTGGTTTTTGAAGTAAGTAAATTTACGTTTTCCACAATTCTTTGCTGGTAAGGTTTTAAAGCCTATTTACATGATACACTTGGGACTTCTTCCTTTCTAGATTGTATATAACGTAGTTAGTTTCTGATAATCTCTTTATTACTCTTCCAGGTCCTATCCAACTAACTGACGGTTTATTTGGTTTGGATGGGGCTACAATTAAAACTTGATCACCTTCCTTAAACTCCAGTTTTCGGGCTTTGATATCATACCAATATTTTTGTGTTTGTTTCTCCTTTTCCATATTTTCTGCAGCAAGTTCTTGGCATTTCTTCATTCTGTTCATGAAGTCAAATACATAGGATATCACACTATCTTCTTCTATTACTTGTTCAGTTAAATTTTCATAGAGTAACATTATTGGAGTTCTTAATTTCTGTCCATGGACTAATTCTGCTGGACTAAATCCAGTACTAGTATGAGTTACAGTTCTTAACCCCTTGGGGACGAGCGACCACTATATATGCCGGCACCTATTGTACTCAGATCCCGCGAGACTACCATTCATTCCGGCGCTGTTTGTACTCACATCCCGCGAGACTACCATTCATGCCGATCAAACGGAACGTTTTGTTTTTCACAGTTTGGCATATAAAAAATTTATACTAATTCTATTTGAATGTATATTAAGGAAGAAGACTTCTCCTTCAAACTAGGAAAGTTAATAAAAACATTTTTTTTAATCCACGCGAATTTAATTTTTTATGGAAATACTATAATGGAAAAAAGATTATTTTTTCATCACGTCTTTGTGTTTCATAAATATTTTTACGCGTCTAGTAAAACTTTATTTTTCTTTATTAGAAAAAATTCTACTGAACTTGAGAGGGAAATTTTTGCGGTTAAAGAATACGATCATTAGAAAGCATATAATTCACTTAAGTAAGCATATTAGTAAGCATATGCACGTTTACGAATGACAACATGAACATCTGATTCATGGCTTTATTTTTCGCGCTTTTATCTCGATCAGAAATACTATTTAGTTGCAAAAATCTACTTCATCAAGATTTCTTGTTTTCTTTCTTTTAGAAGGAAAGATTTATCTTTTTTATCTTTTTATTTTATTTCAGAAGTGCTTCGCAGTTAAAAAAATAATAAGAAGAAGAAAGAAAGAAAAGTGTTACATACTGATTGTGAGAGCTGATACGCTGATAATATATTCTCAGCGCCACTAAGTTAAGAATATTTTTCTGCTTTCCTCTTTTGATTTTACTTTTCACGCTTGTTTAAATTAATTCGTTTTAAATTAATAATAAATATTTACGCGATATCTTTTATTAAATTCTGACTATTTTAAAGACTATGCCCATACATTAGCATGCATATTTTGAATCAAAAATCCGTTTTAGCTGTTATCTATACATATAATAAAACAGTAGGACCCGGTGTGTCTGTACATTGAAGATAATTGACAAAAATGGAGTCAGGGCGATAAAAGAAAACCAATGAAACACAAAAAAAAAAATTTTTGAATTTTTTGTCTGTCTGTCTGTCTGTCTGTCTGTCTGTCTGTCTGTCTGTCTGTCTGTCTGTTTGTTCGAGGTTATCTTCGTAACTACTGAATGGATTTTTATGCGGTTTTCACTAATGAAGAATGCACACTCCCGGGCAGTGTATAGGCTTTGTTTCATCAAAATCGGACAACAGACAAAAAAGTAACAAAAAGAAACAAAAGAAACTATTAGGTGCGCTGCTCACGTTTTTTAGTACATAACGTTTTTTAGTACATATAAAATCCAATAGATGTCACTGTGCGATTTTAAAACGCGCTATCGTTATGTTTTCGCCAGTCTACTTAAGTATGAGAAAGTTTCAAGCTGGCTGTCGTTCCATGTGGTTTAGTCGGTAGAACGTCAGTGCGCCATACTGATGGCCCGGGTTCGATTCCCAGCATGGAATTTTTTTTCACTATGTTGGCATTAACGCCTATAAGCAATTAAAATAATTTGAAATATTGTATTCAAGGCGAATTTTCTCTCTGGGAAAATTTCCTTGCATTAATATGTCAGTGTAATTTTTTTTTCGATTTAATTTTTTTTTCGAAACTTTGTTTTTCTTAAAAAATTACAGTAAATATTTGATATTTCCCAACGTTTTTTGAATGATCGACTTGCTTTTTTTTTTTTTTAATGTATGTCTGAACCTTATCTAACTACTTCTTCAAGATTTCTTTAGATAAACCGACCAGCGTAGCGGGCGAAGGCCGCTAGTAATTGAATATAGTCCATGCATTATTTGATGTTCAGTTATATATATTTTTTCAATTTCGAAAATGCTTTCAACATTAATGGCATTTTTATCAGTATATTTAAAATTACTATTTTATTTCATTCACTATTAATTACTTTTAATTTCATAATTTTATTTATAGTTTTAAATATTTAATACATAATATATAACTAAAGATATTTTAACATCAATAAATTCTTTGATGAATGTATTTTAATTTATTATTCAAGTTAACTCATTATTATTAAACAATATCTATACTAAACAATATCCTTATCTATCAAATTACTTATGTTATGCTATAAGTGATATATTAAAATAAAATGGCTAAAAACAACTTTTGTTTAATATATCACTTGTAGCATAACATAAGTAATTTGATATTTTAAAGTGATGATTCATATTATACATAATTTTATTTAATATTTCATTTTATAATATATTACTATATATATATCTATATCTAGCTATAATGAACAAATTCAGCGGAATGCATATTTTATTTTAAAGTATAGTTTTATTAACTTTTCATTTATTACTATGCAATACTTTTTATTTGATAAATATTTTATGATTTATTATATTTTTATATATAATTTTTGAATTTCCAGAACTGCTTTTAAAGAAACACTTCAAATTTGCATTTTATGCATGTTTCTATAATAAGCAATAAACACTAATATGCAGAAGTTTTCACACGAAGAAATGCTGAGGTCGACACAAGAAATAAGCTCATTCTTCTCTTTTTAAAATTTATTTCACACGTTAAACACTCACGAGACGATCACGACACAAATAACAAAAAAGTGAATAGCATTTTATATCACATATTCTATAACAAAACCGAAACAACGCTACACCATCTCACTACACAAAAACTCCCAGCGAACCCGCACTTAACTGGAAAATTATTCTTTTTTTGGAATGTTCTTTCCTTTCTCTTAGGACGACTAGCGCCATCTATCGTAGGCTTAGGAATTAAATTCTCTAGAATTAAGTTCTTTGCAATATATATATATATAGATAGATAGATAGATATAAACGTTTTTACTTATAGTAGTTTTCGGTCCTGATCGGCGTAGATCTGCAAAAATTTTTCAGAAATTCAAACATAGGAGCGACCGCAATAGATAGAATTTTTTATACGAAATATACCTAAAACTTGCAACAGATACACATTTGCACTGTGAATAAGTAAAAAATCTGCAAAGTTACTCAGAATTTTACAGGGAACTGAGATTCTTGAGCCATTATATGTAACTGCAACCTCAGTTAAAGATAAGGTTTCAGTATTATTACTATAATTTTAGCAGATTTTTATGTTAAGATACAGACAAAAATTAGTTTCCTAGATATGAATTTTTTTTTCACTGTGAAAAGAAAACTTTAGTAAGTATGCATTTTTTTTTAAATTTAAAGGATTTCTATTTAGTTCACAGATTATTTATTTATTTATTTTAAATATAAAAAGGATAATTAATCGTTCACAATGCTTCAGTATGTATCAACCCATCTATAGTAACGCTTTATTGAGAATAATATTAATATTCTGTTATATATTATATATTATGAATGATATACACATGTTATCTGAGCATAAAATCTCCCCGGTTGTTCCCCAGATAGCTTAAATGGTAAAGCGTTGACCTTGCAAATCCTTGGATCTGGATTCGAGTCCCGTCCTGGGCAATTTTTTGCTCTGTCGGAAAAAATCAATTCCTATGATAAATAGTAATATTTTTCATAATAAAATTCATAACCAAAATCTTTTTATATTTTTATAATGCCATTTTCCTTATTAAGATTCGAAAATAACAACATGAAACTTCATATCCTGAATTATTAATATAACAAATATTTTGTACCAAAACCATACTTTAGTTTATTGTTATATTAAAGACATCAGTCTGATTAGTTTATCTTAAGCTAATCATTTATCATAAATCCAAAGTACTCCTGAAAACTACTATTTGTTCAAAATCATGCATTTCATTCTTTTCCTTTATTCATAAATTTAGACCTGTCATATGTATTACAAATCAACGGCTTGTGTCCGATTTGAAAAATTGGATTCGAGATTGGACTCAAGTCCGTTTTAAGAACATTTAATTGGACATTAGAGGACATCTTTTTAAGTATTTACAAGCAAAAGACATAGAGCATATAACATAAAAAAGTTATTTTAGTAAAATATGCCAATTCACACCAGCAATAAAATTAAAATTTCATTTACATAAATATAGGGTGTGGACTGTGTTTCAGAAAACTCATTACCTATGCAAAATGTCACACTCTACGTCATTCTTTCGAATCTTTTTCAGTTAGGGGAAATCAAAGCTAACTTTCCAATTTTTTTATAGTTTTATTTTTGTGTTTTTCTTACTTTTTCCTATTTTTCCTATTTTTACAAAACAAAAAGTATTGGATTCGTGAAAATTTTCGAAAAGAAGCTTTCGATGGATACACACATTTTCGGGGGTCAAAGAAACCGAAAAAAATATTTTTTACAAATTGTGTGACTGTGAGTCTGTAAGCAGGGTGGCGAATGGTTAGTTAAAAACAAAGTCAATATAGATGATAAATACCAGTATTTTTTAAAAAGATAAATTCAGTTTTCATAATCTCTTTATAGCACTTTAAGTATTTTCTGCAAGAAAATACTGGTACTTTCCTCTTTTCCTTCCTGTGTTTTTCCCGGTTTTCCCTGACCGCTCGCCACCCTGGTAAGTCTGTCAGTAAGTCGGTCTGTATGTGGCAAAAAAATTGTTGGAGCTCTATCTAAAGTACTGCTGCACGGAATTTCGCAAAACTTTAGATTCTGTTCGACTTTCCTATAAGCTAGATTGGATTAGTTTTTGGTGTGCATTGTATGACAGATGATGCTGATATGCCGCATTATTCAAAATTTCCTTAATAGCCATATATCTTGAACTAGTGCTTGGATTTTCATATAACTTTATGTTTAGTTAGTATTTATATAACATGGTGCTAATTACGTTATATTGCAAATTGCTCAACAGGGGGGGGGGGCTGCGATGAAGCATTATTAGTGATTATTGCAATAGACTGTCTCACGGAATTAAGCACAGAATCCTACATTACATTAGATTCTGTGAAACCTTGATATAAACAACACCAGATTATTCTTTGATATGTGTTGATCAACAAGGGGCGCTGCTATGCTGCATTATTTAGAACTTGACCCAATAGCCATTTCTAAAAAACTATTGCAAGGATTTTCATAAAACATTGTACTTAGTACTTGATATTAAATGGTGCTTCTTGCGTTTTGGTGCAAATCGCTCAATAGTAAACGCTGCCATGCTACATTATTCATGATTATCGCAATAGCTCTGTCTCAAAAACTTATGCACGAAATTTATTAAACTTCGGATTTAGCTAGTCCCTGATATAGATTAGTGTTATTTAGTTTTTTGGTGTAAATCACTTAACTTATGTTGCTGTATTTTTCGCGATTTAACAATAAATGTATATCGAGAACTAATGCTTGGATTTTTACCAAATTTCTGATTTATTTAGTACTTGATAAAAATTTGATCCTGATTAGTTTTTGGTGAACACCACCCAACATGTGGTGTTGTTACCCAGATTTTTGTTTTAAGATTTTGCAGTAGCCCTATCTCATAAATTAATGCCCTGCTTGTTATCAAACTTTATATTCAGTAATAAGTTGACATAAATTGTTGCTGACTGGATTTTGGTTTAAATCACCTAACTGATGGCGCTGACATGCTGCATTTTTCAGGAAGTATATTAACATGTATAAGATAGAAGAAAGCTTTGGGATTGCCACATCTGACTAGCTTATATGTGTATTTTAGTATCAACAAGATATTGGATTCGCTACATTTTTATCTACAAACTGGCTCAATTATTTTTCAAAAACGTAAATATACTTTTTAACTTAAAATGATCAAGTCTGGTGACTTGTTTGTCTGATAATGTTACAATTCAGTCTGTTACGTTGAAAAGTCCGAGTCGTTTGCAAGGAAAGTTTATCAACCCACTAAAAATGTTTAGGATAAAATTTTCAAGCTAAACATTAAATGATTACACATGCGATAGATTGCTTGTTAGTTAATTACATATTTTTTATTCTAATCATAATGGTATAAAAATGATGCATACATAAATGTAATAGAAAGATTGAATAGAGAAAGTAAATGACAATTACTTAATTTAAAAGACTACCTGTTAATCATTTTTAAAAACATTTTCTTTTTAAAGACAAAATTTGTAACCACTGTCTGAAAGAATCACAATGAACTCCAACAAAAAATGGAACATTTCCTTTAGTGCAACCCTCGTGAACTTATTTCTTACGTTTCGAGCGCAACACCCACTTATGGATTGCTTTAGATTTGGAGTAAAGTTCAAAGAAATAAATGGAAAGACAAACTTAAACTTTTTCATTCCTTGAATGTAGTATTTTTATATATTTTTAGGCTTTGGTGTATATGGTATCATATTTGAACATGGAGTTCCAAACAGCTTCCTTGCCGGGACTGAGTTTTTTTTCTCACCCCTTTTATCTGATTTTTTATGTTTTATTTTTGAAAATTTCTTTTATTTTAGGTAATTCTTTTTCCAATTTCAGCTGATTTTTAATAGAAAATCAGTCAGTATATGTGAGATTTTTTTTATTCTCCCGCCGTATTTACTTCAAAGATGCAGCCTTATCAAAAGTGATAACTTCATTTGATGTAAGGAATATTTATTTGGACGCAGAAAGAACACATTCTTCATAAACCATAAGGTAAGATTGAGTTGAGCAACTGACTAATAAGTGAATCACACCGAATCGTTGGTGTGAAAGATTTCGATGCTTTTGGTGGGTGTGAATTAAGGTAAATAAATAATTGATTGTTCCGGATGTTGATGAATGTGTTATTATTGCCACTGAGCTGTGATGAACGCGAGGGGCTAGTATGTATGTGGCGTGGCTAACAGCATTGTTTTTGAGCTAAGAGCAGCCCCGTTTATTCAATGGCAAATAGTCACAACCTTCCCCTAATTATAGACAGCAGTTGTTTTTGACAGTATGTATGGGCTGTTATTAGGGAAGAAGGTCGTTTGAGTGCATGATTTCATCTGTTGTGTATGTGATTACCAGCACGGAATATTAAAAGTATAAAAATGCTCAACCACTAATGTCTGTTTAAATTTGAAAGCAAGAGTTTTTTTCTCAAATACATACAGCGACAAGTATTTAGGTTGAAGATTACAAAACATTAAATTTTACAAAGGTACCTTTAGAAAAATTCTTTTTTTGGATATCTTCAGATTTTGAATTATGAAAATGTTATGACGATCATTTTAGCAATAGCAAATGAAAAATGGCACAAATGATTTTGGAACTTTAGCATAAAAAATAACTTAGTATCATTATATATTGTGACTCTTATGATTGATTAATTTTAATCAATGCAGTGGAAGATAGCAGCAATAAATAAAGTCGCCTTTAAATCCCTTCGCGTAAAGAGCCTTTTAATTACTGTTTATTCTTATCACTGGTTTTTCAGAAATTTTGTGTAACTAAATCTTGAAAATACTCTGAGTAAATAAATAAATTTTACAATAAAAAATAACTGGTAAGAATAATCAGGAATTATAAGTACCAAAAATGGCACGCATATTTATCGCTCGTTCTCCAAAAGCGATTGAATAAATAACGTTGAGTTTTGGGAATGTTGAAGACATTCAATGGTATTATACGGAATGTTAAAAATTTACAAATATTCAATGCAATATTCGTATATGTTAAGATTGTGTAAGGAAAGTTATCAAATTTTAACTGACCACTATAAAAAGGAACATTTATAGAAATGTTTATTTATATTTAATCATAGAACTGTTTTTGTTCGAGTAACCCGAATCGTTTTTAGCTCACAGGCTATCATAGTCTGAGAGCTTATGTGCCCGCCCGTTCTCTATGTAATGTACGTTCGTACGTGCGTAACGCGATAACTCAAGATAAAAATATCCGATCCACTTGAAATTTTGTGTATAGGTATACTCTGATAAGGTCTTTCCCTGATTAGCTTTTGGAGTTCATTCGATTTGTATAAGAGGGGGAACGGGGTGCTTATGCCCCTCCCCTTAATTGGTATAAATGGGATTTTCATTCAGACTTATCAGTTTTCGTTCAAAATTTAGATATAGGATTATTCTGATGAGACGCCTCCATGATTGGTATTCAGTGTTTATTGGATAAGTATAAAGAGAGAAAACGGGGGTTCTAATGCCCCTTCCCTTAATTTATATAAATGAGTTTTTCATGCAGAATTATCAGATTTCGTTCAAATTTCAGAATAGTTTTGGAAGTTTAATGATTAAGTATAAAAGAGGGGGGATAACTCCTCTTAAATTATGTAAATGGATTTTAATTAAGAATTTTCAGATTTGCTCTGAATTTTGGATATAGATTTTTTGTATGATAAAGCATCCCCCTGATTAGTTTAGGGGGTTCAATGACTAAGTGTAAAAAGGGTAAATGGGAGGAGCTATTTCGCTCCCTTAATTTTTTCTTTCAAAAGGAATTAACTCTTGAAAATATAAGGTTATAATGTACAATTAATATCCGTAGCCTGTGAGCTCAATGCCATCAGTTTAACTGGGCATTATTTTTTATTTGTAAAGACTATCCATTTTCATTTTAATCTTTATTTTTACAGCGACTAAGACATCATATGGATGTTTTCTTATTTTCTTAAATACGAACAATTAAGCATTTAAAAAAAGAGGTAATATATACTGAATTAAGTAAATAGGGTTTTTGATTCCATGAATTTTTAAACAAAGCTATATATTATTGCTTTAAGTAAGTAGTTTCAAACGTATAGTTTTAAATCTGACATTATTCATAATAATTTTCATTTTCATAATAATAATAAAAATAACTCATGGAAAAGATTTATCCATGAAAAATGCAATTTTGCTGCGATTAGCTTAAAAGCAATAACAACAGAAAACTTCATAACCTGTAAGTATTAATCTCCTAAATCATATTTTGTACAAAAGATTACTTTCCCTGTTCAGCATGCTGCAAACTTTAGCATGGTTTGTATAACATTCAGAAGCTTAACTGAATCATTTATTATGTCTCTCAATGGTTATGAATTTTAATAAACTTTTGAAAAATAGTACCTAGACAAAATCATGTACCTTATTGCTTTCATTATTCATTATTTTTAACCTGTCAACAATATTACAAAGCTAAGTAATTTTCTTAAATAAAGTTTACTATGATCCGTGTAATTTCTCTTTATCATTTCGAACTTTACCTTTTCAATTATAACAAGGCATTTTCAAATTTATTTAAATAAAAAAATGAAAGCAAAAACTCAAACAAATTTATTTTATTTATATCGTCTAGATTATAACTATATTAATAAACTTTATAAAAATTACCATAAAATAAAGATCAAAGCAGGACGCGTTTCGAGCTAAAATAATAAAGCTTGTCAGAAGCTGAAGTAGAGACTTTTACATAAGGTCACAAGGTCAAAGATGAACTGTGCAACTTAGTTCATCTTTGGCCTCGTGCCCTTATGGACATGTATCTCCTGTCGAATGCAAAAAGCGTCCCCAGAAACATACATCTTGCTGAACCCGCTATATATAAGCAGATGGCGATAACAGAATAAAGAAAAACTATTAATTTTAATCAATATCATGATATATATTAATTGTTTTACACCGATTAATTGACTGAAGTAGAAATTTTAGACGAAAATCAAAGTTGGTATAGTATTGAATTATTAATATTAAAGTTTTAACATGTGTAACTAATTTTTGAAAAAATAAAAAGTATGAGATAGAAAAAAGTTTTGGGAATGGCGGCACATCCAACTGGTTTATTATTATTATTATTTGTTTAATTACAATAGATATTTATCATCGAATTTTGATACACACACAAAAGACCAACAGTGATTTACCTTTTAAATAGTTTATTTTCCTTTCCATTTTAACCTTTATTTTTAGAATGACTAAGATATCATATGGCTGTTTTCTTATTTTATTAAATATGAACAGTTAAACATTAAAAAAAAGACGTAATATATACTGTATTAAGTAAACAGAGTCTTTGATTCCACGTATTTTTAAACAAAGCTATATCCATTGTTATTGATGTTATTTCTCGTCAGGAATTTTGGTTTTATGTGTAGTCCCAAATTCGTATTGTTTTGCTTTTCCATGGTAAATACGAAGATGAAACCACACACCATTTGTAGTTCCAAAGTATTTGGGGCCTGAAGATTCTGTTTTGGTTCTACAAATTTCATTTGTATTCATATTATTTTTTTAATTTTTCTTTCCATATTCAATGTGCTATGGGTTATTAAATATTAAATTCAATGGTTAATTTCAAATGGTTAATAGTGTTTACTATTAATGGTCTTATATATATATATATAGAAACAATTTTTCAATTTTATACTTTGCTTATTTTTTATTTAACGTAATTTTTCCCCATTTATAAATTTTAACACATACTGTTGAACTTATGAAGCCGACTTGAACGACATTTTTTTTCATATTGGATTCCCTCATTTGATTTGTATCTTCGCATAAGTTTTGTTTATGATTCTGTAACACAGATCTTGGGTATAAGAACATTTCGAATGGGGAGACGATACATGATGCAATGTGTTCTACAGAAACCAGAGTACTTTAAGGTATAATCTCAAAGTAGACTGAAGTGTCTTAGGCAATGGTGACGGATTCACGTTCTAAAAAGGTATGAGCGTCTAGGGCCGCACTTATTTGTACCTCATCAAGAGGGGATCACTGACGGATAAGTGAAAATATGGAGATGCGATCTTCGTATCGATTGTAATCCATTACGTTGCAGCAATATTCGGCGAATTCGCTTCCATGGATGATAATGCCGGATTGCATCATTCTTTACAAATAAGTTTTATTTTAGACTAATAAAACATTTAAAAGGGTTGGTCAGAATATTTCATAGATATTCGTATCATAAAACATGCTTTAAACCTTTAAAAGATATCCTTACGAGTCACTTATTCACCCCACAGACAATTCATCAATTGAAAAATAGAGAAGGAGTTTTTGCTTATGATGATTTGATAATATTATTCATTCTATGCTTTACTGATACTTATTACGTCTGATAAATATTTTTTGTTTGTTCGTATAAGCTCAAAATACACATGTTGTGGTTTGCGAAAAATGGACATTTAATACCATACTGTTGATTATTTTTACTTTTTACATACCTTATAACACTTATCTATAGTAATATTAAAAAGAGGTAAAGTTTATGTGTTTGTTTGTTTGTATATTTGCAGTCGTAATTTCTGTAACTACCAAGCCGGCTATAAAAGTAATGGCAATATGGCTGATAATGACACTTTTTCTTACAATACCGACTATATTTTAAATCAAAACCTCCACTTCAGAGGAGAATGCAAAAACAAATAACTTTCTACAAATGTGATTTTTGTGTTACTTAAATCCCTAGTAACTTGAAATTCCGCATAGCAGTTACTAATACGATATAAATACACTCTAAGAATAATTTCTAATGTTAAAAGAAGGTAAAAAGGATGAAAATATCTCAAAAACACTCAATTACGATTCATATGAAATTTCCAAATATTCCTCACCAAATTTAAACGCCATATTCATGGTATCAGTCATTGTTTCAACATGGGGGTATATTTTATGCCAACGTCAATATTATTTGCAAGCTAAACTCTTTTGTGATATAGTTATTTATAAGATGCTTATGCTCTCTAAGAATGTTTCATTAAATATTCGAAACATTAAAGTTTTTAAATTGCACGAAAACTTAAAATTCCCAGTGGTAGTTACTTATTTGATGCAACCTGTGTCACTTATATGATGCATTTTTAATGGAATTCGAAATTTAGCAATGGGGAAAATTTGCAAAAAGCATTCTAAAAACATTTTCATTTCAGATTTCAGAGAATATTAAGAAATAACAAGCTTTTTTGAAAAGAAATATACATTGTAAATTTATAGCTACATAATTTATGCAATATCTATATAGCAATTTATACTATAGCTATAATATATACAATCTCTGCTCCTATACAGGATTTAGTTGATGTTGGTACCATTATAATGTAGGATTTGGAGAATCAACAGCCGTTTTATATTGCAAATTTCATCGATAGAGAACAGCCTAGAACTTAAAATATTGTATGGTAGTAACATATACGATTTAAGTCCTCTATGACAAGTATGAAAAAAATCAATTAATATTAGAGAAAAAAAATACGCGAAAAAGTTTCTAAATTATGATATCCAGGCAATTGTTAAAGATCCAAAATTTGAAATTTGACATGCTAATTATTTCTAAGTCACAAAAGCTTTCTTAAATAAGAAATTTTAAAGAAATTTTGTAAAAATTTAAATTTTCTAAGAAATCTAAATTAAGAGCTAAATGAGTAAAAGGTGTTTTCAAAATGTTTACATTAAAAATTTTTTGTAAACTTAAAACTTACTTCAAAATAAATGGTAGCAACTTGATGGCTTAATCCTTGCTCCTATATACGCTGCATATTGTGTAGGTGTCATGGATATTACTCTATAAGAGATGCCGGTAAACTTGTAGAAATTTATGTGGTTTGAAATTTTGTGTAAAATGTTCTTAATTCTTCTCAAATTATGCTTCCAATGTTATTATTAAAGATAAATGTATGAAATTACTTATTGCATATAAATGATCTGCAAGAACAGTTATTAAAAATTTGAAAACTCAAAGGGGTCATATGACCAAAAAAAATTCTAAAATATTTCTAATTTAAAATTTGTATGAAATATGGGGCGATACCAAACCGATCTTAAAATTAAACATGTCATATTTATAGTGGCAGTTCCTGATACAAAATAGGCTATATTGTTTGCCATGCCATTAAAAAAATAAACAAAATGTGCAAGACAAAAAAAAAATCCTATATTAGCAATTTTTTATATTTAAGGGTTCTTTAAAATCCTGCATTAGGCTTGGTAATTATTTTTAAGCAGTAAATGCTCTTTTAAATATTTTATTTAAAAAATCTGCATTTTACAACATGAATTGCGATAAAAGTTTTGCTAAAATTATTTAAATTTGTATTTTAATGGAATCTGTAAAATTCAAAATATGACATTTCCCATGGCAGTTACTCATATCTCTATTCTAATAAAAAGAAAACTTACGCTGTCATCGCCGCTGAAAATGAACTTTTTGTGACCTAAGGCATTTATTCTCTAATATTTAAAAAAAAAACTGAAGATACATCGAGTGATATAAATAAAGCCGCCAGTGCACTTCCAGCTGAGCTATCCCGGGCGAATACTGGAGGAATAATTCACCTAATCAATCTGAACGATCACACAATCTGATTTGATACTTTGGATCAGCCCAAGAGAATAAATCGATAGTTAAAATATAAAAAAGCAGAAGACACTGCATATGAAATTATATTAGAAAAAATTATAATGTGATTATTCAATCGATAAATGAATTCTAACTGATGTAACACATGCGTCGTCTGCAGCTCCATATATTAACCTTCGATTTATTCGGCTGGCCTAATCCAAAGTAGCATGATATTAAGATTATTTGGGTGAATTAGTCCTCCACCATTTGTCCCAGATGACTCTGTTAGAAGAGCATTGGCGGTTTCAGCCTAAACACCCCTGGCTCGAATCCCGACCCGGACTTTTTTCACCCACTTGGAAAATTTACATGGGTCATTATTAATTTACCAATTGAATAATCGAGTTAAATTGATTTTAGCAGAATATATATGAGAAGCCCAGAAGCCAAGGGATACAAGTGACAATATTTCGATTTCGAGTAAATTGAGTTCAAAGATAAACAACAATTGTAATTGAACGAACTGCTCCATATATTAGCCTTCGATTTATTCGGCTGGCCTAATCCAAAGTAGCATGATATTAAGATTATTTGGGTGAATTAGTCCTCCACCATTTGTCCCAGATGACTCTGTTAGAAGAGCATTGGCGGTTTCAGCTTAAACATCCCTGGCTCGAATCCCGACCCGGACTTTTTTCACCCACTTGGAAAATTTACATGGGTCATTATTAAGTTACCAATTGAATAATCGAGTTTAAATGATTTTAGCAGAATATATATGAGGAGCCCAGAAGCCAAGGGATACAAGTGACAAAATTTCGATTTCGAGTAAATTGAGTTCAAAGATAAACATCAATTGTAATTGAACGAACTGCTCCATATATTAGCCTTCGATATATTCGGCTGGCCTAATCCAAAGTAGCATGATATTAAGATTATTTGGGTGAATTAGTCCTCCACCATTTGTCCCAGATGACTCTGTTAGAAGAACATTGGCGGTTTCAGCCTAAACATCCGTGGCTCGAATCCCGACCCGGGCTTTTTTCACTCACTTGGAAAACTACATGGGTCATTGTTAATTTACCAATTGAATAATCGAGTTAAAATGATTTTAGCAGAATATATATGAGGAGCCCAGAAGCCAAGAGATACAAGTGACAAAATTTCGATTTCGAGTAAATTGAGTTCAAAGATAAACATCAATTGTAATTGAACTAACTGCTCCATATATTAACCTTCGATTTATTCGGCTGGCCTAATCCAAAGTAGCATGATATTAAGATTATTTGGGTGAATTAGTCCTCCACCATTTGTCCCAGATGACTAAGTGACTTAGTTCTAAGTAAATTTCAGCTAAATACTGGCGTATAATAAAGTTTCAATATAAACTACAGAATAAACAAAAGTATACAAGTATGCTTCCATCTATTAGTATAAAGTGCTGAAAGTGAAATTTGAAACTATTATGTGTTTTCTTGCTAAACTAATTTTTCCCGTTATACAGTACATATCAACCGACTGATAAAACATAGGACTGCTCAAAAGATCCAGAATACATATTTGGCAATGGATTGTAACTCTTTATTACACTAAATAGCAAAAATTTTTAAAGATTTCAGGGTGTGTTGGTAAGTGTTCATAATCTATGCTTAACGCATGATTTTCTTACTTGATAACAGTTAAAATGCATTTATTTAATGCATAAAAAAGCAAATGGCTTTGTATGTCACGCTTCTGCTATATAGACGTTAACGGACACAACTGTACTTATACCCCTTGGCCTCCAAACGTTTCACTGTTTTGGGAAAGAGGTTAAGTAACTGACCCCTATAGCTCAGTACATAATTAAAAAAACACTCAACTCTTTACCTACAAATAAATAGACATATTTCCAGATAGCCTGTGCACCTAACTCAATTTTTTCAATTTTGTCACTTATACCCCTTGGCTTCTGGGCTCCTCATATATATATATATATATATATATATATATATATATATATATATATATATATATATATATATATATATATAATTTATTAACTTAAATATTTAAAATTTAATAGTGACTTGATAAATGGTAAACTAAGTTCATAAAGACTTACGAAAGTACATTATTACATTAATCTAAACATGGCAAAATAAATTTGAAATTAAATTTTCATTTCCCATGCATGAGCATTTAATTATTTACTTTGTTGTCTCCGTTGAGAGAATGAAATAATATTTTCGTATACTTTTCTCGGTTTGATAAATGCTACATATTCTTTTTGATACTTATTAAATATTAGTATACCAGTTTAGAAAGATACTCGCTGTAAATTAAATATTAAAGTTGTTTTCGGGTTTTGCTATATTTGTTGAATAAAAAAGAATTTAAAATTCATAAAAAGAAAGAATTCTTGAAAGACCATACATAATAACGTAATTCCCATATCTAGGTTATTTTATTAATAAAATGTATGTACACTTGTTTCAGTAGTTTATTAAAATGCCGCGAAATCTTGTGCTGAATCATTAATTGCATAGTTAATAATTTAAAATAACACTCATGTTTTACAATACAAATTTGTATAATATCAGTATAAGTAAGAACATATATATGTCAGAATTAAACATAAATATAATTAAAAAACTAGCAAAAACCATGCTTTGTTTGGATTCGCGAAGCATTATTTCATTAGATAATTATTTGAAAGTAACAATATTTTTCTTATATTATGTGGTATTACTTGATTATCCCGTCGATTAAAAAGGTACCGCCAAACTAAAAGATTAAATCCCAATGATGATGATAAAAAAATGTCACATTCACGTAATATCATAACATGTGCTCTTTACGCCATCAAGTAATTTTTAATATGAAGTTTTATCTGTATTCTTATTAAATTTTTATTAATTTATTTGTTATTTCGTTATTATATAAAAAAGTGCATCAATTTGTTTATTTAGGCCAATAGTTTGGCGATTTTGTATAATTTGGCGAAATTGGTTGACGAGATAACCAAGTAGAATCTATTATTTTTGCATCTTATTTAAGTAAAAAAAGCTATTTTATGTTTGGAAAATTTTAATTTTAGAAATGTAAATTTAGCCAAATAACTAAAAATTTCTTTGGAATTTTTTTATTTAGACATTAGAATGATATAAATAAATATATTTTCAAAGCAAAATTTGACATTTTTTTTTCAACTAAAAGCTCTTTTTTAAAGATTTTTTACATTTCCCATCATGTTTTCTAACAAAAATGGGTACTACTTGGTTATCCCGTGGACCGATTTCGTCATATAATACAAATCTCTAAACTATTAGCCAAATTGTACAAATTGAAGCAATTTTTTAAATAACGAAAAAACAAATAAATTAGTGAAACATTAATAAAAATACAAATAAAAAGTCAAATTAAAAATCATTTGATGACATAACAACACGTATTTTGTGTTTAATGTCAAGTAATATGACATTTACAATAATCCATTATTGGCATTTAATCCTGAAATTTGGCGTTAGATTTTTGTAAATAGAAGTTTTCTTATACGCCCATTAAAAACATTTCAAAAATATATATTAAAATATTTAATTGCTAAAAAGGACGTCATATGCTAATAAAATACATTAAAAGATCTTAATAATTTGAAATGCTTCGATTGAATTTACTCAATCATCATCAGAAAAACAAAATATACAAATAAAACACAAAGATGGAAAATGACAATAAACTGTTACAAAAGAAATTTAAAAATAAATATTTTCATATTGTGGTGGTTACTCGATAACCCCCCCCATATTTTTATTTTAATTCAATTGTATTAACTATTTTATTTCCTATCATCTTCTTTTTATTAATGTTCTCAATTTAAAATATTATTTCGATTTCGTTTCTTTTGATGTCTTCCCCTGTAAATTTTTCTTCCTTAGGTAGCTTATCGAATGTTCTAAAACGGTAAAATCTTGTTTGAATTCATTCCTTCCGGTTTAAAAAGCTTCTAGAAATTTCTCGCTTGTTCGATGGGTGGTTACTTCCGTTTAATCTGGCCCTCCCTTTGGCCTATCAAATTAAATTCCACAAGTGACGTGATTTAAGCAGTTAAGTGCCTGGCCACCTGCTTTGGCCTTCCTTCTATGAGTGTATTATCTTTTTTCCTTATTAAATTTATATTTCACTATACATTGACACGTAGCTTGGCCTCTTTTTCCTCGCTTTCCCCATTCTAATGTTGCCAACTTGGCGCATTCTGGGTTTGCAGTAACCCTTGATCTTTCCTCTCCTCTCTCTCTGCGCCACCAGTTCAGTTGAGCGGAGGCTGCACTGCAAGATGGATGGTAAACCTCCGAATAGTCGTTTTGCTGCGAACACTAAGGCTCCCCTGCCACTGCGATCTAGTCCGTTTGACCATTTTGCTATGCCGGTCACTCATATTTTTCATGCTGCGAAGACTAAGGCTCCTCTATCGCTGCGACCTAGTCCGTTTGGCTATTTTTTATGCCGGCTACTCATATGTTCTCATGGTTTGTTGAGAATCAGTTAATTTTTTTCCATAAACGATTTGTCGTATAATTCGAAGGGCCTCTTTTCAAATTTATTTCAAGTTCTTCAAGGTATTTTTCATATGATTGTTATCAGTGGAATCTTCTTTCCCTCCGAAGATATTGCAAAGAGTAGTCTTCTTGATTAACATATCACAGCTTCTTCTTTTTCAATTCATAAAAAAATCGCTCATACGTATAAAATGATTATTTTTGCATAAACGGGATCCCACAGGAAAGTATTAAAAATCTCTTTGTGATTCAAGTGTTTTATTTCTCTATTAAGTTGATAAAATTTCGTATTCTAAAAAAATATATATATTCTTCACATCTTTGAAAAAAGTGATAGATCATAAAAATTATTGTTAAAGTGAATTTATATACATATGAAGAAAAAATTATGTGAAAAGAAATATATATATTCCTGTGTATCATCCTTGTGAAACGTTTGTTTGAAATAAATAATAATCTACTTATATAAAGATGTGCATGAAAGCAAATATATATTGAAATATACAAGTCATGAAGTATTTCACAAATATTTATAAATAAAATATTTGTTCCTTCAATTTTTCTTCATTTAATGTGTCAAAAGTCAATTTATTCGTCGTCGTGAATACTTCTTCATTTGCTAAGAATTCCAGGTAACATTTTTCTTTTTATTTTATATTTTTCGTTTACAAATTACTTTGAGTTATTATTATCATAGTTAAAGAATTACTACTAAGAACTGTAATGGTTGCCTTTTGTCATGTTCTTTTATTACGGGTCTTTTGCTGGCATTCATCCAATGCAATGTATGTCTACCCACTATTATGATCACTTGGCCTATATTAGATGAAACAAAAAATAAGTGTTCTCATCTCTCTTCTCCCAAACATAACAGCTTCAATCTCCTTTAGAAAACACAACAGTAACAATCTCCTTTGGTGCCGTGTTTCCTTGTGAACCAATATTTTTCTTCTGGCACCATGTACCTCTTTGAATCAATTAATATTCTTCAAGACATGACAATTATTAGATGATATTGTGTTTTCTTTATCTATATATATATATTAAAAAAAATAAAAATAAATTATATCTTCATTATCTGTTCTTTATGCAGTGATCAATATTTTATATTCATCCTTTATTGATCGGAGTGTAATAAATGAATGCATAATATATTTTGATTTTATGCTGAAATAATATTTTTTTTGGAGCAGTAGATTCTATATAACATAATTTATTGATATATTTTTCTTGTCATGATATATATATATACATAAAAATTTTTGGGCCATGTTCTTTTGATCTGATGCTAAGAAAGGTATGTTGGTATTTTTCTTCTCTTCATCATATATTTATTCTTCTTCTTAACCTATAAAAATGATGTATAACGTAGATGAAATTTGTCAATATTTTAAATAATGGGTCAATTTATATATTATTTAGTAATGTGACCAGTCTATAAGAAAATTTAACCTGTCATTTATTGAGCTCTTATTTTAATTATCTCATCATGCCTCCCAAATCAAAATTAAATATTGCAATACAGCCGTTCGACGGCAACCCACAGACTGTGGAATTCTTCTTTGATCAATTATCTGATATACAAGAGTTAAATAATTTTTCTGATAAAGAACTATTTGTTCTCTTCAAATCAAAACTTGAGGGTAGCGCCTTACTCTTCTTTCTTGAAACACAGTCTCAGTTCAAGAACTATAATTTCCATGACATTCGGAAAGCTTTTATAGACTATTTCTTACCCTCAAAAAAGGCTGTTTCTCTCAAATCCTTGCAAAATTTAAAGTTAGATTCAAACGAATTAGTCAAAAATTTTGCATTTCGTCTGGATAAACAACTTCGACTTGCATACCCTAAATTGGATCCTCCTGCTCTCAATTCATTAAAATTCACTCATTTTCTTGAGGCTTTGCCTAAACAAATTAAGCGAAAGATTTTAGAAGAAAATATTTCATCTTTTGATTTAGCTCTTGAACGAGCAAATTTTCTTCAAGATATATACGACTCCCCCCCTAAAAAATCTTACGAGAATTATAATCAAGCCTATTGTTTGGATACTGAAAAAGTCCATTATAATCCTATGGCTTCTAATAATGTGCTCCATAAGACTCCTATAAAACATACGAAGGATAAAATTTATGTCAATTCTCAAACTACCTTCTCACCTTTGCAAACTCAAAAAGACAATTCTCATGCTTCTCGTAATTTTAAAAGAAAAGCTAGAACATATTCTCCTTCTCCACATAGACAAGAGGCTACAGATAAATATAAAAATAATTTTCGTCAACATAGATTTTATCGGAAACGTCCTTATCATCAACCCACCTTCGACAAATTTTCTCACAAATAAAACTCTGCATCCTTTTATCATAAACGAGATGTTGTGCAATGTGCGTTTTGTGGAAAATTCAATCATCGTATGGACACATGCTACAAATTTAAGAATATTATCAATGCTTCTAATCAAAACTCTTCATCTCAATTTTCGTCTAATCCTCACAGAAGGAAAAACTACACCTCTTCTTCTGAAAATAAAAACAATGTCTATCATTTAAACAAATAGGGGAGACTGGTTCTACTGACCGCCTGCTCTCCCATAATTTTCATTCAGGGTCAGTACATTTTAATGACAAAAACAAATATCAATTTGACAAAAGCTCTTCAATCACTTTAGTATCATCCAGAGCTGTCCAAACTTCCCCTCATTTCTAGATGGATCCCTATGGAAAGACGAAAAGTGAGAAAGTTGTTTTTAATTGGAGTGATGTGCAGAAGTGGAGATATCTTTTTACGGAATTCATTATTTTTGCATATTATTTTATAAGAACTTACTAAAATATTCTATTAAATTCAATTTTTAATGCCATATAATAATTGGAAGCAAAAGGCTATATTTAAAAAAAATAATTTTGTACTTTTCATTTATTTTTTATGTTTTTAAATTACAGCATAATGTTTTTGTATTAATGTTTATACTTGAATTATTATTATTATTAAAAAATAATTTTGCATCATTTATGTTTTAAATCATTACAAAATATGATTCTAGCATAAATATTGGAACACATATATTTCTTTTCTCACACATATATTTCTTTGAACAGATATTATGCATTAGATTATTTCGCTTGTTAATAGAAATTGATTAAAAAAAAAAAAAAAAAAAAAAAAAAAAACATATCATCTGCAACAAAGTTCCACGCTCATCCAAATCTTCGGATTATATTGCTAGAAGGCACGATACTTCTGCCCTCAGTTTTCTTTTTTAAATATTTTTAAAAATTAAAATGACCTTTTTTAACAGATCTTTTAAAAAAATAAAATCTTTAAGGGCTCTCTCTCTCTTTTTTTTTAAATTTATTTTTTGCAATTTAAAAAAGTGACTTATGAATAATTATTATTATTGTACAATGATTTTTTTAAAATTTTAATCACTAAAATGATTTTTTAAACTAAATTAAAATTAAAAAAATACAAACTTTGTATTTGTTCATTCAAATTATTCTTTGCAATTGAAAAAAATGTTTATTCAAATCGTAAATCATGTTTGTTATTACTGTGAATGCTCAACGATTATAAAAAAATATTTTAAAATTACAATGCTTTTTTTTATTAAAGGGATTTTTCCAATTTAATTTTTAAAACTAAAATCTTTTTATTCAAACATTTTTTTTTGTACAATTTAGATGATAATAGAAAAATTAAAATTTCTAACATTTCCAAATCTTCTGCCATTTTGCACTTACAATCTATCGATAACAACGTGCGTACGATGTGTCAGAGGGATATTGGCAGTAAGATCGAAAATAAATTTCGCCTAGAAAAAAAATTGAAAGCAAATCTCAATTCTGACAATGCATGATTCAACTTCAGCAAGGGAACCTTCTAGGAATGAAATGCAACAACGAATGACTGCAATCAAAATTAAAAACCCCCTCTCACACACAGGTTTAGTGCTGCCATCTATTGGCTTTGAGACCTACTAAGTATTTCTTGTTTACTATCAATTCATTTGCAAAAAAAAAAAAAAAAAAAAAAAAAAAAAAAAAAAAAAAAAAAAGATCTATATGAAATTTCGACATAATATCTGTGGAAAAAAAGGGCTTAAACTACAATTTACAACTAAAGATTAGTTTCAACTTTTCAAATTCTTGAAAATTTACATTTTTTCCCCAGTACATTGAATCTTAATGACATCCAATATAGAATAGAAATTATGAAGTTTTTGGATTACGTAATAAAAAATTAAACTGTGCTACTGGACATAATCATATTTCCCCCCCAACAAAACCTAAAAACAGTGTCATTTATAATGTCGCATACTTTCGCATTCATATTTTGTATTTTTAAAATATTTTTAAAACATACATTATTGATAAATGTGGTCCCAAAATCGATGTTTGTCAGCTAAAATTTTGTATCTGAAGATTGGTAAGCTTGAAGTTCTAATCTGAGTGCCGTCAAAATCCAGAAATCGTTAGACGCATTCATAATAAAATATTTGATTTTGTAAAAGTAAATATTTATTTCATTTTATATTTTAAAATAAATGTCCATTTTAACAATAAAAAATATCTTACTGTAATTTAATTTTAAAAGTGAATTATTGAAATTTATTTAAAGTGAATTTTTATTTCATTTAAATTAGTTGTAATTGTAATGTAATTTTATTTAACTTATTACAATTTTATTTTTTTTAATTAAAATTTCATTTAATGGTCTTATTGACAATAAAAAATATAAAGGAATGGATAATAAATGTCAACTTTATTTTATTAACTGACTTAAAAAAGCTCAAAACAAAAATAAAACGTAACGTCTCGATCGGGGCAGAACTCGCGATGTTTAGTTCTCAATCCCAACGACATACCGATTGAGCAAGCAAGCATGCAGTAACGCGGAGAAAAAGATAGGTAGAGAAAAAGGAAACACGCGTATGAATACAATAAATGGTTTATCAAGCATTTGCATTGAGATTCCCATAGAAATGCAGAAAATATATTCCAATTTTTCAAGACCAATACATAACAAACAAGAGTTTTCCTAGAGACTAGGCAAGTCTTATTCACTCTATCTTAAAGAGATTCATATTATATATAAGTTTTAATAAAATCTCCCAGGCAGTTTTCTAGGAACAAACACTATCGATTACGGTTTAAAAATGGGTATCAAGATCTTAAAAGATAAAGCAGGTAGAAATGTAAAAAATTCAAAATAGAATTAGACGGCAGATATAAGACTCTTTTTCAAAAATCAGAACAATGTGAGCTATATTTGCTGAGTTATTAAAAGGCGGCTTTCCGCATTTTCTTTGATCTCAAACTAGCTGTATATATGTTCCGCCATTCGACAATTCTACGATACGATTTTAGGCTTAAGGCTGCGTCACAGGAATACTACCGTCTTCCATGATAGAAGATGCGAAATTGAATTTTGTTGGAATTTTCCACTTTAACAAGTCTACAAATTATAATTTATTTATTTAATAATTTTTTATATCAAAACGTTCTAATTAGATATTGAGTTTTTACATTGCAGGCCTGTGTCGATATTTTTTAGGTTTTCATTCATCTGACAAATCCCTATTCTTATCTGTCCTTGGTCTGCCTGTTCGTCACAGAGCCCATTAAAAAATTTTTACAGGTCACATATTTCAAATTTTATTTACTTACAGCTGATACATTTCATAGGACAAATCATAAAGGACTGAAAAAAAGTCTATTGTTTTAATTAAATTCATTTTATGGGTATCATCAGTACATTTTTAAAAATAACTTTAATGTTAACGTTTTTCGTGTAGACATCATTGTTTGGCGGTAAAGCAACTATTATAAACAGAAATTTCTTAGACTGTACCCTGGTGTTGGAATTCAAATGTTTTTTACTAAGTTGGATTTAATTAAAACAAATTCGTTTTATTTGCTAAATATTCCGTTTATATCTTTAGCTTTCATAATATTTTTGTGGAATTTTATCTCAAAAACTTTTGCGATTCATTAATTAATCAATACCATTATCGTAATTTTTAATTTTGTTTAAGCAAATTTTTTCGTTATCTAGAAATTTAAAATTTTATTTTTATATCAGCTTTTTTTTTCAAATATATAAAAATAAAATAAAATAAAATAAAAAATAAATAATATTATTTGAACAGTTTTAATTTCATTTAAGTAAAAAAAGCTTCTTTCTACAATTATTTTAAAATTAAATTTATTGGTTCACAGTAATAAAGTTTTAATTATTTAATTATAACACTCTTACATTTATGTTAGAATTTAACAATTAAAAAATTTGGATTTATAAATTAGAAGATAAGTTGTTTTGAAAGAAATATTAAACAAATTTTTCTGTGCGATCTACGATCACATTTTCCCACGTGTTTAAGAAGAATGTTTAAATATATTTTCTATCTACAACCTATAAACGGCATTATTGTTTTACATTATAAAAAATAAAGATTTTTACTTTAAAAGCTATTATAATTTAATTAAAGTAAGAATGTCTTTATAACGGCACATTTTCTTAATTAATTATTTTTTTCAATTTGGAACACTGTATAAAACTACACTGCTCAAAACAATTAAAGGATATTTGAAGTTTTATATAAAATAAAGATATAAACGAAATTTTTTTTGCCGAAAATAGAAGAAGAGAATCACAAATGCAAAATTTTCTGGTTTTCAAACTGTGAAGTATGCAAACGTCAAAGTTCGACGTCAAAAACGTCGCTTCAGCGGCAGCGAATGAAATTTGACTTTCAACTGGATAAAAGAGAATGAAGACAAGGATGATCGGCATTCAGTGATTGCTTTGTTTCGATGATAACGATGTCTCAGCGAAGTCATTTGACAGATTCAGAAGCTTGGAGAATTGTTGGTAGGTTAGAAGGGGGCCAAACTCAAGCCGAAGTAGCGCAAGCCATTGGAGTGTCACAAAGTGTCATTTCCAGGATCTGGAGCCGTTTTTTGGAGAGAGGATGTGCAGGCCGAAGACCAGGGTAAGGTCGCAGACGGGCAACAACGCCCAATGAAGATCGGTATTTAGCATTAACCGAAACATTAACGCTACTCTTCTCCAACACCTTCACTCGGCTACAGGCACCACGATTTCAACTCAGACTGTACGAAACCGGCTCCATGCTGTAGGTCTGTATGCTCTCCGACCGATGGTATGTGTTAGATTAACATCAAGGCATCGTAGCGACCACAGGGAGTGGGCAACCGAGCATGTCAACTGGAGGAGAAATGAATGGAGCAATATTCTGTTTTCTGACGAGTCCCGTTTTTCTGTGCATCCGGATAATAGGCGTATTTTCATCTGGAGGGACCGTGGCAGTAGGAATAATCCTACGTTCGTACACGAAAGTGTGAGATTTGGCGGTGGAGGAGTGTTGGTGTATGGTGGCATCTCCATTGTCGGGCGCACTGACCTCTACATCATTCGAGATGGAGCTCTGACTGGTCGCCGATATAGGGATGAGATCCTCAGACCTATTGTAGTCCCTTACGCTGCAGCATTCGGAGATAACTTCATTTAAATAGACGATAACTGCAGGCCACATCGTGCAAACCTGGTGGAGGATTTCCTTTTCGAGGAAGGAATTGTTCGAATGGAATGGCCAGCGTGTTCTCCAGACATGAATTCAATCGAGCACGTTTGGGACGCTCTAGAAAGACGAGTTGCTGGCCGCCAATAACCCCCACAAACTCTCCAAGTACTGGAAAGAGCTCTTCTGGAAGAGTGGGGCAGAATACCTCAACTCGTCATTAATAGCCTCATTGAGTCCATGTCTCAAAGGTGTTCAGCTCTCGTTGCTGGCCGCCCATGGAAACCATACCCCCTACTGAAAATGATTTTCTTTGAAGAAAACACCGTTTCTTATTCTTTTTTTCTGATATGCACAAATTGTGTTTTTTTCCTTTTGTAGACAAATGCGCAATAAAATGCATTTTTTTCTGCCAAATATGTGTTTTTTATTCTCATATAATCTACTATGTCTGTCGACCATGTATCAATCAGCTAAAAAGTTTCCCAGATACAAAATCCACCTAAAACTGCAATATCCTTTAATTGTTTTGAGCACTGTAGCAATTAATTACAGAAATTTGCTAATTATAATCGTCTGAAAACAGAAAATAGTGTCTTTAATTCATAATGTTTTTTTTCTCTTTGTTATTTGATGAAACATTTATAGATTAAAGCATGTGAGTTGTTTTTGTTTCTAATAAATAATTATTATTTTGATCTGCAAAGCATTAATATGAAATTTTATATAAATCTGTTTTAGAATAAATCTGAGTACTTATCGTTTTAATGATAAGAAAGATTAAAATTACTAATTATGTAGCGGAAATAAACTATGACATTTCTATATTTTTTAGTACACACAAGCGAAATCATTCATTGTTCAAAGAATGCATAAATTTTACTTATAAAGTTAATGCCTGGACGTCATAATTTTAGTTGATTTTAAGTAGCGTATTTTCTTATAGTTAAATTATAATGTACATGTACACATTTTAAAAATAATATATTATGTATTCTATAACAAATTCTAGTATTTACTTACTGTTTATGGAGCTCAAGAAGCTAAAATGATTTATTTTTAATTGATATACCGCGCTATAAGAGGAATTATTGTTTCCTCTTATAGCACCTCTTATAGTATTGTCATGTGGAGAGCATCGTAAGACTCTTTGTTATACATGATTATGATTAAAAATACACGCTACTTTTATTTTAACATTCTTCTGTATTGTTTGTAACAATATATATAATAAAGAAAACTCTTGAATAATGGAAAATATAATATAAGGATTGGTCAATAGTGTTGTTGGTTTCCACATTTATAATAACGCCTGGTAGCATAGCATATCAATTAACATAAAAAAAAATAATACGAGTATTGCAAAAAAACATAATTTTCTGTTGAAAAAATATCTGAAATGATTTGTTTGATATGTAATTATTAAATACGCTATATGACGATTGGTCATCTGAGGTTTTGTTCATGAGGAATTACTTTGAAATTCCATGTGTGTAAATATAATAGTACACAGATCATATATTTTCGAGAATTTTTTTACCTAAAAACTCATAGAGGTCCATCAAAAAATTGAAAAATAACGACGAACTATCTTATAATCTTGTCAAAATTTAAGTCGCAAAATCTGGCTAATCTGAGTGGCTATTTTTATAAACTGCGTTTTTTTTGTGAGGATATCATGAATACTTGCAGAGAATTTAAGATTTTTATAAAAACAATCCGATGTTTTCGAAGATTTTTGCTTATGTTTTACAAAGCCCTTAATAGTAATAATATTATTAATAATAAAAAAACTTTTGCCAGAAAATGTCACAAGGAGCGTTGTGTGTATCAGTCTGCAATCGGAATTAAGAAATAATAAAAAATATATTACAAATGAGCGGGTTTACTAAAAAATTTTTGACAGCACATGCGGTAACGCAACCAAACTGTAATATGCATAATGTGGTATCTAAATTTATGCAGCATTTTTTGTCAAAATCTCAAAAACAAATCCGTGTTTGCCAAAATGAAGCAAAAAGATAAAAATGTGTATCTACTTATTTGATTACAGCCCTTCATCTTTTTACTTCTCCTAGGAAACAACGGATTTTTAGCTTATTTTATAAATGATAATTTTGCGAATTTTTCAAGCTGCGTTTTTGAGATCTTGACAAAAGTTTCGCCATACATTTTGCTAACACATTACGTAAATTACATTTTGATAGCGTTCACGCATGCGCAGTGAAACGTTTTTTAGCAAACCTTCTCATTTATTAAACAGTTTCTATTATTTTTTAGTTCTGATTACAGGGTACTATTTGCAATGTTGTTTGTCATATTTTTATATTTAGACTAAATAGAATTTGCTACAATTTTGTATGTAAAATTTTTATTATATTTAGAACGCTGCAAAATATTAGTAAAAGAACTCGTCAAAATTTGGGCCTGTTTTTATAAAACTTTAATTTCTCTACGTGTATGTATGCTATACTCCTAATAATGAACACAGTTTATAACAATAAGCCATCTAATCATAATCTATAGTTTGACTGATTTTGCTACATTCGTTTTGATAGTGTTAATCAAAAGATCTTCATTATTTTTCAGATTGCTGGCTGCCTGCTATACAATTTATGATTTCTTTATTTACCAGATGTATGTGACCTGTTTCATTTTGTTTACACACCTGGAGTGTCAGAATAATTTTTCATTTATTTTCCTAGATATTTACAAAACGTTTAAAATCGCAAGTAACCTGCCATTAATGGTGATATCGTGTATGTATGTAAAAAACTCATTGATTACTTTAGTGTACTAAACATGAATATTATTGTTGGGCGATTTTTTTACAAGTACGGTTTCTTTTTAACACTTTCCAACAAAGTTTAAAAATGTTTACGACTTCAGTTTGTCTGTCCTTCTGACCGCTCTCTAATTCTGGTAAAAATAGTTTGATTGCTTCAAAAATTTTAGATGTTATTGACGTTCACCATAACACGAATCCCATTTAGAACGAAGTTTTAAGCATGTTTATTTCATTCTCTGAGGCATTCAAAAGTACTATAGTACATTACGGGTAATTCGAAAAAATCGTATAAAATGAATTTTTAAAATGTCGCACCCTATCAAACATTCAAACATAATAAAATAGATATGCATTTGCAAAGAACACCAAAATAAGTTTTCTGTAAAATAGCAGCACATATAATAATTATAATTTATTATACAGTACCACACAAAACAAATCTATTACATAAAGGTATGATGAGAAATTTTTTTTTGGCATATTTTTTTATGCTTAAGTATATCTTCTATAATGAAAATGGTTTACGTCGCCAACAGTTACTATAAATTATTCTATGTAAAATACGAAATGCATAGTATTTACAGGGATGCACAAAAAAATTCAAATAGTACATTCTATCCCATGTTCTTCATATTTGCAATAACGTACTGTAAAAAAAAAAAAAAAAAAAAAAAAAAAAAAAAAAAAAAAAAATGTTACATTTACGGCAAAAACTACTGGCAGTAGTGTTGCCAGCAGTTTTTACCCTAAAAAATGCAGTAAATTTAGATGCATATATTTTTATTACATCTGCAATGCTAAAAAAATTCTGAAATTCACAAACATTTTTTACTTGAATTTTACAGAAAAGATCCCTTTTCACATCAAAAGGGCATTTTACGTTACAAATCATTAAATTCCGCCATATTTCCTAAAAATAACGAAACGGATGGAAATAAAAACAAGATGAATGTAGATTCTACTATTGCAGAATTCAGTTTCGCCTCCGATTAGAAAAATAAAAATCGATAGAAGTTTTTTAGAAGGGCGACCCCGTTTAGATTGCAATGAACTAACATCATTTTTCTTGTGTTTATCAGTATTATAGCAAACAGAACGGCGTGAAATACCCAATTGAATAGCAATTTCTCTCTGAGACATTGGAATTGCGGAAAAATAAAGAGATATAATTTGACATGCTACTTCTTCATTGACTAGATTCATCAAAAACGGATTTTTTCTTTAGTTTAAACGCTTTTTTATAGACTCTGAGTAAAAGGAAATGCAATTTAACAATAAAACGAATGGAATCCCGTCGAATTCGACGAATGAAATGTTTAAAAGACCCGATCGATTTGGTTTAAAAAAAAAGCAAAAGTAATTACATTATTGAATCAATATATAATAAATACATTTACAAAGTAAATGTCAAATTTGCCAGTTACAATTTTGCATGCAAATATTCGCACATATACAATCTACAGTTAAAATTGTAATAAGAATGCCGGCGAAATCCAGAAATTTTATTTTATATGCACTCACAGCTTTATTTAAAATAGCTTTATTAAACAAAAAAAAAAAAAAAAAAAAAAAAAAAAAAGTAATATCGGTTACTACTAGGTTATCCCATCGACCAAAAAATTATCGCCAAACTATAAGGTTAAATGCCAATAATGGATGTTCGTGAATGTCACATTCAATGACATTAAATACGATTCATGTGTTTAAAATGTCATTAAGTGATTTTTATTTCGACTTTTTATTAATATTTTTATTAATATTCTACTAATTATTTATTTTTTCTTTATTTAAAATAAAAATTATGTCAATATGTATAATTTGGCGATTTGTATAATTTGGCGAAAGCGGTCGACGGGATAACAGAGTAGTACCTAATATCGTTATGAGTAAAAATACGATGTTTTAAATAGCGACGTCATTTTCTCTTCAAATGTTCTTTAAAAGTTACTGTTTATGAAAAAGGCATCCATAATAATATTGTAATTCCCATTTATCTGTTTGCTGAATGACATAATTTTCCTCATTTGAAATTTTTCGTATTTTGATTTAGACATTAATTTTTATCATAAATTATTTTCTGTCACTTTATTTACATTATTAATATTATTTCTCAGTAAATATATTTTTTTAACTCAATTAGTGTATAATTATACGCAATCATTTTAGAAAATAAATTTTTATTATCGAGAGAAAAGCTAAACTGTGTTGCCACCATTTTGAAGAAATGTCATGAAAAAGCTTTTAAAATTAAAAATAAAATATAACAATGGAAATAAATTAAAAAATAATTAAAATGCGTACAACTACAAATAAATAGCTTTCATTTAAAAAAATAATTATCAAAATCGGTTGACTAGAAAATTCAGGGCTGATGACACGACATTTTTAGTTTGTCTGAAAGAAATAGCATCGGAGGCTAACAAGAAACGGAGACACACTGTTGTGTCGGGGACTCTATGACCGAGTGGTCAAGGCACCACACCGCTAATCGTCTGCGAGCGCAGATTATGGGTTCGGGTCCCACTGGCGCTATGGAATAAGGAAAACATAAAAAATATCTTTTAAATAAAAAAAAATTCTGTTTATTTTTCTCTTATTTATTATAAAAAAATCTTTCAAATTATTAGCCAAAAATAAATAAATAAATAAATAAATAAATAGTGTACGATAATTAAAAAAAATGTCTGTTTTTTTTTTTTTTTTTTTTTTTTTTTTTGTAAAAAAATTGTTAATAAAAACTTTTTCATTCATTCATAAAAAAACAGTGATTTTTTTAAATTTAAACTATTTAAAAATTAAAATTGATTAAAAAAATAATAAATATTACACATCACTCTAAAATAAAAAAAATAAATCGTATACTAACGTTCTAAGGAATATATTTGAAAAGAAATCTTTAAAAAGCACAACAGATTTTTCCACTAACGCATAAAAGACGTATTTTGTACAATCCAGCATCAGCAGCTTTGACTCAGTTCGAAAGTATTTGTTCCGCAATCTAAAGGTCACGAGTTTGATCCTTAGGACGGCGTGAACTAAATTATACAAAATAAAAATTAAGTAAAATAACACAGCCGCTTAAAATCACTCGGTAACATCAAATTCTTCGACGATTAATCGATTCCTTAAATTTAAAATTATATTAAATTATTATTATTAAATATGAAACTTTGTAACGGAAAGTTAGTAATTCTTCAAACGGAGTTTTCCCTTCTTGTATTTCCCACAACGGAAAATTTACTAACGGAACGGTGAAAGTTCGGCTACTTTGCTGCCAGTATTTTCACCGTAAATTCACAGTTTTTTTTTTAACAGTGTAATTTTATGTCAATTTTTACGGCAAAAACTGCTGGCAATATTACTATCTTCAGCTTTTGCCGTAAATTTAGTTCAGTTTTAAACAAGTTTTTGCCTTTTTCAATAGAAGAAAGTATTGTGATCGAAATTTTTTTCGACTTCCGATTTTCAACGGATTTTTACGTTTTAGGGGTCAGATATTCAAAAGAACATGTTTTTTTACAAAATGTCTGTCTGCCCGTGGATGTGTCTTTGTGTGTGTCCTTATGTCGCCCTTCTACCATCAAAAGGTGTATGAAGTTATTCATAGAATTGAACTAAACTTTTTGTGACTGTGGCAAGCAGGTCCTTCTTCCGTTTTGAAATATTCTGCCGAAAGGGGTCGCTTCAAAAACGATTTTTGTACCATTTTTAATATTGTACCAACTAAAAGTGTATGAAGTTATGCATGAAATGGAACCAATTATTTTGTTTAAGTGTATGGCTATGGCTAGTTGGTCCTCCCTGATTTTCAAAAAAAATCGTTCGGAAGAGGGAACTGCAATAGCGATTTTTGTGCCATTTTCAATAATTTACCGATTTAAAGTGTATGAACTTATGCATCGAATTGAACCAAATTTTTATGTAAGTGTTTTGTTATGGCTAGTTGGTCCTCCCTAAATAATAATAATAATAATAATAATAATAATAATAAATCCGCCGGAAAATGGCGCTGCAATTGTGATTTTAGTGCCATTTTCAATATTTTACCACAGAAAGGTTAATGAAGTTATGAATAACATTGAATGAAATTTTTCGCATAAGTATTTGATTATGGTCAGCTTACCCTCACCAAATTTGAAAGAAATCCGCAGTAAGGAAGCGCTATAATCGTTATGTCTGTACCACTTTTATTATTTTATCATTAAAAAGTGTGCATAGAACTGAATTAAATCTTTAAGAACTGAAACTGAACTAAACTAAACATAGAATTGAACTAGAGTTTTTATATATGATTATTTTTGAGTATGGCAAATAGATTTTTCCTAAATTTGAAAAAAAAATCTGCCTATTGCTCTATTGTTTATCGGCTCGTGCAGAGACAGAAACTCATTTTTACTCCGATTAATTGGCTAAAGCAGAAATTTAAGATGAAAATCAAAGTTGGTATAGTATTGAATTAATAATATTAACGACATTAACATGTGTAACTAAATTTTCAAATTATAAAATGTACTTATGAATTTTGGGATTGGTTCATCCAACTATTTTAAAAATAACTAATAATTTGTTGCTATTGTGTTAATTATGTAAATAATATAAATAATACTTTGGGTATTCTTGGGGTGGTAATATGAGTTCATGTAGGTAATGCAGGTTCATGTGGGCAATTTGACAATATTTAATCAGTGCTTGATTGACTGAATTTTTTAAAATTTAAATAACCATTCAGTTTTTTACATTATTCTTTTTTAAATGTTTAAAGAAAGAAAAATAACAAAAAAAAAATGTTTCATATTTTTACTATTACTTCAAAAATTACAAAAAATTCACATAGCAGTCTGAAGTAACCTAGAAAGAAAAATACAAATTTTATATTTTTATACCAGCCATAAAATTACAAAATGTAAAAATTTAGAAAAAAATAAGCACTTAATAATATATATATATAATATCGCTCTCCATATTAAACTGTATGACAACTACCGGAGCGAAAGTAAACTCTGCCGTGAAAATTGATCCGACAAATAACTTGTTAAAAGCGATAAAATAAACATCTAAGACAAATTGAAATACATTAGAAATGTATAGATGATTGAGATGATACATAGAAAAATAAAACTATACATTCGTATATATTTTTCGAATGTTACAACCTAAAATGTTTTGATTTGCAAGTACAATACATTATCTTAGAACTTTGAAATTTTGAAATATATTTGAAAATAGCTACATGATATATGTAAAGATTATTTACCCCTCTGAGTGGTTGTTCGCGTTTTTCCATTCCATTAAAATATGCTAAAAAAAACTAGACTATATGCATAAGTAATTATCTAAGATGAAATAATATAAATGTGAATATATCCCTAAATAAAAAATAATAAAGGATACTAATGTTTTCAAAAATAAAAATGGACATATTGACAAGCATTATATATAAGCATTGTCTAATACATGTATCTAGCAATTGAATATAATTTTAATGAGGGCATGAGGATATCAAGCAGGGCGAAATTACACGGCAGTTTCTATCAATAACTATTTTCCTAACCAGATTCCAAAGATTTTACTTTAATATTACGGTTTTACACTGTGTACAAGCAGATGTGTTAGTATTAATAACTTTTAAACATAGACAGAACACTTTAGCACTTAACTAATAATTCGGGAAGATGGTAATAACGCGCATATACTCTCTTAAAACGAAAGAGTGGATTTGGCTGCTCAAGAAAGAGTTCTAATTTATTGGATCGTGAATGAGTTGATTTTTAACCGATTCAGTCATCTTGGTTTGATTTTTTCTCTTTCTAATCCACTCATACAGCTTTAAAACTAAACAACTCAACTCAATAATGAAACAGCTCTTCTCCCGTGCTGATTTTTGCCGCTGACTCGTCACGTGACCTTGCAAGATAAGATGGAGACTTCCGCGTCCGCCGTTCGCTAAACAATTTGCTGAAAATGCCTTTTTTACGAAGTAAGTAAGTTTTATATAAGTATTTTATTTTAATTATGCTTTCTTTTAATAAATTTCCCTTCTCTTTTTAACAGACTAAAATTCATAACAGTATCATACCTTGAAATTAAAATGTCGTGTCACGCGGTAATATTGAGGATGTGTTTAATGCATTTCTATATTAATAAATGGTGTTACAGTGCTGCTACAAAACTTTCGTGCTTTGATAAAATAAATTAGTATATTTAATCAGAGTAAAAATTGTTAATGCAATGTAAATATCTCGTTATTTAATTGCCTTATATTAAAGTTTTGTAATTATTATATCTTTATTTATAGAAATTTATCAAAACATTGTATTTACTTCTTATTTGCAGTGTCTTGGTAAAAACGTGCTCCGGATTACATATATATTTATATATAGAGGCTACATATATGGCATAATATGTAGTTTTTGTACACATTTCTAAGATTTTTTTTTTCATTCTTAATGTTGAACTTGTGTTACTGTTTTGTTTGGCAATGTTTCATACTGTTATTGGGCAAAATTATTGCATGCATGGTCTGTATTATAATAATCTGCTTAATATTTATAAGTTGTTACATAATGCATGCAGAAATAATAGTTTTCTTGTGCCTGCTTCCCAGGTAGCTTTAAATGAGAATTTATAAATAAAACGAAAACAGTGGACAAAAGTTTGTCTTTCTATACTGGTAAATGCAAGTATTTCCTAAATATTATGCAACGATACTAAAAAGCAAATCCTCTTTCTCTTTAGAAAATACCTTGTAATATCATTGCTTTCCCTTTCCCTTAACATTTTTTATGCATAGCCCAGTGGTAGAATTGATTTTTAAAAAAGTTACTGGTCCCAAAGACCAGTAACAGAGTTTACTGGTCAGAAATAGTCATCAGTAGCCCGCTACATAAAATTCTATAAAATACTTTTAACCGCCCCCCCCCCTCTTCACACACACACTCCTACTAGAATGTAAAATAAACCAAACTTCGTTTGCAGTCATACAAAATTTTTGGCATAATAAAATGGAAAATTACTATTTTATAAAAAAAAGTATGCAGTATGTAAACTAAAACTATAAAATTGTGTATTTTATTTCCGATCATTTATTTAACAGATAGTAAGGATTAATGCAATATTTTCTTATAATTATCTTTTCAAGTAATATTTTATGGTTTGTGTTTGGTACGGTTTTCTCAGGCAGGAAAATTTATTTACTTGTCAGAGATGAAGTGGGTGTGCAGTGGTGTAGCTAGGATGGGTGACATCCCAGGACAGATGTAAAAGGTGTCAACCCCCCCCCCCTCCTCCTCTGTTCCAATCTGTCATATTTTTTCAATCTCAATTCTACATTCTTATAAAAAATAACCTTACCATTCCTTATTTACCTTTTGTCCTGCATAAAAAAACCGCAGAAGTGAATCATCACTCGACCCATAGTCTGCATAAGTCAATGCCGTGTCTATACGTAGAAAAAAATTCTTTCTTTTAAAGTTTGCTTTTGTTACCCACTCGTGAATAGGTGGGTTTTTGTTCCCTGGTGCATATCTTATTTAGACACACCATTCTGTATAAAACTCCACTTTAGCAAAGAAAAGAAAACTAGCTGTATTGCATCGTGAGTTAAAAATCTCATTTTATTTCCTAATTAGTCTCCAAAATCTTATAAAATTGTATTTTTTATTTGCAAATAAAGATTTGGTGTCACCCTTTAGAGGATGACACCCGGGTAATTTCCCTAATCAAGAAGAATTTCTTTTACAGCTTGACTAAAATCTTAAAGATCAATGAGTTATGTGTCTCTCTTCAGAATCACCATGCATATTATGACAGATTACTTAAATAATTTGCTTTTTTAAAAAATATTTTATACTAAATATTATCAAATGTTTTTAATCTATTTTAAGTTTGATAAATTCACATGTTTAAGCTTTTTCTTTAGAACAATAGGTATGTTCATCAGCACAATTTTAAACCTATCAATACAAACGCAGGAATAGTGTTAAAAATAGAAATTATTTATATCCAATAATTTGAAACATTTAAATTAAATATAAAGAGAGAGAATGTCATTATGTTTTTATTAAAAAAGAAAAATTTTTGAAGGAAAAAAACAGTTGGTTTAAACTAGGGGTGCACAATCTTTTCAAGAAAAGGGCCACTTACAAATATGCCTGGGGAAAAAAACCTGTCTTTTTTTTCATAAAAAACCAAAAAAGTTTTTTTTTTTTTTGGTTTAAACCGGGGTTTTTTAACATCCCTTCTTATTACATTACATGCATATTTATTGATAAAAATGGACATTGGATTATAAACTGTAACTTCATTTTAAAATGATTTAAATTAAATATTTACAATGAATTTATGTAAAAAATAAAAGAAATTAAAATTTAATTTAAACAGTATTAGCAAACTGTCTTATGTTCTAAGAATAAAGTGCTGTTTACAGTGAAGCATTGATACTCTGAAAATCTTTATAACTAATCTTTTAATTACTAATAATAAACATTTGAAAGTAGTCTGATAAATAAAATATTCTTCTCCATAGCTATCCAAATAATAAATTTCAAATACTTCTTGACATTTTGTTTCTTGAATGGCAATTTTAAGTCAACATTTTTGGTCATAGATTCAGCAGATAACTAACGGGGGGGGGGGAGGGGGGGTCACTATTATTAAAATGCTATAAGTAGGTTCCAATCTTTGAAAACTCTCTTATTCGACTTCATATTTTGATTTTAATGCTTAAGATAACCTCCCCAATTAAGATTGGGGATTTCTTTTACAGCTTGAAATCTTATAAATTGTATTATGTTATTGCGTTAAATAATCTGTAGTTTTCAAAAAATTAAGATATTTTCTATTAAATATTGAATATTTTTAATCTATTTTATATTAGATCAATTCACATGTTCGAAGCTTTTTCTAAAGAGAAATAAATATATTCACCAATGCAGACTGATTTTAATCCTATACCCAAAAAATGATCTAAACCTGCTACATCCAATGCTTATTACTGATATAAAGTGTTAAAAATAGAAGTTATTTATATTCAATAATCTGACATACATAAATTAAGAAAAAGAGAAAATGTCATTAGATTTCTTCTGATTTTTTTTTTTTTTTTTTTTTAAACCAATTGGTTAAACTAAACCGTTGTTTAAACCAAAAGGAGTAAACAGTTGTTTAAACCATAGTTAAAACCAATTGGTTTAAACCGTGCCAACCCTGGTCTAATTGTTGTAGGTTCTATCTTGTATTACATAAATATGCAAATATATAGAAAAACAACTAAAAATCCACAAAAACCTGTATTGGTTGGGTATTTGCCAGCGCTGATACATTTTGAAAGTAGCAACAAAGGTGAATTTTCAACAAATGTTGCTTTAAGAACTTTCATTTTAAATTTGTTTTTAAAATGGTGATTTATTTTAAGATTGTATCAGAAGTAACACCATTATTTAAACAAGCAGATAAGTGTAATCGCACAGGATTTATTTATTCTATTTCCATTTTATTCATGATTGGCCGAATTTTCAGTAGTGTAATATTTATAAAGCTAAAATTTTTAGTGTATGGTTCATTTTTTGTTTAGACTATGTATGGGAAATTTTATAAAACATTTAATCTGAAAGCTGCAAAATAATTTAATATGTTCATAATCATTCCTTAACATTATATTTATTGCTATTTAACTTAATTTCAATATTTTCTTTTAACACAGGAAGATGGTGATTTCATGGAGGAGTAAAATTCTACTGTGAGGAATCAAATTCAACAATCTTATTTAATCTCAAGGATCTTCAAGAAAGTGTCTATTTTGCCTAAGATTTTAAAAGTTGGACAAACCAGTGGACGAATTACAATATGCTCTTTATGTATTTAATGTTTAATGCAAATGGACTGTTATATTTATAAAGGTCCTGTTAAAGATGTTATTGAAACTTGTTTATCTGATGTTGGAAAGAATTGTTATCAATTAATGTTAGGTTTATTTTGTTCTTGCTAAATAAAATGTTTTTGTTGTTAAATAAAATTAGTTTTTTTTCTTTCTTGCAACATTCTAAATTGCACATTTGGCTCTAACTTTTGACATAAAATGCTGCAGTCTTATGCTTTTATATTTTTTTAAAAGTTAGTTGATTTAAGAAACATTGAATAAAAACAAAAATTAAAAGATTAGTTAAGAAGAAATAAGTTATTCTCGAATATAAATTCAAGTTTTAACAAATGTTTTAAATGATATAAAGAATAATTGCACATGGTCAATAAATCCATTTCTCAGTTATTTCTGTATTTAACTTTTGTACTACAATATTTAGTGGAAGATTCTTCATACAATAAAATAATTGTCCATAATCAAAATTTTAGCTATACAAGTTTTTTAATGGCATTCCTCCACATTTCCCAATTGCAATGTGCTTATATAAATGCTATGGGTAACAATTATTTTACCTAAGATTTCAAAGCCATTTCAGATTTCAAACTAAAGAATTAAAATATTTTTTTAAATTTTAGTCAGTTTAAGAAATATAAGATTTTGATTGAGATTTAAACCGAGGAATAATTACAACAAGGTATCATGGGTTGATGTTTATCCATTTAAAATATTTTCAATTTCATTTATTTAAACCCTGCACTGTCCATGTGTGTGTGTTGGGGGGGGAATACTTTTTTAAATTTAGGTTTTATGTTTTTTAATACTTTCTTTTTCAAAACTGGTTCTGAAACTCCTATTAATATTTAAAAAAAAAACTAACCAAAATTGCAAAAGTAAAAACTAACCCACTTACAGATCATCCTCAAATATTCTATGCCACCCCCATCCCCCCCCCAAAAAAAGGTCAACATTTTAAAATCCAAACAAGATATTTGAAAATAACTTCTGCATAGGATTATCTAAACTCTTAAGGGGAACAATCAGCTTCTGACATTGTGGTGCTGAAGTTGAGTCGGGCTGATATCAAGTTTATTTTTTCAATATATTTTTAGTAAGATGCCTGAGATTGGTTTATTTAATTGAAATCGTAAATTTTTAATAAAAAAATAATTGTTATTTACAATTAAATCAGAAGCTAATGAAAAAATTAAAATTGTATATAAGCATATCTGAAGCTATAAGTATCATTGGAAAATATGTAAACTTGAAATTGCCCAAGAAAAGAAAGGAAAAATCCCATTAGCACCACAGCATCAGAAGCTGATATTCTGTTTAATGTTGTTCGGGTGCTGTTGTACAGTTATGCAAATTTAGGCAGTTTGCATGAATAAGTGTTTTCAAATTTGCAATTTTGAGATCACCAGTATTTTTAATTTAATGAATATATGTACTTTTAAATTTAACAAAAGAAAATACTGATGTTAAAAATTTCTGATTTGACAGAATAATAAAAAATTCATGTAAGCTCTATTTAATTTTGTATAACGATTCAATTACCTTTTCCCCTAAATTGACATAGGGAACAGTTTCATTGATTTAGAAAGAAAAAAAAAATGTTTTTATGATTCAATAGAGAACTTTCAGTCATGTAAATTAGAATGTTTTAAGTCTTGATAATTAAAGACTTGGAAGAAATATTGGAGAATCCATGTTACAGTTTTCCAATCTCTCTCTCTCTCTCTATATATATATATACCCTTGTAATGTCAATAAACATACATTTAAATCCAACACTTGAAAATGTGGCAATAATTCCATGTTATATTGAATTTCATTGATAAAAATTAATCGAGGATTACTGAATTTAGTTTTAAATGATGTGATTTTATTTAGACGATTTAGAAATCACTTGAAGATTTTTGTAATTTTAAGCAATTTTGCTTTTCTTAAGAGTGAATTTATTCGATTCTACAAATTCAAGGAGTTTTGGATTAACTCTTAAATGAGTTGATTTCATTCATGTATGAATTGGTTACAAATCGCCTAAGTGCTACTGGATTAAATCAAAAATGACAACATTTCACTCCTACTTGAATTGATAACAAATCACTCAAGTGCTACTGGATTTGCCTTAAATTATTTCACTTCACTCAAATACGAGTTGGCTGCAGCTAACTCAAGTGCTACTCGATTTAATCCTAAAGACTTCATTTCACTCAAGTATGATTTGGTTACAAATCGCTCAAGTGCTACGAGATTCAGTCTTAAATGACTTCATTTCACTCAAGTATGACTTGATTACAAATCACTCAAGTACTACTGGATTTAACCTTTATTGATTTGATTTCACTCAAGTATGAGTAAAATAGAGATCACTCAATCATGAGTTGATTAAAAACAACTCATTCACATGAGTTGTTTCAGCTCTTCTTGAGAAGGTTCCTTTCAACATGGGAAAAGAGTGGATTTCAGCTCAACTTGAGTTATTTCAGCTTTTTCGTTTTAAGAGAGTATACACGCATTATTAACGCTCTTTAATAAGTCTTAAAATGCTACATTTTTAAAAAACAAATTGAAGGACACATTAAAGAATGTATAATAACAATTTTCCATTTTTCGAGTGAATTTTCTTTGGTAATTGGCCGATATCAGTTTTGAACTTTGAAATAATAAAATTATCAAACATTATAATCGGTATCTATCTCTGTATAGATACGTATCTCATCTCTATTGTGTGAACAAAGGAAATTTAGAATAATTTTCATAAAAGATGTATATTCTTTCTGAATAGATTTCGAAATCAAACCCTTTTCTATAACTGTTTAATTGTGTATAAACGACAAAAACAGTTGTGCCAATCATAGTTCTGTGAATATGATTTGCCTTTTTTTTGTTTCGCACCCGATTTAGGCATGCCTGTATTAAAGTCTCTACTCGATTTCTCTTAAATGAAAATATACTGTTAAATTAGGCAGGTTTTATAGTGAAGCGAGAATTACGATATATTTAGCAAAAATTTTTCAAACATGTTTGAAAAGGTTTTTCATGTGTTTCGAGCACTTTTTTTTTCTCCTAAGCCGTGTTTTATTTTTCTGTTTTTCTCACAGTGTGCGCCTGGTTTTATAACCATGTCGACGATAAGTCGTTTTGAATAATTTAAAATACGTTTTTGAACTTGTCCAATTTAATTTAATAATATATATTAATATACTCTGGGTTGTTTATTAGCCTCTACTTATTAACCAGGAGAAGATCCTTTAATTAACTTTAAAGAGGACATACAGGAAACGACTGTGAGCAGAGACTTAAAGTCCTGTCCAAACATTTTTTTTTGTAAACTGAACAAAAGAATTTTTTGTATAACTAACTTAAAAGTTTTTAGTATGAGCTACCAAGCAAATTTTAGTAATAGCTCCAAAATTATTTTTAGTAACCATTACGTGTGCCCGAAGGGCAAGAGCTTCTTTCGAGCGGGGGCATCCAGTGGGTAAAAAGACAGACTTCTGACACTGAAGATTCTCGGTAAAGCCGCAATAGATGGCAGCACCAAACATTGCTTCCTAATCTATTTTGACATGTTTCAAAAGGGGAGGGAAAGTTTAGAGAACATTACTCATGGTAACTGCTACGACAGGATTTTCATAATCCCTTTATTTACATTCGGTGAATATTTGGCGGCGGCTAGCATCGAACCCAGGTACTTTCAGCCTGGAGTTCGGTGCTATGACCACTAGGCTATTACGGCCACACCAAGTGGGTTTTAGTAATAGCTATTAACAATGAAAAACTATTAACTCTATTCGTTGCTAGCTTTTTTTCTAGTAATTCTTACAGATTCCTTGTAACCGAGTAAGATTACTAAATTTTTTTAGTAATTACAAGGATTACTAAAAATTTTTTTTAGTAGATCTAACTTTTTTTTACAGTGTGGTATATGCAAAAAAATTATAAAGGTCTCGACGATGTTCATTGATTAGATTCATCCATCATGTTATTTTAAAATAGCCTGTACTTTGCCAAGTATCGTTGATATCATCAATTAATGGCAGCGCTATTTAACTGCAGCCGTATCTCGTACATTCTGTTTGTTTATACCGCGCCGCATGGATTAATTTATCGCTCGTATTTTTATTTTGATCGTTATTTCAGTTGATGTTCTGTGATTTTTTATTCAGATTTTTTTTCTAACTTCAAGTTTAGTGAAATATAATTACATAGCTGTTGTGTAAAAACTTTTACTTTACGATGGATAAAATATGCTCACGTTGGAGTAAGCCAGTCCGTCGTTCTTCAAAAAAAATGCTTGCTTTATTGAAAGCAAAAGCCAGATGGCATAAACAAAATAATGAAAATGTAGAAGAATCGCTGCCAGAATCTTTCTAGGAATCTGTAAACAGTTCCTCTAATATTTTATCTGATATTTCTAAACCAAGCTCTTCTAATAGAAGAAGTGAAAATAAACTATGTCATTTTCAAAATAGTCCATGCATTAGTGCAAACCAAATTTCTTCATATACAATTGTGCATGACACAATGTGGAGTGATTTACTGAAAAATCTTTCCTGTGAATCGTGTGGAAAACAAGAGTTGAATATCAGCACTATTAGCCAGGATATTCTCTCAAAATTGCAACTCAGCTGTGTGCATTGTAATTGTCTGAGCGAAGCGAAGTCTTATACTCAGAGTACGTAACGATATTAAAAGTTAAAAAAATTCTTTCGTCAAGCAAATCTCAAAAAGTACATGTCGGATTTTGATTCTGTTTGTACCATTAGGTACCTATGGAGGTAATCTGGTGAATGCACCACCTGCGAAAATTTAGTTCCAAATAGTTTAAAAGTTATATTAAAAAAACTGATAAAAAAGCACAATTTATTTGCATACGTCACAGAAATTTGGTGTGCGTCATTTTCACAAGCTGGATGTTTTCATTAGATTTCCAAATTCAAGCACATGGAGCAAGGAAAATATGCAAATAATTTTCATGTAAGTGCTATAAAACATATTTAAACTTAAGAAACAAACTGGAAAAGAAATCTTTTTTTTTTTTTTTTTTTTTCGTTAATTGAAAAGAAAAAAGCCATAATTTTTAGTAACTTAGCATTTGATATTTTGCGACTTTTTGTACACTTGAGTTTTATAATCGCCATGTAACATCTTTTATATTTCGCGCGTGCAAATTGGAAACAATTCTTTCGTATTTAAATTAAATACGAGCTTTACATGGCTACTTTAGATGTTACTTTTATTAATAGATTATACATTGTTGTTCTGTTTACATCGATCCTTTTTTTTTCTAATATTTGGTTATTTTGTCAACCAATTTCGCCAAATTATACGAATCGCCAAACTAATTGCCAAATTACACATATTGATATATTTTTTTAATTTTAAATAACGAAAGAAGAAATAAATTAATAAAATATTTATAAAAATACAAATAAAAAGTGGGATTAAAAATCCCTTGATGACGTTATTAATTAAAATAAAAATTTAGTCAACATGCATAAGTTGGCTATTACTTTGGCGATTTGTATCATTTGGCGAAATTGGTCGACGGGATAACTAAGTAGTACCGTATTTGGTTTGGCGAAAATTTGGCGAAAATCACTTTTGAATTATTTTCTGTTATATTAAAAAGGAAGCAACAATAAATAAAAACGCGATTAAATACAGATTTAATTAATATAGAAAAAACAATTGCCTGGTTACCATGTTATGCAAAACAAGTTGGAAATTGCGCGTGAAATGTAGCAAATGAGATGCGTTCGTAGATGCGTTCGACGAGTTTTAAAAACATTTAGATCTTGCTGTTATAGTAGACAGTACTTCGGATACAGTATAGTGTCCGAAATCATTTTGTATTCCTGTAAATATACAGGAAGTAACTTTTATTACACCTCAGCAACGCATATCATATTCATAAAATGTGAAATCTATATATATATAAGAAAGTCAGGATTTTGTATTAATCACAGCACAAAAAAATCTGCCGAACCTAAAATCTTGAAAATTGGGGTAAAAGTACTTCTTATAACATCGAGTGCCGCTAAGAAGGGATTTTCGAAAATTCCACTCCTAAGGGGGTTAAAAAAAGGAACGAATTTTTAAAAAAATCCTTAAAAATCGGCTTTTGTAGTTACTTTTCAACTGATAACATATTTTAGTGTATTTTTTCATGCTGAATCGAATGGTACCAAGCAAATTCTTTTAAGTTCAGTAGTTCGCGAGATACTTTGCATTTTCCTGATTTGGCGGTGTCTTCGGCGCAAAAACCTGAAATTTTTAATCCTTATCTATATATATAAAAGAAAGTCAGGATTTCGTATTAATCACAGCACAAAAAAAAATCTGCCGAATTTATAATTTTGAAAGAGAGCTCTATAATCAGGTTAACATGATTATGTAAGCTATATTTAAGTGTCTCAATATATATAAAACGCAAAGTAAAATTTCATTGCGGCCGCTTATAACTTAAGTTCTACAATATAGATTTTAATGGATTTTACACTGTTAGTTGGATAATTTTTCAGAAATTTTGTTATAAATGAAATATAGCATTCTACGTTGTTTAATTGAATACTTAGGAAACGTTTTTTTATCAGATGAACCCAATTACAAAAGTTTGGCTTTATTTTAAAAGTTCCGCTGAATGAGTTTTTTTGTGATTAAAATGCTTAACATGTTGAGCGCTACGTTATTGATTGATGACTAACATTGAACTTTCCGTTTAGATGACAGATTTTTCACCGATGGCAAACAGTCTAAAGTACGGTATAAAACTAAAAATTACTATGATATAAAAATTTTGTTTGATTCAAAGTTTCTTTAAAGAAAAAAAAACTGACCAGCGTAGCGGGCGAAGGCTGCTAGTAGTTTAATATAATTAAAACGCGTCCCAAACAAAGTTTTCCCATATAACATTATGTAGTGGAATGCTTTTAGGTGGCCCTGTAATTTAATCATAAATATTCTTTGCATCACAGATTGTAAAGAATGTATATTTTAGTATATACAGAGTGTCCGAAAAGTCTGGAAACGGTCGAATAACTCGAAAAATACATATGAGATTGAAAAACGTAAATATACGTGTTAAATATTTTTAAATAAGCTACTCAGTGATACCATATTTGACTTTTGTAACCGACCCCCTGGGGGTCAGAGGGGGTCCAGCTTTGAAATCTTAAATTATAACCCCCATTTTTTATTGCAGATTCGGATTCTACGGACAAAAATACGAAATGTTTGTATTTGATGTTTTTTTTCGAATCCTCGTTTATCACGGTGTAATTGAGCATATTAAATCGATACATATTTCGGCTTTTCCAACGGGATTTTCCCTAATCGAAACTAATTGGGGAGAATTTATGACATCAAATTCCTCGTCTTTTGCAATCAGTAGCGTAGCTATGTTTTTTGGCGCCCGGGGCCAGCAACAAATTTTGCGCCCCCACCCCAATATAGATATATAGCAATGTCTCTCAATTTGGCGCTCCTAGGCTTCGACGCCCGGGACGGACGCCCCCGTTGCCCCCCCTTAGCTACGCCACTGTTTGCAATAATAGCGTTTCCTGAAAATCGCCCGTGCCGATTATTTTGGTAGTGCTACACAGTTAAAAATTTGATCCATTTGCTATAGCGTCACTCCACAGCTTTTACAGAATATCTCTTTCATGACCAATGAGAATATTCCATAACACAGTAAAGTACACTGTAAAAAAAATTGACCCATTTGCTGCATCGTCACTCCACAGCTTTTATAGAAAACGATTACTTTACTGTGTTATGGAGCATTCTCATTGGTCACAAAAGAGATATTCTATAATAGTTGTGGAGTGACGCTGCAGCAAATGGGTCAAATTTTTAACAGTGTAGCACTATTGAAATAATCGCCACGGGTAATTTTCAGGAAACGCTATTCCTACAAAAGACGAGGAATTTGAAGTCAAAAATTCCGCCCAATCAGTTTTGATTAGGGAAAATCCCGTTGGAAAAGCGGGAATATGTATCGATTTAATATACTCGATTACACCGTGATAAACGAAGATTTGAAATAAACATCAAATACAAAAGTTACGTATTTTTGTCCGTAGAATCCGAATCTGTAATAAAAAATGGGGGTTATAATTTAAGATTTCAAAGTTGGACCCCCTCTGACCTCCAGGGGTCTGTTTCGAAGGTCAAATTTGGTATCACAGAGTAGCTTATTTAAAAATATTTAACACGTATATTTACGTTTTTCAATCTCATATGTATTTCTCGAGTTATTCGGCCGTTTCCAGACTTTTCGGACACCCTGTATATGTATATATAAATATATACTTCATAGATTTATGTCAATTCTACTTTTAACTATTTTTTCATATTGACCGTAATGTAAGGGAATACTTTTGATTGTTCCTGTAATTGATCTATGTATCCTATTTTCATAACATTTGAAATAACTCCACAAATTGTGTTATAGTTATGTTTTAAATTTCAAACGATTAAAATGCATTTGATGCTTTTTTCCCCATTGGCTGTAATGTAATGGTATACTTTTGATTGTCCCTGTAACTGATCTATGCATCCGATTTTCATAAAATTTAAATGATTCGACAAAATTATCTAATAATTATATATTTAAAATTTTAAACGATTAAAACTTATTTGAAACTTTTTCCCCCGTTGACCGTAATGTAAAGGAATAATTTTGATTGCCCCTGTAGTTGATCTATGCATCCGATTTTCATAAAATTTGAAATTACTCGACAAAATTATGTAATAAATATATGTTTTAAATTTCAAATGATTCGGTTGGGTAGTTTTTGCGTTGTTATAGGCGGACGGACAGACGGACGGACGGACAGACAGACGGACGGACGAACAGACGGACGGACTGAACGACAACTATAGGTGCTACGTATGTACATAGTTACGAACGCACCTAATAACGATATTTCGATACCATTTATATGGAAAAGTACCAAATCCTGTTCTGGCTTTTTTGGTGAAATTTTATTTTATTTTATTTATTTATTTATTTATTTATTTGCATTAAATGAATCGGTTGCGCTTTTTTTCATTTTCCAACAAAGTTAAAAAGTGTTTATGTACTCGGTTTGTCTGTTCGTCTGTCCACATTCTAACATCCGTAAATATTCTCGGATTTTTATGCAATTGGTAAACCTTATTTAGGGTCCCCTAGGCATGTTTATTATTGTATATGGAGTATGTGAGATTAATAACTTATTTACAGGGTAACCCAAAATTTTTCCATTACATTATGGTCTATAAGAAAAATCGTTAACAGATTATTTTAATGAAATTACACTATTTTAAAATATTGAAACTTATATAAATCGATGAATTGTATTACGATTACGTTTGAACAGGACATTCATATCATTTTTAATCCGTTTACAGGGACACACAAAAAAAAATCGGTTACAATACTGTCCTTGAGCAATAACTTGTCATGTGTTTTCAATTTCGGCATGTGCTTTGAAATTTAACTGTTTTTAGGTGCATTCTTAATTATATAAAAACGTAGTACCTATAGCCGTCGTCTGAACCGTCCGTGTCTCTATCCACATAGAACAGCACAAAAACTATCCAACCGAATCGTTTTAAATTTTAAATATATATTTGTTGCCGAATTTCGTTGAGTCATTTTAAATTTTGGTAAAATTGGATAAATAGTTCAAATACAGGGACAATCAAAAACATTCTGTTACATTACAGCCGATGGGATGAAAAAATTCCAAGAACATTTTAATGATGTTACGCGCCCATCGAAACAATTGATATGCATTTGAAATTGTATGTGAATGAAATTGATGAATTGATGAAATTGATAATGAAATTGATATGCATTTATGAGGAGCACTAGAATATATATTTTGTAGAGCCTGCCGCACAAAGAATATTTACTAATCAATTACAGGGACCATAAAAGAATTCCATAACAAAATGGTACGGGGGAGAGGTACATTAATTTTTCAGCTTTACTAATCTGGGGATTTTATCATTTTCTCAACTGTCATTAGTCTTTAAATAATAAATTTTTAGAATAAAACTGCATAATCGAGTTCATATTGACGTATTTGAGTCAACATGTCTTGCGAAAAAATATGCGCAGATTTATAAGTCACTTGTGGTGACATTTTTACAGCTCAAGGCTTATGCAGACTAGATATTCAGATATCGTTCATACCTTATACTGCACGCATTGTATATTCCTTTTATTTAATGCATGCTACAACGAAATACTGCTCAACTTCATGAGAACAAGTTTGAAAAGAAAGAAAAGCAGTGTACGTAGTGGCTGGCAAGCACAATCCGTTTAAATCTGAGTGAGCATATCTGAGACACACTCGAATGATGCATTGCATTCCTTTGTTGGCGTTTTCAGGATTTTTATATATCATTTTTTAAAGAGAGTATTCCCTAAATTCTTATCGAGAGCCTCATCGTATCCATAGAAAACAGATATAAATATTATATTATTAACTATTCTACATTAACTACCTAAGGGGACCACACACCATGTAAAAAACTCCTTCTTTCTACTCAACCATCACGATTTGTGCAATTTTTTGTGCTGCTTATATATTTTACATCACTTCAAAGAGTTCAAATTCCGATTCAAGATATTTTAATGTTTTATTATCTGCATTACTTTTGATGCATTGCGTACTTCCAATTTTATTCCCATGCATGGCTGATTTGCATAGTTTGCTTTCCCATTTTTTAACCGTGTATAGAAATTTTTATATAAAATTTTGCATTTCTTCCATTTACTTTGCTCATTTTTGACATTTAAATTTATGGCACTATATAATCAATTAAAAATAACGTCACATTTTTTATTAACTATTTGAAAAATAGTTGTTATCGGTAGAGAATTGGGAAATCTGAAGTATATCTGAATGTGTTTGCCACGATGCTAAAAAAATATTAAAAACTAACAAAAAATTAATAACTCAACAACAAATTGAGATACAGGTTTCAAACAAGTTGCATTTAAAAGTAAATTTTCTCTTTATACGATGGTGTAAAAACTGAAAATGTGCAATGTTTAGAAATTTAAAATAGTACAGTACCAAAAATTGTTAAACTAAAATTTCATTTAATATTTGTTTATGATTGGCTCAGGAATAATAACGTGTCTCTAAATGTCTAGGTGTTTTAATATAACTCTGTTATTACATTAGCTACGTTTTGATCATCCTAAAAATGATAATATTATTGTTTTTTAAAATATAGAAATCATTTATAAACCTAAAATTATAGTCTTTGAAAAGATTATTTTCCAAATAGTTATAATTTGTTAAATTACATTTGTGTTTTAAATGTGGTATTTTTTCTTTACTTTTTGGAAATTATTATTAAATATATGTTCTCAGCAATATCGCTCAGACTAATCCCTCTGAGGGAAGTCCTAGTATAATTTATGGATCATCATTTTCAAGTCCTCGCATCACAGAATGCAAGAAATTTGAAATCAATAAAAGCATGGTGGAAGCTTTTTTAAATATTGGAAAGGGACATTCAGCCATGGAGACCTTCTCAATTAGTTTAGGTATTCCTACTATGGAAAGAAAAACTTTTGACAAGTATGTTCTACAGATTACAGAAGAATGTAAAACTGTTCGGGAAAAAATCTTACAAACAGCTTGTACGAAAGTTCGCGAAATACATGAAATGATTGATTCTTCATTATGCAGTGAAAACATTATTGATATCGGTGTTTCTTTTGATGGAACTTGGCATAAACGAGGACACAATTCCTTGTATTGTATTGGTTGTGTCATAGACATTTTGACGGGTCTAGTGATTGACTTTGCAGTAATAACAAAGTATTGCCATGATTGCACTAAAACTGCAGCTGATTTGGGTAATAATAGTCCTGAGTATGTAGTATGGTATGAAGATCACAAAAAATCTGGAAGATGCCAAAAGAACTTTGATGGCTCTTTAGGTGCAATGGAAGTATATGTTGCCAATATATTATGAAAACGATCGATAGAAGTATCCAAAATGCGATACACTGAAATTTTGTCAGATGGCGATTCAAAAACATTCCCCAGCTTGTAAAAATCAAAAATTTATGGTGATAAACAGAAAAAAAAGAAGAGTGTATCAATCATGTTGTCAAAAGACTTGGTACAGCACTTCGAAATAAAGTGAAAGAATGGAGAATAAAAGGAATATGTTTAGGTGGGGAAAAAAAGGGAAATTTGACCGAAGAAATAATCTCCAAATTAACAAGTTATTATCTAAAGCGATAAAGGACAATGAACCAGCTATCATAAAAATAAAAACAGCAATATTTGCTTCCCTCTTTTACTCGATGTCCACTAACAAAAAGCCCCAGCACCAAAAATGCCCTTCAGGGCATTTTTGGTGCTGGGCCCTACAAGCCCCACATCTTGGTTCTTTTATAATCGAGCTATGGCATTGGGAGAAAAAGGTGATCATAACGAAATGAAAACAAAGCTATCCGAAGATGTTGTTGCAAAGATTCTCCCTGTTTACCAATAACTTGCTTCAGATGAAATCCTGATTCGATGCAAATCTGGTAAAATCAAGAATTCAAATGCGAGTGCTCATAGTCTAATTTGGAAATACTGCCCAAAGGACACGTTTGTATCAAAGAAACGTGTAGAATTTGCTGATCAGTCAGTTCAACATGGGTTGTCAAGCGAGTTTATTGATAAAAGAAACTGAAAACATCAGCAGCCCAGCTTTATCTATCGCCAAAAGACGTGATCAGCGTCGTTTGAAACAAAGCCTGCATCGAGACACTGCAGCCTATAAAACTACTCACCGAAATAGAAAATATATTAAAAAGAAGCAAGAAAAGAAGCAGACATAAAATGAAGGTAAATGTTACGGAGCTGGATTATTTTAAAATAAGGTAACTAAAAATTAGTTTAATTGTAACAGGTTTAATGCAAAATTTTAAAAAATTCATAAAATTTGGAAAATAACTTTGTTACCTTTACGTTCAAAGACATAAAACTCAGTACAATGTTTCTTTCATGTGTATAACCTCCCCACCCCAAACTTTCAAGCAAGTTTCACTGCTTTTTTTAGTGATTTTGAGTGTTTTTCCCCATCAGTGTCGATGATAGATTAATTTCTCAGGGCGAAGTGTCCAACACATATTTTTATGTATTTTGCACGTCTCAAAATCCTTATACTGTTTAGCAAAAAAATTTTTTCAGTCACACGTTTGTCGCACCTTTCGACAAGTAGAAAAAATTCACATCTCCCCCCCCCCCTCTTTTATGCAGCTGAAACCTTTTTTTTGTATATAAACATTCTAGCGAGTTTCGGCGATTTTCAGTTTTTTTCCCTCATCAGTGTTGATGACAGTTAATTTCTTAGGGCGGAGTGTCCAACACATATTTTTATGTATTTTGCACGTCTCAAAATCCTTATACTGTTTAGCAACAAAATTTTTCAGTCACACGTTTGTCGCACCTTTCGACAAGTAGACAAAATTCACATCACCCCCCTTTTTTATGCAGCTGAAACCTATTTTTTGTATATAAACTTTTAAGCGAGTTTCAGTCATTTTCAGTTTTTTCCCCTCATCAGTGTTGATGACAGGTAATTTCTTAGGGCGGAGTGTCCAACAGATATTTTTATGTATTTTGCACATCAGAAAATCCTTACTACTCTGTTTAGCAAGAACCCCTTAGGCCTATATCCCTAGTGTAGATAATCGGCCGACAAAAATAAACCAAACTAAACCAAAACTGTTTAGCAACAAAATTTTTCAGTCGCAACTTTCGACAGGTAGACAAAATGCACAATCCCCCCTCCTTTCCTTTATGTTGCTGAAGCCTATTTTTTATGCATAAACTTTCAAGCGAGTTTTAGTGTTTTTCAGTGATTTTCGGTATTTTTCTTCTTATTAGTGTTGATGACAGGCTAATTTTGCAGGGCGGAGTGATCGGCAAACCTGTTTTATGTGTTTTGTATATCTGAAAACCTACTGTTCTTTTTAGCAACAATTTTGTTTAGTTGCATGTGTATCACATCCTTCGACAGGTAGACAGAATGCTCATTTTTCCCTTCCCTTATCTATTTCTTTTTCTAAATATAAACTTTCAACTGATTTTCAGTGTTTTTTAACTATACTGTTGTCTATAGTCTAATGATTGATGGCTAATAATTTCTCGTATACTTTTTTCTCAAACCATAAATTGAAATTGTATAAATCCATTAATAATATGGAATTCAATAAAATTGTATGACTATATTTGTATTTTGTTTATTTCAAGATATATTTTAATGTGTTTACTTGTACATTTTTAAAAGTAATTTTTTTAATGAATTTCAATGGTATCGTCGATTTTGTCAGAATGTTTCATTCGCATATTTTTTTCACAGATTCCTTTAAATTTGTTATAATTCTTTGTCATTATATATTTTAAAAAACTGTGCATGTTTTTTTAAATTAAATTTAATTGCAAAAATAAAAAAAAATAACTAACTGCAGCGAAAAATTTTTAAAATTGCATTTTTTAATTTTTTTTTTAAATTTTTATATTAAAATAGATAAAATTCAATGCACAGTTTCATTTGTATTTCATAAAAATCAAACTTACCTTTAAAATATTTGATTTTAATCGCTATAAAATGTGCATGGAACAGTTTGGAAAATTCTTCGTAACGCATTGAATTTTCTCGTCAACGCAAGATTTCTTACGTTCTTTAATTTCCTCAAAACGTAAATTCAACTTGTATAAAAATATTAATTTAATGAAATTATTGATTAAACTTATTGAAACTTTGGTTATACTTGAATTTAGTTGATTATAAGGTATATTTTAGTATTTGTGCCTTCCTTGAATCTTAAATTTCATTTTTCTCAGTTTGAAAATTTTGTCGAAATTCTTAATTGAAAATGCCACTAAGCATAAGTTTTTGTCTGAATGCTTTGAAATTTTGTATAGCGATTTCTCATTATATTTGTCATAAAACTGCGCATGGTTTTTTGAAAATAATTATAACTGTAAAAGTTAAAGGTAATTAACTGTAGAAATACAGCGAAAAATGCTTAAAATTTCCAAAAATCTAGAAAAATATATTTTTTTAACCTTTATATTCAAATATAAAAAATCTGATGCACAGTTTTATTTATCTATGTAAAACGAACTTACATAAAAAATATTGGAGATTTTCTTTGAACGGGAATGCGCATGGAGCATTTTGAAAAGTTCTCCGTAAATCTAAAATATTGTGAAATATTTCTTTTTTTTCTCAAAATTTTTTTTTAATTTTTTTGTATGTATGCATGTATGTAATTTTTTTGTATGTATGTATGCATGTATGTAATTTTTTTGTATGTATGTATGTATAATGCATGCCACAATGCATATAAAGTATCCTTGGATAATATTTAAAGTGAAATTTTAAAAAAATAAAAACTGATTTTAAAGGTCCTTTGTCCCCTTAATTGATCTACGATATATTAAATTATCTTTCCAAAATTTACTCTGCTTTTTTAAACAATTGATTGATTTTTTTCGAGAAATTAAGTTCAGTACGATTAAAAAGTAATAAATTATGGGACTTTTAAGAAATTATTATTAAGTACATTACTCCCAGATTTTCCATTACTAAAACTTCTAAAACTTATATACATTTTAGAATCCATTCTGTGACGCACGCCTTAAAAAATGAATTCCGTTGCTTATTAACGAAATAACTAACGTCGTTCACATTTTATCTGCACATATTTCTCTTAATTAAATGGTCAAACTATATTAAAGTTCCATAGATAAGAACTAGCTGGAAATGTATATGTATTTCAGCTCCCCATTTTAAGTAATATTAAATGATTCAAAATATAAATACAGAGCTTACTCTTAATCATATAAAATGGTAATAGTATTGGATTATTTAAACACAAAAGAATGCATTTGAAAATCCGGTTCAAATTCATTTATGCATTATATATTATTATTTATGCATATATTATTATTTATGCAAATGCATTTTATATGTTTCCTGCCAATTCAAACTACAGAATGATTTTTTTTTCTTTATTAATTATCAGTCTGCACAATATTAAAAATATCTTTGAAATTTTGATGCGTTCTTTCGGGGCGTTTAGTTGATATTTTAATAACTAAAATTAAGTTATGTTTAATAAGGTGAATTCTTATAGATTATGGGACTTAAAAAATTATTATTAATTCAATTAAATAATTTTAGGATTTTCCAGTATTAAAACTTCCGAAACTTTACACTCTAGAATTTATTTGGGGAAGCACGCTTTAGAAATTGAACTCCTTTGTTCTTTAACGAAATAATGTCACTGGAATAAAATCTGCATACATACTTTCTTAATTAAAAAGTCAAGCATTAATAAAGGTCATGGAAACGAAATAATTATGAATATATATTATAAAATAAATGTTAATTTATCATGCAAATAAACAGGGAAAATGGCGAAAAATAAAGCAAATTGACTTTAAATGATGTATTTTACTTATCTATTATACGTTGTATAAGATAAATGTTTCAATCGTTATTAAAACAGATTTACACTTTAGAAACACTTGAGATTCTAAAAAACATATTTTTAGAAAAAAAAATTACCATCCGCCTGCATGTGTGCTTGTCTGTCTAACTGTCTGCAAGACCTTTATCTCCCGAACAACTTGAGATTAAAAACTTGAAATTTGTCGAGTATTTAATATGTAATAATGGTAAGAAACCTACTTAATATATGTTACCTCGGTTGTACGGAACTATATTTTTCGGACACTCGAAATATTCTTTCTTATGAAAGGTATATAAAAATTTTAGATTTTTTTAAAAAATTTTATAGAGTGCATGTAGAAGGCAATAAAACATACAAATTTTGCATCAAGAATGAAGTTTATGAGACAGTTAGTTCCCGAAATATTATATAATCCTATTTTCCAAACTTTTCCGTTTTTCATGATCCTATATTTGATTCAAATTTTAATCTAACGATAAATTTTAATTAGATATGAAACGCTGCATCTGACGCAGTAAACTTTTACATAATATGATTACCATTTTTGGAGTTGTAAGGATAAATCTTTTGCGCAATTCTGTACTATTTAAGTAGTTACGTTTTTTATATAACTTGTCGAAATTGGTTCATTGATAATTCATCAATAGAACATTACTATGGTTTTAAATTTATTTCAACATTCGTTTAAATTTTAGTTTGGAATTGCTATGCATTTATAAATAGTGGAATTGGTATGCATTTATAAATAGTGGAATTGGTATGCATTTATAAATAGTTTATACATGATTTATTTATATATTTTATATTGTGATATCCGTGAAGGGTTATTATTACGAGCTTAACCCCCCCCCCCAAACGACTAGTTTACTACTGTCTGAGTGTTTGTTATTTTTAACACAAAATCGAAATTTTGAAACAATCTAATTTTGATTTATTTTCACATTTTTTGATTATTTACTAGAATTTAAAACTACCTGCATAAATATTACTACGCTCTTTTGACAAATTTCATTCATCTTAACCAAGTTAAAATTAAATACGATTTAGAAAACGTATGTTCCTATATATTATAGAAATTATATATTATATTCAAGATTTTCTACGACTCTTCTAAAACTTTAAATACATTTCAAAATTCATTTTGTGAAGCCCGCTATAGAAGATGAATTCCTTTGTTCTTTAACGAAATAATGTTGTTCGTAAAATATCTGCATAAATATTCTCTTAATTTAAAAGTCAAACTTTAATAAAGATGAATGAAATATTAAACTAGTTGTTGGGGTCTGCCGAAATACTTACCCATCATGGATACGCATGAAATAAATTATAAAAATAAAACATGTGGAAACTATTTAAAAAATGTATCACCATACCCAAATAAAATTAAAACGTACATTTAAATAAATTTAACGTATAGTAATGCTCTGTTAATGAATTGCTCATGAATCAATTGCGACAAATTATATAAAACGCCCAACTACACAAGTTGAACCGAATTGAGTAAAAGAAACTTCTTTATCACTCCAATAATAATAATAATAATAACAACAGCAAATAGTTTATTGCATCGGATTAAGCGTCTCATATCCAATTAAAATGTACCATTAAATTGAAATCTGAATGAAAGACGGGGTCATGAAAATTCAACGAGAGTGGAAAATAAGATAATAAATCTTCATCAACTAATTTTCCGATCGACTTCGTTTTTTTTTTTCAAAATTTGTATTCTTTTATTGTAGCTTACACCAACTTCATAAATTTATATGCACTTTTCAACAGAAAGAATATTTCGTGTGTCAGGAAAAAAAAAAAAAGATTTGGATAATTGTGGTTACTGATATAAACTAGGCCTCTTAACATTGTTACATACTAAGTGAACCCCGAATTTCAAGTCTCAATCATATTTTTTTCGGGAGATATAGCTTTTGGAGACACACAAACAGACACACACACAGACGGATGGCTATTTTTTTTTAAATATGATTTTCGGAATCTCCAATCACTGAAATGTATAAATCCGTCAACAAATCTTTTTTTTTTTTTTTTTTTTTTTTTTTTTTTTGATTTTCAAAACGATTAAATACTTATTCTATACAACGTATGATGGAAAAGTAAAATATAAATATTTATCTGATTTTTTTAAGAAAAAAAAATAGTTTGTCACGCTAAGAAACAACAGATGATAGAAAACGTTATATATAGCTGACTATTAATCATTCACTTTTAGAGCTGTCTGATTATTTGATGTTTTAAACAAAAAATTGAAAATTTTAAAATTTAGTACATAATACATACTACCACGCTGTGCCCAATTCGTTGGTCTCTAATCCAAGTGAGTCTCTTGATCTAACAAACTGATGAATCCAACCTTGCATTTAAATTTATATAGACTTTCACCTGGAAAGTATTTTTGTATTTGCTCAATTCGATACAAACGGTATTAGTTGTTATATTATCTTAAGCATTGAACAGAATTTGGACAATTTAACAAAAAAAAAATTCTTTTATTGTAGAATTTTAGAGCAAACTGGGGAAGGAAATATAACTATTCTGGTCATCAGAAATTTAAAAGTTCTCTAGTCATCACATTATTAAAATGCGAGATAATTACAATGATAGCAAAGAGTGATATTTAAACATTAATAAAGTTTGGATTATTTGCTCTCATTTCTTCGACCTTTAACTCAAAAGCTCTCAATTTGATGCTATATGTGGTTCTGGTAGTTTAAATACAATCTCTCTTAAGTAACACTATATTTTATAAGATACATCTTCTTTTGGCAGGTTAATTGTTGTTTTCTGTATTCGGAAAAAGAATAAATCCAGTCAGAAAATGTTATGCAAATAATTTGCATTCAAAGAATGTTGCTTATTATTTATATTCAATGTAAATGTTAATCATGTAAAACTACATTTTTAAAACTGAAGTGTTTGGCTGAAATTAAAATAATGTCATTTGACTGCCAATTCTATATTTTATTCCAGTTGCAATCATATAGCTGTTTATTAGAGAAAAACCTGAATAACTATGATAGAAAAATAAACCTCTTGTTTTCATCCAGTCAAAATCTTCTCAGTCTTTCATAATCGGGTACACATCTAAGTTTGACTCCAAACATTGTAAATGTTTGCAAATATATGATTACAAATATACCAGATTTAGGTATAAAATACTGTTAATTATGTGCTATATTTCGTTCCATTAAAAAAACCAAATTGCTGTTGATTGAGTCATAAATCTATCACCAAAATACTCATTGAGATATTTAAAATCGATTATGCAAAATATAAACCTAGTACGTACAGTTTTTTCATGCATCGAAGGTTTTTGTCTTTTTGTCTTTCTTTTTTTGTAATAAGCATAGAAGAACTGAGAGATAATTAGCCTTTTTATTTTTAAAATTACATTATTCTTTAGTCCCTTGCATAAAAAAACATAAAATTGTTATTTTTTCACTAAGATTAGTTGCTAGAGCTGTATGTCACAAGAAATTGTTTTATAGTGGTGAAATTTTATTTGAATTTCTGGTATATTTTTTCCTTGTCTTGGCTAAAGTGATAAATCATCAGATATTGTGTGATTGGTCACATTAGATTTTTACAGATTTTTTTCCTAAGAATTAGCATTCCAAATATTACTTATTTAGGGATAATGATACATTTAAAGACGAAAAATATATAATACTAAATCTTCTTTGTCCATTTGATTTATAATGAAAAACCATAAATTTACAAATATCTAAGTACAAATTTCATGTAATCTTCTGCAATCGAGTTTACTGTTTATAGTCTTTTTCACATCTTAAAAAAACATCCAAATGTACAGTAAACATGCTAATTAACGGCTAACCTGATTACAGAAAAATAATCCATTAACTTTTAAAAACTTATATGGAAAATATGGAAAAAGAAAGAAAAAAGAAAATATGCCGAAACAAAATTCAAATAGGCATGATAAATTAAAAAGATTATTCAAAAATTAATTCAGCAAGAATCTTTTATTGTAAAATGTTTCCTTTTGTGACTTTAATAACGCATAAATGCATAAATCTTCTTAAGAATAATATTTAGTACTTAACATTTGAATCAGTAGCCACTTAGGAAAACTGACTTTATGTGTTAAAAAAAAATATTATGGATTATATTCTCTGATTTGCCTTCAAGTTAAAAAAGTCTGAAGTTTGGGTAAAAAAAAAGAAAAGAAAAAAACCAGCATGCTTTTGTAGTCCCCACCAGTACCCCAGAGATTCTGCTCTCGAAGCTGTAAACGGGAAAAGCTGGGTTCGACTTCCAATCGTCTCATACACGTCTCCAAATTGGTAACCTTTTCTTGATGCCGGGATGTTTGCGTTCCGTCACGTGACGGAGGGCAGATTTAGTTCACCAAACCGGGTTTTCTCCCTCCAAAATTTCCAGGAAATTTCTCTCTTCACGTTCCCACCGAATTGCGAGAACGAAATGTGAAAATTGCCACTAAAAGGGTCACCGCCAAAAAACGACACCCTTTTGCGTCTTTTCCATGTAGGCAGACGATACCGTGCTACCTATAATTAAAATCTCAGTATCCAGAAAGTGAAAAGATGTGAATTGTTTTTTCTGTTTGTATTCAAAAGTTGTGTTTGAGATAAGTGCAGACGATAAGCAGCAATGAGCTGCTAGAGAATTTATTCTTTATAAACAAAGTGTTTTGTAATAGAACCAATGCCTACAGAATAATTTGTGTAGTGTGTGCATTTAATTTAAATTGTCCGACGTTCCGGGGGGTGAAAATAACTCTTTATGTGAGTGAATAATCATCGAATTTGAAATATGTGCTGATGTTATGTTAAGTGTTCTATTAAAGATCTGTCTAATATTCAACTTGGGAGTCTTCGAATAATATCGTGACTCAAATCAGTGAAATGTTGTGCTCAAATAAGTGAAGTGTGTCTAAGAAGATATTGTTTTAAGAGTTAATGAATATTTTGACAAATTTTGTTTTGATACCGATCGCTGGAATTTTTTTTTTTTTCGGAATGATGGTTTTTGGAAGCAGTCAGAAGTTTAGATGCTGTTTTCATATTTCATGAAAATTTTCTTTGAAATGATTTTGCCAATTAAAAATAAAGAAGTCATATGTTGCTTAAATCTGAAGATGAACTGTTTAAATTATTGTGTGATTAAGATATGGACAAATAATTTGGCTTTTTAGGTGCGTTCGTAATTATGTAAATAAGTAACACCTATTGTTGTCGATCAGTCCGTCCGTCTGTCCGTCTGTCTGTCTGCATATAACAACGCAAAAACTACTCAACCGAATCGCTTAAAATTTAAAATACATAATTATTACATAATTTTGTCGAGTCATATCAAATTTTATGAAAATAGGATGGATAGATAAATTACAGGACAATCAAAAGCATTCCGTTACTTTACGGTCAATGGGGAAAAAAGTTTCAAATGCATTTTAATCGTTTGAAAATTAAAAAGTATATTTATTACATAATTTTGTCGAGTCATTTCAAATGTTATGAAAATCGGATGATGTTATGAAAATCAATTACAGGGATAATCAAAATTATTCCGTTGCATTACGGTCAATGGGGAAAAAAGTTTCAAATGCATTTTTATCGTTTGAAATTTAAAACGTATAATTATTACATAATTTTGTGGAATCATTTCAAATGTTATGAAAATCGGATGCATTGATCAATTACAGGGACAATAAAAAATATTCCGTTACATTATGATCAATGGGGAAAAAAGTTTCAAATGCATTTTAATGGTGTTACACTCATTTGAAAATAATAGAATTGGCATGAATCTATGAAGTATGTACTAAAATATACATTCTCTACAATCTGTGATGCAAAGAATATTTATTATTAAATTACAGGGCCACAGAAATGTATTCCACTAAATAATGTTATACGTGGAAACATTGTTTGAGACGTGTTTTAATTATATTAAACTACTTCTCATTTTATGAATAAGATATACGTTAATGAAGTATAATAAAATTTACTCCCTGCATATTTACAGGAACACAAAGATTTCGACCACTATACTGTATCCAAAGTACGCTCTACTATATCAGCAAGATCTGAATATTTGAAAAATTCGTTATCGTACGAAAGCACCTCATTTGCTACGATTCACGTGCAATTTCCAACTTGTTGTATATTGAGTGGACTTTTTGCATATTGAGATAATAAAATTTTCAGTCTGTTTTCGTGGAATATATTAAGAGGAACTGTGCTGATTTTTTTTAAGTATATCGCCTCCAGAGAGACAGTGCTGATTTTATTCTATTAGTGTGAAGAACGACGATAAGACCTGAGTACGGTCTGCGTCCCAAACATTGGAGTTTATGCATTTTTGTCGTGAATGTCATTGTGCAGCAAGTGAAGTGTGTGGGCAGTATGAAAGTTTAATTGCCCTGATTGCTTACAAGAACTTTTCAGCGTTTGTTTTTCTTGAACTATGCTCTACATAGCATGTGACGACTTTGCCCAGTTGAACGTTTTACTGTGATGCCTTATATTGCCTGAAATGACTTTATGAATGAGCTTTTGTTCCAAGGAATCATGGACATAGTTGTGACAGACTGTATCCTGCATACCTTCAAGAGCTCTGATAAACTGGGATTCTACTTGGCCATGACGTTTTTGCATATTTTCTCGACAGAAATACCGGTTCTGGTACTTTGTGTGATGGAGGACTTCTACAGTAAAAATGAAATTTTTAAAATTCTTTTTATTGAAAATAAAATGATTTTCTTTAGTTTAATAGAAAATAATTAACATGGATAAAATTTTAAGTAGTTTATGTGAAAAATATTATATAGAGGTATTTTTTAAAAATGAAGTGTTAAAACCTTAATAGTTTTGCTATATTTTTAAATTTAAACTCTTAAGATTAATCTTGAAGTTTAAGTATAATGAAGTTAAAAATTGTTGCATCTATCTATCTATCTCTATATATATATATTTGGAATTAACATGCCTGTATTTGAGGATTTTTGAAAAATATAAGATTTTGAGAGTATAATTGAACTTTGAATAAATTGTGTAATGTTTTAATAGACTCTTTTATATATTTAAAATTTTTTATAAATTTAAAGTTTTTAAAATACTTATAAAGTGCTTAAATGGTAGGAAATCAGTTTTTGGTGCTGTCTACGTGCGGAAATCTATGAATTATTAATGAAAGTTTATAGATATTTTTGAGTAATTTAATAATTTAAATTTTGTTTTGTGACATGACTCCAGATGTTTACTTGATCTTGCTGATTTCCTCGAGTTTATGTCCTATTCTTTTTAGCTTAAAAGTTTGGTATTTTTTTATATAATCTAAAAGTTTAGCATATTATGTTTTAAAAGGCCAAGTATATATATTTTTTTAGTGTGGGAGGTTTCTTGATTATTAGTGTTATATTTAGGGAAACATGATCTCACGAGCTGAAAATTTTTTCATATTAAGTACAGAATTTTCTAAATAAATTTGAATTTTTATTTACTGGATGAATTTTATTTGAAATTTCTTTGTATTAATTATGAATTTATGTATATTTCTTAAATATGCAGTAATTTCTGTTTACTTTTGACATTTTGCATAACATTTTGGACTGTCTTTGAAATTGGATGATTGGCTTAGATATTAATTTAAATCCTAGTCATAGTGAATTCCAGTGTTTTTCATGAAATTGTAGTACTAGCCATCGAAGAGATCCACCATTTTAAGTGTTAGGAATTTCGAGTTTGGTCTGGTACATTTATTTTTGTCCTATTAAATGTGTATGTAAATGTTCAATGAAATATGTATTAAATATGATTTATTTTTACAGATAAAATGAATAATTCATGTTTGTTTATTTTTGTTTTAAGTATAGTTGATTTAGTATGTAGTTTTTCTGTAATTGTGCAATATTTTTTAATATAAATCATAAAAATAGCAATAGATACTTTTCATTTTTGGGAGATGTGAAAGGCATGATCCCGAAACTTGGTGCTACACAGATACCCAAATTGAAAAGATTAAATTAGAATAAGTATTGAATATGTATATTAATTTCTTTGTAGATAGCTTGCTGTTGTTCTTGTAGGTTTTCCGTTGAGGGCAGTAAAATTGACATGTCTTTTGAGAATAGTTTATTCTAGGGATCAGTATATTTAAATATATAAATTGTTTACTTACCATCTATGGTGAACAGAAATGTTAAATCTCCTCCGTTGAAACTCTTAAGTGAATAGTGTATGACCGACCCACGAAAGCTTAAACATCCACTGAAGTTTTTCTGTTGGACGAGAGGTGTAGTTTCCATAGTTAATTTTGGTTTAAATATTTGGTTTTAATCAGAGTTTTGGAAATTTAGCTGTGAATTTTTGATTAAAAGATTTTTTTGCAGTTGTTTGAAGCCATGTTTGCTCAATGCTAAATTGAGAAAGGATAGTTTTTAAAGTCGATTTTTGTCAGTTGGAAATGAAAAGTTGATCACGTGTAAGGCTAAAAATTCAACTTTTTTGATGAAGATTAAATTAGGATCTGATCTTTGAAGATCTGATCCATTTTTGATTGAGATGATGGATCTTTTTGTTGATATTTTTTTTTTTTGGTATTGAGTTTAAGAAATTGTGAAATGTTGAAATAGATATGGAAATAAATTAATAAAGTTTCTGTTATATTAATGTAATAGAACAGTTTTAAATCTTTTGTGTTAGATTCAACTGGAGGATTGCATTTTTTTAAGTTGTTAGAATTGTCTCCTGAATGTGGAAGGAACATTTTTCAGCTGGCTTGTCAAGTTTTCTAAATGTGTTAGACTTGGTCAGATAAAATTCAATCTCCAGTGAATAAAAGAACAATAGTTTGGGGGAACCATGTTGTGTGTAAGAGCGAATGAACCCTATGGGCTAAACTTGGTTTAGTTGGAGGTGTTTAGTATGTGATAGACTCTCATGGAAATGCTTGTTTTCAAATCTTGGGCTGAATTTTTGGATATTTAATGGAGATTTTTCGGAATGAAAAATTTAGTTTTGAAAATTTATGTTAAATTTGCTAAATGTTTCTGTGTTTAGTGGGGGGGGGGATTGATTTTCAGATGTTACTTTTAATCCTCGCTGAGTGACAGAAACAATCATATGATCGTATATTCAGTCAGCTGTGTAAGTTTTAGGGCTTGTGAGGAGAGTCTAATTTTTGTGAAAGTGCTTTTGTACTGGTAGACTATTGCTCGACTATGAAGAGTTTCTATGGTATTGGTGTTAACATTGGTTGATCTGTCCTAATCTGTTAAGTATGGAAACAATAGTTTATTATTTGAGGTTTATTTGTGATTGTCTGAATGAAAGTAATCTGTATCCGTGCTACAACACTTGCCTATGTGATTTTATGTTTTTCGAGAGAATGAGGTATGAAGACCTAGGGCCCCAGGCAAATTTGGAGAGAGTGAAAGGGTAGCCGAATGTACTCGGCCCTGAAAGGTGTATGAATGTTATGTACCAATTTAATTATATGTGTCGTCCGGATTCTTAGGAGATGTTGTAGCTGAAACTTTGTTTTTATTGGAAATTGGCTGTTGTGAAGGATAGGATTGTTTTTGAGGATGGAGTCATGTGTTGATGCCAGACCAGAAAGTTTGTAAGTTGTAAAAATGAGAGTTGGGTACCTTTGAATTGATTCATGGGGTTCCCCTATTCTTATATTTTATAATTGAATATTAAAGATTTTTGATCTATTTATTCAATATGTGAAAATAATATTTTTATATTGTTTAAAATAGTCAATTGTGTAAGATATATTATCGATGTATATGATAATTGAAATTTCTTCCTATGATGGTCTTTGAAGATTGTTTAATGACTATTACAATATTGAAAAAGTTTAATAAGCGTAAGATATTGACATGCTGTGTTCTTGTTGAAATATGTGTAGGGTTTTTTCAAATGTGTGTAAAGTATATAAAAGCAGCATATATCAATATTTTTTAATATGTTTTAAAACCTAGGTGCCAGACCGAGTGGATCTTGTTGGTATGAGAGTGATTTTAAGTGACTACCTTCCTGGTAAAAGTTGTTTTAGATGTGTGTAAATATTATGTAAAAGTTTTTATTCATATAAATATGTTTGAATATTTTGGGTGTTGGGCTAAGCTGGAACTTTGGCTAATTTTTGTTGTTTATCCCCGATTATCGTTTCTTCTTTAAAGATTTATTAATATATTTAGAGTTAGTGTACAGGTGATTAAGTGCTGTTGAGATAATAGTCTTTTTAAAGATATTATCTTTTTTTGTTCCAAATATGGACATCGTCAGGATGCACTGGTGTGTTAGACTATCCTTAAGAGGATTAAAGCTATAGTGTTGTATTCTAATATTCTTGTAGTCGCCTCTCCTTTTTAGATAAAAGTGTTAAGAGTGATAGGATTTAACATCAGTAGGATACTAGCAGTTCTTATCAGTTTTATCTCCTTTCTAATATTTCTGTTTAGCACTAAAGTTTAAATGATATTTAAAGCAAAGGCTAAAAAGTTTATTTATCAGTTGTTAAAAAATTAAATCTAAAGTTAAAGTTCTATTTAATTTAATCAATAATTGAAATTAATTGTAAAGCTTATTTTTCACTTAATTGTACAAAATTTTTGGCGCAAATGGCATCATAATTATTTAAGTGAATTACAACAGAGGGGTAAGTGGAGATTTGAAAAGGATAATGTAAAAATAGCAGATCTAGTGTTGTTAGTAGAGGAAAATATACCAAGCAAAAAGTGGCCTTTAGGCAGAATTATTGAATTATATTACGGTAATGATAAGAAAATTCGCGTAGTTCAGGTAAAAACTCAGAATGGAATTTTTTAAAAATCGATTAGTAAAATATGTATTTTACCTATGCCTGAAACCCATGGTACTTAAAAAAAGAGATAAATATATATATATGTGTTAGGAATTGATAAATTAATATATCAGTTTATTCACAGAAAATCGTTTTCAAATTTTGCTACTGTGATATTTATGTTATTTATAAGACGCGGCTCGTTGCTATGGCAGCGAAGCTGTTTTTTTCGTCTGCTTGACTTTTACATTTTTTTTATCTTTTGAGATGAGTTAAAAGTTTAGATAAAAAAGTTGGCATCAATTTTTGATGGAATGAAAAAGAATTTTTTAGAGAGAATGTTTATATTTTTTGTTTGTCGTGCGTGTCTTGAGTTTTATTAAAGAATTATGTTATTTTTATGAAAAGGCACGCAGAAATGCATATAGGATCATCTTTCCAGTTTTTAGTATGATGATCAGAAATTATCAAGGTAAAAGCATTTATATTTTGTACATATTATACATTTTGTACATAGTATGTAAATAATTTGAATTCAATATTTCTTTATTCTATAATTCTAAGTATGTAATAAAATTTATTAAAAGAAAAATTCAAGAATATTTAGAAGATTTTTGAACCCAAATAATGAAGTTTTGATTGTTTACAAAACAATATGTGTGAGTGTTATATTGTTTTTTCTTTCAATTTTTATATTTAAGTGAACATATATAGTGACTTTTTGTGTAATTAGTGTACTTAGTAAAAAAAAGAGTTATTGAATGTGAAACATCTCAATGGGGGCCGGTATGTTCCATCTAGGCAGACTATACCGTGCTACCTATAATTAAAATTTCAGTATCCAGAAAGTGAAAAGTGAATTGTTTTTCTGTTTTTATTCAAAAGTTGTGTTTGAGATAAGTGCAGACGATAAGCAGCAGTGAGCTGCTAGTGAATTTATTCTTTATAAAGTGTTGTTTTTTAATAGAACCAGTGCCTATGGAATAATTTGTTTAGTGTGTGCATTTATTTTACAGCCTCTGAAAGCGAAAGATGTTGGATTCGAAATTTGACTGAAAGAATAACAGAAGTTGGAGTTGTATGAGAAGTCTCTGGTTCGAACTTAATGGGGCCCGTCTGTTTAATCGTTCTTAGTTTTCTGTGTATTTCTTCGAATCTTTGATTTTCTTGCATAATTACGGGTTAGGTTCGTTCAGAAAGATCCCGATGAAGAGCATCCCCTTCCACCTAGGGCCTATATCTCTCATGTTAATAATTCGTCGTCATAAGCACCACTAACTAACAACCGTAATAAAATAGGGGTGGGAGATATTTTAAAGATCTGAAGTTAAATGCAAACATAATTTCCATGTTTTACAAATATATGTAGATATCTAATATGTTTATTCTTAAATAAAGTATATAAAGGTATGATGCAAAAATATGCATGTTAATTATAATCTGCTAAAAGGATACAAATTATATAATAGTATGGATTTTTCCTTAGTCTTCTTGAGTGAAATAAATACATTACATGGATGAAACAAGTCTGAAATTGTACGTCAAACGTAGGAAATGAGATGTGTTCGTACTATAAAGAAGTTTTTAAAATATTCAGATCTTGGTGTAATAGTACATGGTACTTCGGATACAGCATATTATATGAAATCTTTTGTGTGACCCTATTAATAATATATGCATACTTTTGTACAAAGATTAACTTGTTGTTTACTTCAGCAGTCTCTATATCAGTTTCCTAAAATGTGGGATAGTTTAAAATAATTGAAAAGAACAATATTTAACTATATTAAACTAAATCTCCCAAACAATGCTTTCCCCAATAACATCATGTAACAGGATATTTTAGTGTAACCCTGTAAAATAAAAAATTATAAACTTTTCACCAAGGTTTGTAACGAATGTAAATTTTAATATATATTTCATAAATACATATGAATTTTATTTTGGCCGAGAAAGTGCATCATCATTAAAATGCACCTGAATATGTTTTTGTTTTCCACTAGACGTAATATAATGGAATACTTTTGATTGCCTCTGTATCATAGTCTCTCCGTATTACTTGCACAAAGCATGTTATTTTTAATAGTGTTGTTTACAAAAATAATACAGTGAGTTTATGTACGTACATGTTTATAAATTTAACATTATTTACTCATTTATTATTTAGAAATTTACAATGACAGGACATTAATCCAAATCACATTTTTAGCCCGACTCTGATTTTTTTAAGAATATCTAGAATTTGCTATTAATAATATCTAGAAAATCTTCACATCCTGAAAAAAAAAATTATCGCCAAATACAGCCAAACTCATTGATATTTTACATTTGGCGCAACATATGTGTTTTGCCATTCATAATTTTGCCAATTTAGTCATTTTTTCCGCCAAATGTCACAAACATTTGCCCAAATACTTTTGCAACTTATTGGCTGTTACTAACTTCTCAGCTTTGTAACCATGACAATAACTATCTAAAATGATACACTAATCATATCTGTTGAAATATGTGAAATAGCTATGTCTGTTAGCTATACCTCTTAGCTATGTCATAACTATGACCCACCAATATGACCTACTAATCGAATGTCTGAGAGCATGCAGCTAAGCTAATACTAGCTTTGTGAATGAAAACGATATAATGCAAAATTTAACAAATGTTAGAAACACTTTCTTGATAATTAGCGTGACACACTTTGACTCAAAAATGACTCACTAATAAATTCTTTTCTAACATGTGACTCATCACAATAGTTTTTTCGTACCAATTAAATGTTTCGATAGAAAACTTATTTAACCCTTCGCTGCACGATTTTTTCTTTCTTTATGAAAAAAAATATTTTGATTACTTTAAGTAGTCACAAATGCAGGAAAAATAATAAAAAAATTCTGACTTCATATACATTTTTTTAATATGGATTTTTGTTGTATGTCTCATATATGTCGCAAAGCATTATATATATATATATATATATATATATATATATTATAAAACGGTACTGTGCATTTAGAAAAATATTGGAACATTATTTTTACTAAACGCTTAATTTCAAATAATAAAATGTTACCTAAAATGGGGTGAATAGGAACAGCGGGGTGAATAGGAACGAAACTTCTCGGTCATACAAATAAATTCATTATAAATATATGTGGTAATATTTTTAATTGCTAATTTTTTTACAAGAAGGTAATAACATTAAGAATTGGAAAAACCAGTTTTGACATGTTTGAACAACTATTGAGGTATATAAAAAAAAACTTTAAGAGGATCCTCAAAAACCTCATTTTTTCAACGTCTTCAAAACTTTGTATGTAACTACAGTATTTTTCGTATTGTAAACCTAAGAGAGGGGATTTTCAATTAATGATAGTCCTGTAAACGATATTCTGTATTAAATTCTACTTATTTCTAAATTACATAATGAAAAAATGAAAAATGGTTTGTAACATCAGAGACGGGGTGAATCGGAACACGTTTTCTCTCTTGGTTTATTTTTCTATACAGTAATAGTTTCATGTAATATATGAAAACATAGGTATGAATATGAATTGTAACAATATTTTGTTTGTTCTAATTACATGAAGAGTTTAAAGGTGCCAAGAAATTACTTGGTTAAACAAAAAAATCAACGCCTAATCCAACAGACATGGAACACACAATAAAAGAATTTAAAAATAGCAAATTAGTTAGAAAAACTAAACAGAATTATTCTCTGACATCCACAACATTACACAAACATCTCATAATGAAAAAACAATTAAAAAAGAGATGGATGCAAACAGTACTAAGGGCTGGGGATAAAAGCGTATTAGTAGATCGTATTAATACATGCAGTGATTGGGGCTACTCAATAGATTCACTTACCCAATGACTACTAGTAAAGGATAACACAGAACAGGGTTACATTTCTATTAAATTCTACATCTGCAATTCGAATATATTTTCTTAAAATAACTTTTAAATTTTTTTTAATTTAAAAGTTGTTTTCTAACTTTTAAAAAGGCATAACTTTACTTGTACATAAAATAAAGGCTTGGTTTCACAGTAACTACGTGTTTCTAATCCTCCTTTAGCATTATTACCTGTTTTTATTAACCCTATTAAAGTTTGAATCGGAATAAATAAAGATTACTCAATTTGTTCCGATTCACCCCTATCTGCGGGGTGAATTGGAACACCATTAAAAAATTAAATAAAATATATATAAACAGTAAAAATGTTTCGTTTTTGCTTAAAAAGTAAAGAACAAAACAAGACCGAAGTTTCTAGTATAAAAATTAAAATAATAAAAAAATCATTTTTTGCTCTTTTTAACGTTAAAGTTGAAAAGTGTTCCGATTTACCCCATTTGACGGTATTTAAAATGCAATCTAAAATTAAGTTTTCAAATGTTACATTTTTATTTTAAATGTGACGTCATTATTAACCGAATTTTATTCCTTACACATACCCATTACCTTGTATTTTTAAAGAATGCTTAAAAATTTCTATGTTATTTCAAGTATAGCTTCTTTTTTTTTCTAAATCAAATATTTTTTTATAATTCTTTTTCATTCATTTTATTTCTAATTATCATCATTTTTCACAGAAAACCGCATATTGACGTAACCGATATTCACGCATCTTATATAATAAAATACTTTTTTTCTTGAAGTATGATGTTATAATTATTTTTCTTTGAATTCCTTTTATTTTAATTTTTCACATGGAAATACTTCAATCGAAAATTAATTGCCGAGGAGAAATTATTATTCCAGACTTTCATCCTCTTGGCAACGGAGAAGAAAAATGGTGACTTTTTATCGAAAAAATGTTAATTGATTCTGTATGAAATGTAATGAAATTTAGAATTATTAAGAAAAATATTTGAATAAAGTAGATAAAACAATGCCTATGTTCATTTCCGTTATATAGTCCATATATGTGCAAATATATTAAATTATTAATTCATCCGTTTAGTTGTTAACTTCATTCACACTTTCGGGCACACATTCACATTTATAATATGATAAGGTTAAGGCACATCCGATTTTCATAAAAGTTGAAATGACTCGACAGAATTATTCAATATTTATACATTTTAAAATTTAAGCGGTTTGATTGGGTAATCTTCGTATTGTTATATGCGGTCGAAGAGATAGACGGACGGACAGACAGTCGAATGGCCGGACAGGCAGACGAATATTAACGACAGACGGAGTGAATGACGACTATAGTTTCATCGCATTTATGTAATGATAAGCGCACCGAATAATAATTTTACTATAAAAAGTATGAGCGAAAATAATGACAGTCAGCGTTTCCGAGTTTACAAATTAACACACTTTTCATTTTCTAAGAATATTCTTCAATGAACCAAATGTGATAATCTACTAAAAGGTTACAAACTGTATAGTAGTGCGGAATTTTTCTTGATATACCACCTACATCTTCTTGATATACCACATTCATGACCAGTTAATCAGGTTCTAGGTACGACAGTCCAGTCGAATACAATTGTAGAACACACGAACCTTGTAGAGAAAAATAAATACTTATTTCTTATTCCTGACATCCCACCTTCCATACTGTATCCATTTGACAGTTTGACTGACGTGAAATAGCTTAAATTTTTTTTCAAGATTCTACACTTACTGTTACCACCGCTCTTTTGAAATTATTGTTTTGATGTTACAGTAAGTAAAGTTAGTTAAATGTCAAACAGTGATTAACTAATACTACATGAATAAGTTTCAAATTGTATTGAAGCGTAGCAAATGAGGTGCGTTCGTACTATAACGAAAATTTAAAACTATTTAGTTCTTGCTGTTACAGTATTTAGTAGTTCGGATCCAGTATAGTGGTCGAAATCTTCTGTGTTTTCTTGTAAATACTATCTGCTTTCAATTATTCAGAAATTATTTTGTATCAAACCCCCAGCAACGTATGTAAATTTTATAAAATGTGCAATAGTTTAGTATCATTTAAATATGCCTCAAACAATATTTCCTTTTATACCATTAAGATTGTGGAATACTTCTGTGTAGTCCTGTAAATTAATAATAGTACCAGGTAGTTATTGAATTATGTTATTTAACACAGCATGACTTTTATATGTAAAAATGAATCGATTGTAATCGATTTTTTTCACAACCTCATATACAGGACACCCGATATATTTTACCCACATTTTGATATGCTGGGATTGTAAAATTTATGTACAAAGTTGTATTTATAATGACAGTGAAAAATTTTAAAATTCCCATCAGCAAAAAAAAAAGGAAATGCATCATTGTACGGACAGATACTGATAATCTATCGCAATTTTTTTTAAATTTCTAAACATCACACATTTTAAATTTTTGCACCGTCGTATAAAGGAAAAGTAATCTCAAATGCAATTTGTTTAAAAAATGCATTTCATTTATTGCTGATGTATTGATTTACTTGTAGTTTTCAAAGCTATTTCCATAATGGTGGCGAGCAGTGTTGCCAGTGGGCTACTTTTTTAAATTCAGATTTTTTGATTCACATCGCTTTTTCGAAAAGGCAAAATTCCGTTTGTTTTCGGATTTATTAATATGTCATCAATAAGGCGCATTTTACTATTTCAAAAAAGTGGTGCCAGTCAAGAATATGAATTTAAAATAAGTAGCCCTTCTGGCAACATTGGTAGGGAGTGAAGTACTCAATTTCTGTAGAAAAGTAAAGGGGAAATATTGGGTGGTTCGGAAAGTCATATTCGTTTGGAAAAATCAATTCGTACCGGAATTTTTTTCTATTAATTACCAAATATTACATATCGGAAACAATATCTAATATTTATATTATAGACTTTTTCAATTTGAATAAATTTTTCCAAACGAACACGACTTTCCAAAGGACCCAATAGCAGCTTACTATGCATTTTGGCTACCATTTTCTGATAAGAACTGAAAAAAAATGCAATTAAAATATGTGTTACGCCAGAAATACTATCATCTATAAAATTAGTTGATTTTTGTTTATATTTCGTTTTTGTTTTTCAATTATATAACTTTTAATTTATTTCAAACTTACTTTACAAACTATACAACACTATATCTTTACAAAAACATATGTTAAAAAATATTTGGGTGACTTTTTTATTTTCTCCGCATTCACTTAACTACTATGAAGAAACTGAACGTATGCAATTTTGCTAAACCGTATATATTAATATTTTCCCGAATTTTCAAAAAAAGAGAAATTAAATAAAGTGAATGAATTATTCCCGATAAAACATGTATCTATTATAAACTATATTTAATTTTCACTTTTCCGCTTAAAAATTTGCAAAAATATAAAACACGGGTAAAAGCAATGTTTAATTTATATCTAATGTCGGTGAAATGGTTATTGTTACAAACAAATGAAATCATATGAAATATTAGATATCCGATAATTTTTCGAACGACGGCGTGATATTTTGATGGATTTGATGTCACATGCATAATTTTCCATAAATGCTCTATAAGAATTGATCGCTAATGTAGAATGCTTCAACGGATGCAAATGAGGTCATTTTATAGAAGATAATATCGTGTACTTTAAGGCAAAAAATTGAAATTCGTTTTGTATTTTTTTCTATTTAGCGACGTACATTGACGCTTCATGTCGTGTGTTGCTATACAATTATCAATTCTTATAATGTACTGTACTTCCCATTAAAAGTTTGTCGCAGTATTTTTTAGACACATGTATGTACGTATTTTCATCGGTAGCGAAAATAAATTTTGAAAACGCTGAATTCCCGATTCCCACTCGTAATTAACTTTTTCAACAAACGTAGCAAACTGAAAGTTAGTACAGCTAAAAATCAGTCAGCTGTGGATGATGTGTATATATATATATATATATATATATATCTAAGGATGTTATACTTATATTTGAGGATTACGTGTCCAGCATATCCTACTATTCTCCAAGTTTTATAAAAATTAAAATTATCATTCTTGAACGATTGTTGTCCTTTAAAAAATCGGCGGCAAACAACGATGTGATAACTTCATCCATTTAAAACTTCTATTAATTTTGCGCCATTTTGTGTCAAATTCTAACGCTGTTTATTACAACATGTCCAATTTTATTTAGATATCTAAGACAATTTTTTGCGTATCTAACACCTAGATAGGCTTTTATCATGTGTCCGATTTAGGCACAGATATCATATCTGCACCGTGTTTGGTGCGATTTTTTCCCTACCTATTACCCCCTATTTTAAAAAACCTCGTCGTTACAGGGGGTTTTTACTTAACCAAGTACGATGCCACGATGGGAATAAAAAAATATCATAACCTGAAGAGAATCGATATCCTTATATTGAATACTAATACTTCATATGATGATATGATCAATAATTTCACCCTGGGGGAAAAATTGAAAATCACATTTTTTTGCTATAAATCGTAAATTTTAAGCTTTAAAACATCTTTAGGTGATCTAAAAGCTGCATTTTTTTAAATTTCATTTTGTTATCCGAGATAACTGTACCATAAATCGCCAATTGCCAGCATCAAAAGCGTATTTGTAGTTAGGTGACAGTTACCCAAAACCCGGGTTAACTTTATCATCCTATTTCTAATTTTTTACCCATACAGAACTTCTTGCTTGTATTTGAATACGCTGTGATGTTGAAGGGAATCGTTAGGTCGATACTCATAGGTCTGTAGCTTAGGTCAGTATTTTATGAGACCCCGATTTCGAAGAACAAAAAAAGTTCTCTACCAAATTATGTCTGAAAAGTGACAAACAAAGGTAACAAACAACGGTACGTCGTCGGCAACGTCTCAAACAACAACGTCTGAAAAGGGACAAGCAAAGGTAACAATTGCACAGTCATTTTTTTTTAAATTTATTCTTGGAATTTTGCGTATGAGTAACGATTTTCAGAAATAAGGTATTTTTCGAAAGTATTATACCATAAAAATCACAAGGTTGTGTTGAGTTATTTCAAATATGGTTTTTAAAAATTTACATCCTTGTCCTAACATAATTCGAAAAAATTATGTATATAATATAATTAAAATTATATTCATGCATCTATAAATACACGGGTTTTTAAATGCAGTCAAATCTCATTAACATGAACACGCTTAACGTGAATTACTTTTAACTTGAATTGTTTTTACAGTCCCCTATAAAGACGAATACAGAGATTTGATGCTGAAAGCACGAATTATTGTTAACATGAACGAAATTTTGATTCTCTTTGAGGTTCATGTTAACGAGGTTCGGCTGTAGATGAATAAAGTATCGTAGATAAAATATGAATTTTTGTCAATTTTTTTTCATGACAATGATCTAAAAAAATTAAAAAAGCTGTGAATCAGAATGAAAGGTTGACAGATATGATACATTACCCGGATATAAACAGCAGAGTTTGTGTAATATATTATAATATGTTTTTACATCGTACACTGTTATAAGTGGTATATTGAAACAGATATCTACTTCAGTATACAATGAAATTATACCATCTATTTCAATACATTGGTATTTCAGTTTTATTTCAGTGAACATAGAGATTTTCGGACATTGGTAATAGCATTGCCAGTTGGCAACAAAAAAACTTTCTATAATCTCATTTTTTAAATGTGTGTGTTACGTAATTTAAATAAAGCCTCTGTTGCCAAACAATGAACATTAAGTTTTTCTACATTAAACAAAAATTAGCAAAGGGGTATCTCTGTACATTTCTTTTGCTAAAATAAGCAAGAAAATATATCGTAATCATGATTTTATATTTACCTATTTGAAATCAATAAATGCATTGAAAGAATAATCTATTACCCTAAAGAAGATTCTAGCCTGAAGCAATTTATCAGAAGCTACTAAATTATTCATAAACGCTAGATTTATTTTCTACGACATATCGCATCCTACATTTTTTCTTAACCGTTTAGACAAAAATAGTTGAGATATTTAAGTCAGCATTATTTTCCCAAGTATAATACGTATAAAACACTGTTATAAAAAGATAGGTTTTTAAGAAACGCAAAAAATAAAAAAAATAGTAAGTGTATTTTGCATGCATTATTAAAAATTAATAAACTTTTTTTTCGTATAAACATTAAATACAGAGTAAATATTTTTCTTTATTTCTAAAGATTAAAAAAACGAATTTCCATGTGTAAGCTGATTTTTTTTTCTTGTTTGTTACAAAGATGAATTTGTACACTAATAAAAAAAATCTCAAAAAATAATATTTTTAAATAGAAAAGATTATAAATATAAATGGTAGATAGAACAAAATACTTACAAAGATCTAATTATACTTTAAAACAACATCCTTTTACAAGTAAAAAAAAAAAAAATCCCTGGCGGGTATCCCCTACGGTCGCATTATGAACCAAGCAAGCAGTTTTTTTACAATTCGTCAAAATAGCTTTCTTTCATTGTTTAGCGAGTTTATACTGCCAATGTTTAATATACCATTAATTTCATCAGCTTCATCATCAACATTTTCTTCAGAAATTGAATAGACCTCCACCTTACACCTATCGCATTATAAATGTAATATTTTGTGCAGGATCAAAAGAAAAATGGTACTTCCATCCATTCGTCTTTTCGGCAGTTTATCGACGATAATAACACTTGGAAGATGTGTCCCCCTAGGCATCGTTTCTATTTCAAAATTATCATTCATTAACCGTGTCCGTCAAATTTGCAGCGTCAAAGAACTTGGAATGTTTCATTTGCAGAAAAATGACGAAAATGGCGAATTTCTAACTTTTTGCTTAACCCCTTCGCGACGGGAGTTTTTTACGAAATTTTTAATGTTTTGTCACCGGTTTTTAAAAACAAAATTTGTGCTTTTTTAAATCTAGAAAATGGTCCGAATAATTAAGGTAAATTTTACAGTATAATTTAACTGGTGACGATAAACAAGGATTCTTAAGCCTTTTCGCGGCACGTATACGTGTCGCTCGTCCAGAAAGGTTTAAATTATACTTTATTTCTCGTAGTACATTCTGATGAAGTTCCGTTAATATCCGAATACTAAAATATCAGTTTAAAGCACTTATATTACATTGCTGTCCTTTCAAATGTCACAATTAACTTAACTTTAAACTATTTTTCCCAATCTGTATTTTTTCGATGAATAGGTATGTTCAAAGTAATAAAACTTCTGTCATTATTGTTCAATTGACTCAATTTTTTAGGAGGGAAAGGGGGTCGTTCTTCATCATCTGCTTGATAAAACTAATGGATTTACAAAAAAAGTAGAAAGTTTTCTTAGAATTTAGATTTTTACACCTACAAATGAAAATAAATTCAATTTTTACTGCAAATGTTCACGTATTTGCACATTTTGTCGCTCAAATTAATTAACTAAAATGAATCTCATATTTAAAATTATACTCACACATTTCCGAAAACGTTTTAAAACGATTTAGCTCTCAAAATTTTCAAAATCGTTTGAGGAGGTACGCTTAAAAATTTACTTAAATTTTGCAAATAATAATGATAATTATCATTAACATTTAATTTTTTTAGAGAAATCGAATAATTTCTTGACAGAATCATTTTTCTTCAATAAGTCCTTTATTATTTTACGAGAAATGTACCTTAAAATGCTTAAAATATTAAAAAGAAATTTCAAAATGTACCGAATTCCCTTAAAACAACAGTGAATCCCGTTTTCTCGTGATTATTATTTTTTTAAAAACAAGAAAATAAGAATTCTGCCTTTTTCAAAATTTAGTGCCGCTTCCTATAAAAAAAAAAGTCAAGTCTGAATCTGAAGATATTCCATACAATATTTCCAGAAGTACTACTGTTGCGATAATCATAAGTAATGTATTATGGTAGCGTTATATATACTTTATTTGAACAATTTTTTTTCATTAAAACAGATTTTTATTTAATAATATGCAGATTAAATCGAATGTATTTGTCTAGACACGTATTTGCATTAGTTTCTTTTGAAGTTATTAAACAACTCGAACAATTTTAAATTACATACATTATTATTAAAACAAACAAAAGCTTGTGAAATAAAAAAGCAATTAAATATATCTTGAACAAAAAATAAGAATAGATAGTTTAAATAAAATAGTAAGAATATTTTGCATTAAACTAATATGGTTATTTTAATTATTTAAATTTGTGTATTTAAATATAACTTCAAATTTAATATTAATTTTATTTTTGTAAAGCAATTAAAAATGATAAGATATTGATAATTATAATTTTCAAATAATAAAATATTTAATATTCGCTTTTTAAAAATTTTAAAAGCCCAAACAAAGTGACCGTTGAATTTCATTTATTAAACTTTATTTTTCTACGAACTTTGTATAATAATAGAACACATAATTTAGTTGTAAAAGTTACAGAATACTTGATGCATATTTGTCCCTATCTCAAGGTTTCAAAAATAATTTTAGAATGCATATTTTAAATGCAAAATTATATAGCAATGTAAAAATAATGCAAAATGTAGACATGAGGTCAAATCGTGCTCATTCTAGAAGTGCGATAGCTAATTAACAGTAGAGACACACCTGGTTCTAACCAGTTGTTAGTTAAAATTGTGTCTAATTAAATATTCAATATTCCGTAATGGAATAAGATGCCGTTGTCTAAATTCTTTTGCATAAGAATACGTTTTGTATGTACTTAAAAAAAATCAATATTATGTTTAATGTTAGTGACCAACAAAATATTGTCTATAAAAGTACCATATTTTTTATTTTAACATGCATTTAATAAGTTTTTACCATACTGTTTCTAACATCATTATTCAGTTTATAGGAAAAGCAGGTACAATTTTTTTTTCTTAGAATTTCGTTAATTTAACAATAAACAATCATAAAAAATTAAAGTTAAAACAGTCAATCAGAGTATTTTGATCCAAATCAGGACAACAATGATTTACCTTTACGAAACTTTGATAGATTGTGTCATAGTGTAACCCAAACGAAATATTTTCAATGTACTGCAAAAACCACATAAGTGCTGCTATTTATATTTTGGACCAAGATTTTGCTGCTAACTCAAGTGATGTAACAGACATAATCCTTTTCCTCACTTTGGCCAGTGTTACCCTCATATACTGTACTATAAATAATTTGTAATGATTATTTGATAAAATGTTATTTTATATGATGCATTAAATGTCATTTTTAATGAAAAGTTTGTAGTTTATATACCTAAATTCAACACATTTATTTCAATTGGTAAAAACATCATTTTATTTTAGTTTCTAACTGACTGAAGAAGTGTCCATGTGGATTCTGAAACATACGGTTTTGTATAATTTGGTGAACGCACCATATGATCCAGGCCAAATCCGGTGGCAAAAAGCCTAGGCGGGCCCCCAGTTTGGCCCAGGCTAAATTCAGTAAACATGAGAATTGCCCATTTGGTCAGCTTATGCTAAAGTTTTTCGGTTTAAATGCTGGATACATTTTCGGCTCTAGAACTCATTTATTTACTAATTTTATGTCCAGTGCTAGCAAAAAAAAGAAAATGAAATCTTGACACATATTTAAAAATGTGAAATTTGTGACAAAAGGTCCTTTTTGATACATTCATTTGTAATGTTGTTTTTTGTATTATTTTATAGTTGCTATTGTCAGTACGTTACGTTTTAATAATATATTAGACCTGACTGATGTCCCTTGGTCTTTTTTAAACTGAGTTATCGATCTGGTGGTTAAATTGGTATTTCTTATTTTAGAACATAGATTGATCACCCCGATACTTGTAAATCTGTAACTTTGTGACTTACAAGAACATTTTGTGCTAATAAAATCAAAGCACAATAGTTTTTTAACAGTTAACAGCTTTCTACGTTAATTAGGTGCACCAGAAGAATTTCTCTTTGTAGAGAGAAGAATTAATTTTTTTAAATCACTACCAGAACTAAAATAATAATAATAATATCTACATCATGTTAAGCTACATGAACTAATGTAATACATAACCAACGCATCATAGAAACTCTCACTCACTTCTTCTATTTAAAACTGGTAAAATTAAAAGAAATAAAAGAAAATTAAGATTTTGGATTGTCAAAATTTTATTGCGGGTACCGTATACTGCAACATACAATTTATGAAAAAAAATCCTATTCTAAACATTTTAGGTTAATGTGTATGTTAAATTTTTTTTCAATGTTTTCCTTTAAGACTTGACTTATTTTATGCGTCTGCTTTCGAAATAAAATTGTCATAAAAATATGGAAATACATGAAGTATTTCATAGCACATCTTTTTGCATTGCATCTGTTGAATCCAATAAAGGCATAACAAAAAGTTAACGGTTTTCCTATAACAGATTCTAAACTAAGTATATTTATCATGAGCTTCTGAATTATTCATACAATTTTGATTCATTCTTTGAGGCGTAAATATATAGCTTCTGATATTTTCCTACCGTTTCAGGCAGAAGATAGTTTTGAAATATAAGTTAAATGGATTTTCTTTACTATGCGATTAATAAAGATGAAATGATTGAGGAAATGAGTTCCAGGAGAATATTTTTCAACAATTATTAATGTTTACTAAATGATTTACACTTTAACCCTTTATCTTCCGAATTATGAATTCATGAAAATTTTACATTCTAAAGCATTTTACGTAAATTGTTTAAACTAAATTAAAAATAACATAAAATCATATAATAAATTTTTGAAAGATTTTAGAAATATTGAAGGATTTAGAAGGATTAAGTAAACTTGAATTTACAGGGATTTTGTGCACTATTTATAGCTCCACTCAAATCATTTATTTTAAATTTTTTACTTAGTATTTTGTAGAATTATTAAATGTACAAATATGGTGTTATTACAACATAAATATAGAAATATTCCCGAATTGAAAATTCCCCAACCCCATCCCTCAGCGCTAAGAAAGCTGAAAAGATACAAAGGCAAAAGAAATCATCCTTTTAAAAATATTTTTCTTTTGTATAACCAATAATGCTTTTGGAACAAGTTAAAGTAATGTATCTGTAACTCATTCTATACTGTATTTCAACTAAATGACGTATTAACTTTCCTACCCTGTTGAAAAAAAGTTACGATTTACGTGAATGGGTTGATTAGACCCAGTTTACTTGTATATATTTATTCTAGCTCAAAACAAGTACTTTTATCTAGCTTTATTTCAGATATTAATTTTGCATTCACTTTTAGAGGCAAAATATTTTATACCCCCCCCCCCTACTTTAACTACGCCTACTCCCCCTCTTCCTTGTAATGCCTTGTTTGTATAAGCAATAATTTGGAAAAAAAATAATAATAAATGTATATTACAAATTTGTTGTATTTTCAATGTTCTTGATACATTTTTTACAGTATGCATTTACATGCTCCTGGCAAAGAAAAGATAAGCACGAAGTAAATTTCGTATGCGTTTTTCGATCGCTCTTTGGGCTACATTTTTTGCATCTTCCATTTTTAGTTGAACTAATAATTTTTTCACCTGCTGTGATAGCCAATAGCTTTTTTATGGTTACTCGGATATTTTGTTTCATCGTAATATTTCTGTGAAGTTCGGCCAGCTGTTTTCCAAGTTCCTTTAGAAAAAGCCGCCTTTTGTTTAGCTTGTTTTGATTGTAAGAAGGATTATACTTAAAACAACAAATGCATTTATCACAGCTAGGTCAATTAAATTGTAGAATAAACACACAGACCATCGCCTAGTTCCCCTTTTGCATGTATATGCAGCAGCTAATTTATCAGTAGTATCTACTCCACCTTTAATTTCATTATGTATAAAATTATTTCCGGTTTCTTTTCTTTCTAATCTGAAACTTTGGTCTCGTGATGCATAGTTGAAAGGAGGATTACCGATTTGTTTTTTTTTTTTCATCACATGTAAAACAACTGTCATATCTTGTAGAAAACCGAATAATTAGGAAAATGTCTCTCGTATGCAGCAACTAATTTATCAGTAATATCTACTCCACCTTTATTTTCATTATGTATAAAATTATTTCCGGTTTTTTTTTCTTTCTAATCTGAAACTTTGGCGTCATGATGTATAGTTGAAAGGTGGATTACCCATTTGTTTTTTTTTCGGCACATATAACACAAGTGTCATATTTTGTAGAAACCGAATAATGAGGAAAATGTTTCTCGTTCACGCAATGACTGTAATTCAGAAGAAATAAATGACTTATTTTTCCTAAGAGTACCAATGAAAGTTGATTTTTTTCTTCAATAATTCTTAACAAGAATATAATCCGTGAAGAAATTATCAACCATAATATTTCGAGCGGTACCCTCAATCGAATTTACTAGGCGCAACACAACATTTTTACCTTGATATTTTCTCGCTCACCATCTGAAGATTTTCCAGTATAGACCTCAGCAGCGCAAACGTAATCTGTTTTGATATCAGATACACACTATATATTGCCTAAATGGGCATTTACCATGGAATAGAGTTGCAAAATGTGGGTTTATTCCCGGGTTTATTTCCAATAGACCAGGTTTATTCCCAGGCTTATTCCCAAAAAACCGAATTATTCCGAAAAATCCCGTTTTTTTTTCAGGTTTATTCCTAAAAACCCGATTTATTCCCGGGTTTAAACCGGGATTTTTCTAACCTTTGCAACGCTACCACGGAAAGGAACAAGCTGTTCATCAATTGTAACATTTTCGTACGAAATGAATATTTTTGGTAATTGAATAACAAACATATCAAATAATGATCTTATTGCAGCTAGCTTATCTAAACGACACCGATTTAATCTATTTTCTTTGTTTTCAAACCTAAGAAACTCTCTAATAGTTTCAAAACGTTGCAAAGACATAGTTGCACGAAAAATGTCGCGGCCGTCTTCTTCGCTCCATAACTCTTTCAGAGATTCTCCTGCTGTCTTATGTACTCCAGCTAAAATTAGCAAACCTATAAAATTATAGAAATAACTAAAAAAAGAAAAGAATGGATAAATTTCAAACCGCTGAATCATTTGCATTTCTTTTATTTTATCTATAAATTATTCTAATCGATGTTTAATTTATTTACAGATGTAAGCTTCAAGCTTCTCACCTGACACGAACGTGTATTTTTTATTCTTTTCTTGGCATACTCTGTGCATGTCTCGGTTAGTTTCTTCTAGAATATTTTTGAGCATGTCGTCTGTAAAGAAAATCTTCATTGCTGACACAGCGTGTTCAGTTATCCTCTGAACTGCAAAACGTGTAGAACCAGAATTTAACTTCATAATATTATGTTCTCTGTAAAATAATAATAGAAGCCAGAAAATACAAACGAATGTAAAAAATATAAGAATAGGAGTATTGCTAAAGTTTGCATAACAGGAGGGGGGAGTAAAATTCCTCTAAAAGGCATTTATTTTTTCCTAACATGTTAATTTTGAACAAATATCTATCAATTTCCTAGAAAATATTTTTTTTTGCCCTGATGGAAAGTGTGGGGGGGAAGGCGTGTTCCAAAGCTGACACAACACCTGAATATGAAAAAAAATATATAAACTAAATATCGAATACAATAAATATAAAACAAATGATCCGCTTCATTTGTTTCATTCAAATCATTATCACTCCCTTCATCAGATTCATCGCTAGGTAGCTCTTGCCAAAACTTTCTGATTTCATCATCAGCAAGACAGCGCTTATTATGTGCCATATTCCATATAAAATGGCACCACTCCAAAAATGGCATAAAAAACACTCCAAAACAAGAAAAACATTGCTTGAGTATATCAGTATGGTAGCGACATCTACCGAACATTATTCGAAATATACATTATCGAATTGTTTTCCATGAATTTTATGTGATTAGTGATATGGGTCGATTTGACTTATTCAGGGAAAATGTGACTTTTTTTATTTTGGCTAAAAATAATAATTTCGGAAGTCTTAAAAGTTATAAACTGAATATATTTATCTGTTTCAAGAATACTTAAAATATAAGAGCACTTAGTTTAAACCCGAGGGAGCTATTATGAAATAAATAATAGATTTGAACCATTCAGGTTAAAATAAGGTTAAAATAATTTTATAATAAATTATTTTAATGGTTCTTATAAGTACCATTGGTAGATAAAGGGTTGAAGTTGCTTTTATTTTCATTGAAATGTAGTATATAATTTTCCTTTAGCTTTACTTATTTGCTTAAACTGTTTGAATATTTACAAGGTCGTTGATTCCGTGAATATGATTCAATAATAAATACACGGTGTGATGTTCAATTAGTATATTTTTGAAAATAGAGCTAAAGCTATTAATTGATATTCATTTTGAAATAAATATAAAAGTAAAAAGTACTACAATCATGCTTTCTTTAAAATTAAAAAAAAATGTGAAATATCTATAAGTAATATTAATAAGAAATATATATATATACTAGCGGACCCGACAGACGTTGTCCTGTCACCGACAGACGTTGTCCTATCACCGACAGACGTTGTCCTTCCTGGCACCGACACCAGAAAATCAAATAAATGTACTTAAATATAGTAATACGCACGATAAACACTACGCCCTTAATTTAATTTCTTATTACAATTATGCCAGGAAATTATTCTTCACTCTTCAGTATTTTTTGAAGTCGGTTCAATTTTTGATAGAAAAGTTAATTTTTCTCTTTTTTGTTAAAAGTTACGATTTTCTGAAGTCAGTTAATCAAAATTATAATACAGGCTATATTACTGTAAAGCATACACGTTTGACAGGAGCGGGGTTCGAACACGGGATCGCTTTCTTAGGGAAGCAGAGCTTATATCTGGCGCCTTAGACCACTCGGGCATTCCTTCCGCACTCTATTCATCGAACTTATTCAACACTTTTAATTAGCGAAAAATCACTAACTATTAGTTTTTGCCTAGTTACTAAAAAAGTATTGAATCAATTTCGATGAAATGTGACTCTAAACCATTCTCGAATCCACTGGAACACACACGCAAAATTCCATTAAAATTGGTCCAGTCGTTTAGGAGGAGTTCAGTGACATACACACGCACAGAAGATTTATATATATAAAGATAAGGATTAAAAATTTCAGGTTTTTGCGCCGAAGACATTGCCAAATTAGGAAAATGTGAATTATGTCACGAACTACTGGATTTAAATGAATTTGCTTAGTACCATTCGATTCAGAATGAAAAAATGCACTAAAATATGTTATAAGTTGAAAAATAAATACAAAAGCCGATTTTTAAGGAACTTTTAAAAGTTCGCTCTTTTTTCTACTCCTCTTAGGGATGGAATTTTCGAAAATCCCTTTTTAGCGGCACTCGATGTTATAAGGAGTATTTTTACCCCAATTTTGAAGATTTTTGGTTCTGTAGATTTTTTTTGTGCTGTGATTAATACGAAATCCAGACTTTCTTTTATATTTATAGCACTTTTAATTAGCGAAAAATCACTAACTATTAGTTTTTGCCTAGTTACTAAAAAAGTACCGAATAAATTTCGATGAAATGTGAGTCTAAACCATTCTGGAATCTACTGGAACGCACACACAAAATTTCATCAAAATCGATCCAGTCGTTTAGGGGAGATCAATTACATACACACGCACAGAAGATTTTTATATATAAAGATGAGCATTGAGAATTTCAGGTTTTTGCGCCGAAGACACCGCCAAATTAGGAAAATGTGAATTATCTCGCGAACTACTGGTTTTAAACGAATTTGCTTAGTATCATTTGATTCAGAATGAAAAAATACACAAAAATATGTTATCAGTTGAAAAATAACTACAAAAGCCGATTTTTATGGAATTTTGTTTAAGTTCGTTCTTTTTTCTACTCATCTTAGGAGTGGAATTTTCGAAAATCCATTTTTAGCGGCACTCGATGTTATAAGAAGTATTTTTACTCCAATTTTCAAGATTTTTGGTTCGGTAGATGTTTTTGTGTTACGACTAATACAAAATCCTAACTTTCTTTAATATATATAGCATATTTAATTAGCGAAAAATCACTAACTATTAGTTTTTGCCTAATTACTAAAAAAGTACTGAATCAATTTCGACGAAATGTGAATCTAAACCATTTTCGAATCTACTGGAATGCACACACAAAATTTCATCAAAATCGGTCCAGTCGTTTAGGGGGAGTTCAATTACATACACACGCACAGAAGATTTTTATCTATAAAGATATATATATAAGTAGACAAGTTTTCAAAGTAGAAATGTTTTGAATAAAATTTGAAATGCAAGGCGTTAAAAATAAATTCTTATGAGCACGATTTTAGATGGTTAAAGGATCCAAATGGAAATTTCACCAAATCTTGCCGAATCACTTTAAATATGGCAATTTATTAGTTTTGCTGAATTGGGTTATATTTCACTATTATGGGCTAAAATTTGGTGCAGTTTTAGTAGCTCTGTTATCGAAAAAGTCTTTTAACAGATGCTCGTGGTTGAAATTTACATTGTTTTCCCATAAAAACAAAACAGAACAAAAAAATGAGTAACCAGTCAGTAGATTTCTTCTTTAGTTTCCCCTCTTACATATATAACTTGAAACAATACAATTTAGATACTACCTTCAGAGACACATTTATTTCTAATTTCAAAGCAAGAGAAAGATAAGTGAAGAAATTTGTCTACCATATAAAATATAAATGTAAATAATAATAATAATAATAATAATAATTAGCGTACTTAATGACAATATTTTTGTCGCATTTACTGACAAATTTATTTATGTGCATTTACGGATAAAAAGTAAAATTCAGGTATTCAAAGATTACTGACGTTCTCGCGTTTCCGAAAAAATCAAAGAACTTTCCTATAGTTAAAATATGCTATAAATCACCTATAATCCATCGAATAATTTAAAAATAGTAAATAGTATTTAAAACAAGAATGTATTTTAATTGGACATTAGTAGTTTAATCCAACGCAGTAAACTGTGGTTAATAATAATATTATTATGTTATTTTTTGAGTATTAATGATGCTTATTTTACTCAATTCGGTACTACTTGAGTAGTTTGGCGTTTTATATAATTTATCGAAATTGATACAGCAATTCATTAATAGAGCATAAATATGTATATGTGTTAAAACTATTTAAATATATGCTTAAATTTTATTTTGGATTGGTGATGCATTTAAAAATTGTTTATATATGTTTTATTTTCATGTTTTATTTTATGCATATCCATGATGGGCAAGTATTTCGGTGGCCCCCAACGACTAGTTTCATTGTGTTTAAGGTAAAGACTGGAGAAATTGCGTGATTGGGGATAATATGCACAAAGATATTCGAGAAGTTCATGTGCAGTGAATTCTCGTAGATATTCAGTAGCATTGTTAAGAGTGTTTACTTAAATGGGCTGATTCACAAATTCGAGCGTCTAAAATAAAGCATTTTTTTTTTCAGAAGGTACACAACTGAATTTTCATAGCTATTTGTAAAAATTTCTATTTAATGTTAATAATACAAATCATTTTAATTTTAACCGTTAAGCGTCTCGTAGAGTTTTGTATGCATGCTTAATGAATCATAAAATAATTTCTATCAAAACATATATATAAGAATTTGTTGATGATTTCTTACATATTTATTAATCTTATGCACTGTAAAGAATAACTTTAATATGATTTTTTCGTTAAATAATTCCTTGAATTCAAAGATTATGCAATTACACGTAAAGCATATGGATGAATTAATTTTTAGATCATTTTTGAGAAAATTCCGTTTATAGAAACTGAATTTTGCAAGAAATTAATTTGCTAAAAATACCTTCTGCAATAATTTTTTGTTAATAAACTAATAATACGTTTATTAATAAATTTACTATATGTATTGCTAATTTAAAAAGGATTATTTTGCTACAAAATTAATAATGTTAATTAATGTTAACTGAATTTTATAATAAATGACTATTTTTTTATTTTTGCTTATTGGTTAGCAGGAAAATCTTTGTTTTCTTATTTTACATAAAGACATCCCGAGTTATGCGGGTAGAAAGTTCAAGCTATTAGAAAAGCTACTGAAGCAAGAACTAAACCTGAACAAAAGAAAACGAAATGCAGTGAGATTAATTGTTCTAAAGTCTGAATTTGAAATAAAGTAGATTTTGGACTTCATTTAATGTATTAATCGCATCAGGCGATTCTGCGAATGCATAACCATTTACAACATTAAGTGCATCGATTGAGGACAACAACTTTGACCAAGAAAAAAGCTTTGACCATTGCAATTGTCGAAAATTATTTGTTCAACAAAGCGTGCTATCCAGTAAATTAATATTCTTTTTCAAGTTTCCCAACAATTGCGTTTTCTGGCTATTTCTTTCTTTTTTATCTTATTATTATTATTATTATTATTATTATTATTGCTAATTAAAATATTTTAGTTGCTCTTAGAGTTGTTTCTCCTTACCGATTTATTAAATGAAAGGAATATTCACTACTAGAACAATAATATTTTATCACAAAAATCAATCAAGAATGTATTTAAGAGTGATTTTTATTGTTAATATTGCAAATGAAGTTATGTTTAAAACCAATCTTATACACTTGTAAGCACAATTACATCAGACCTGTTAAGGCAGATTACGAAGAATTTCATTTTTGGTTTCATTACAGCTGTTCTTTTAAACTACAGTATAACCTCAAAATAGCAATGTGAATATACAGAAAACAAATGAAGTAAATAAATATTCAAGGACAGTTTAGCGAAAACTTCGTATAAATTTTTTTTATTATCATTCGTTGAAATTGTCCGCAGACTTTCCAGCTTTATTTTATGTGGATAACTATTGTACATTAGGGCTGAGCGTAAAAAAACTTTTTTTAGAAATTCATTTCTCCCTAGTGTGGAAAAGTTGTCTAGTGCTATCAGTAATATACTCACAAAATTTCAAAACAATCAATAAATATCTTCCAGTTCCACTTTTGGGTCGAAATATGCAATTTTAGCAAAAAATGTTGTAATTTTTCACATTTCAGTAATATTTTTAATTTTCAATTTTTTCTTCAGCCTAGTGCGGAAAAGCTGAGTGCGTACATAAGAAACACAAATCCATAACATTAGAGTAATTAAAAAATATCTTCTGGTTCCACTTTGGGTTCCAAGTATGGGAAATTTGTCGAAAATGATACAAATTTTCCCTTTTTAGTCATTTTTTCATTTTCCGATTTTCTATTTTCGCTGCATGGAAATGTTCAAAGAATATGCAAGAAACATAAGTAAAAAACTTAAGAATAATAAATAAATATCTTCCGGTTTCCCTTTCGGCATCTGAAAATGTCGCCAAAAATATATGTAAATTTTCTCTTCTCAGGGATATTTGTCTTATCAATTTTCACTTCTCGCTGGCGTGGAAAATTTGGAAAATCATATGACAAACGTAAGTGTAAAAATTTAAAATAATTAATAAATATCTTCTGATTTCACTTTTATTACTTAAACTGGCAAATTCATGGCATTAATGCACACAAAAATCATAGAACAATCGAATTAAAAGCGATCTTTAGGAAATTCCTCTAATAAGTTCAGCTTTCTTTTCGTTTACTGTAGTATTACCGTTGGTTTAATGCACTGCTCGTAATAGGTTCGTAATGAGGATATTCAATTTTAGCTTCTATATTTTATTGAAAAATAGTATATCTGAAAGCGTTAACAAAATTTTAATTTTTAATATTATAATGAACTAATAGTGTGAATAGAAAATATTACACAGAAATATCACAATTAAGGTGCAGTATAACACGGGATTTGTCCCATCCCATTTTTGGGGATCCTACAGAATTAAGAACTGTCGTTCTTCCAACTTATGAGGGTATAATGTACTTTTTTGTTGGTGAGAAATGAATCGAAATATAATTGAAAATCGGATCCACCTTTGGGGTGATAGCGGATTATGGACTGAAATGGTTGAAGCAATTTGGCAGGCTCCTCATTTCCAACGATTTCTAGGCAAAGAGTAGTCCAAATGATTGATTCATATAATGATAAATACAAGTGTATAAAGAAGTTTCACGCTAAAGAACAGACGAAGTCAAAATTGAAAATTTTCTTATTGGATGGGTAAAAAATGTCTGTTTAAAAATTTTTCTTACAAGAGTACATCTCTAGAAGGATTTAAATGCCCACGTGACATAAAAATTCCGGAATTGGAAGACAGTTTTTTAAGGATCAAAGAACTTCAAGTAAATTGTCGATATACCCAATTGATACATTCGGAAACACGATCCACAACACGAAAACTTAATAAATGAACGAGCAGGCTCAAAAAAGAATAAGAAAGTTTCAGAAAAAGGTATAAAAGGGAAAACACAATCACTACTGCTCTATTGAAGACTTAGAGTTACTTAAATTTTTTAGTCTAGTTGATTAACAACTGTGCCACGATCTTAGTGATAAATCTTTAGTTTCATTCCAATTGAAGCTAAATACTATAAATATATCACGAAAAATCCGTCGTCCTGCTCAACCAGAACTTGAGACAGAATGGGAGTATCCGACCGAGTTGCAATATCAGTAACATGCACATTTCTTGAAGACTTCCGAGTTGTGACACATGACGACATGCCCAATATTATAGACAGACATAGCACAAAAAGAGAAAGAAATAAATATCGCATGAAATTCCGAGTCCATGATTAGAGTTCCATATCCACCAATTCCTTGAAAAGATTGTATTTTGGCCGTCGAAAAGATCAAACTTTAACCCTCTGAGTGTCTTGCAAATTGGTAAAATTTTAATGTTGTTTTCCATGTATTTTATTTTAAATGCTCAAAAATATGATTCATTGAGGAAACGCTTCATGAACAAAAAGTTCTTGAAGAATACTTGACACTTATAGAAAGACCTGGCTGCGATTATATAGGGTAAATTTCATCAGTAACCTCTTCTGCTATGTTTCTCATGTGATTTTCCACACTTTACGCTCCAGCGAGAAGAGAAAATTGATAAGAAAAAGGAAATCTCTGAAATGCGAAAATCTACATACTTTTTAGCCACTTTGACAGTTTTAGACCCAGAAAGGGAAGACGGAAGATATTTATTTATTATTCTAAAGTTTTTTACTTATGTTTCTTGCATATTCTTCGAACATTTCCATGCCAGCGGGAATAGAAAATCGAAAAATAAACAAATGACTAAAATGTGAAAATTTGTATCATTTTCAACAAATTTCCCATATTTAGAACCCAAAATAGAACTACACTGTTAAAAATAAAGGTGACAAACCGGTGCCATTTGGGACCCAGAGGTGAAAGGGCGGTGCCATTTGGAACCCTAGGGTGTCATAGGAGCTTGAATATGAGGTTGGGGTGACGACAGATCTGTTACTGGATGATGGGAGCTAAATAAGGTGCCATGCACTTCGTAACCACCTCATCGGGTGACTGGCAACTTGCGCATGCGCTATGACGCGTGTCTTTCTGCTTTCGGTGTCGGCAAGTAAAGTTTACGAATGTGAGCAAATCAAAACATGGCAGTGCGTAAATTGGCGATATTAATTGAGGACTAACCACTGAGCTACAATGAAACAACAATGAGGACTTAACGATCCGATTTGCGCGACCAGTGAACCGGGCAAAGTCTGATTAAAGGTAAGATTTAACATTATTTTATTTTATTTTAATGTTACGTTAATTTATCGTACATGCCTATAAGTAATGTCATAAAAAAGCAGTAAATTAGATTTTTTGTTAGTATGATTGATTGTTAAGTTTATTATGTGAAGCTACAAGCTACACTCTCACCAAAATACTCGCTTGCTAATGTTAAACCTATGAGGTAGTTATTTTACAATTTCTCGTTTACATGTCAATATTTTTAAATGATTTATCGAAGCGTTAGCTACCGAGGAGCAATTGGAGCAAACTGCTCTAGGCACGGGAATCCTAAGGACGCACAATTAGAAAGAGCGAAATGAAAGATTGTAAAAATATTTACATATTTTTTCATTACAAATAAGTTACTAGTTACTATAGACGAATCTTGTTGCAATCGGAATATCCTATGACCATTTTACATTGTGTTTAAACTCAACTGTTTAGATTTAACCCTTAACTGCTGTTAGTGGTCTCAGACACCGTGAGTTTTTCAAGTTTCACAATTTAACTTGTAATTTTTAGTTTAACTATAGATACTGGTCAAATTGTTTTAGTTTGGAGTCTTATTACTACCTCTAAATACTTTTGAATAGCTGAATTTGATTTATAATATTCTTGTACATAAAGTTTAATACATAAATAGTATTCTGAGCATTAATGTTACATTTTATTCATCTTCAGATTAAATGGTCTGACAGACAGCTCACAGTAGTTATGTAACAATTTTTGTCAGGGCAGTTAAGGTTAAAATATGTTTTTGCGTCTATATACAGTTAAAACCAATTAATTTTATTCGCGAAGTTTTAATTTTAACCTTTACACGGGATCTCGGACAGCATCTGGCCGGCTTTGCATATATTGTCGGATAGATGCTATCCGGACCCCTCCTGTAAAGGCTAATTCACACCATATAGCAGCCTCGCGTAACTTCTCTAATATTGTTTCAGTATACCTGATGTGTCTTTATTTGAGAGGGGGGGGGGTAACTTTTTCATTTAAGACAATTGAATACTTGCAAGTCTTAAAGTAATCAAAACTTATTTACATGGTTTTCATTATTAATATTTTCCTTATTAACCACCATTATTTCCAAAATATTCTTCATAATAAGATTAGCACGGTAGCACGGACAATCATTTAGTCTCATTTAAGGATAAAAATCACGGATAAAACCTCGATTTGCATATTAAAACGTTATTAGTCAGCCAAGTTATACCTTGGTGGGAAATGCCTAAAAACTCGAATTTAGCGGTATCTTGGGTTTACCATTATGTTTTCTTACTCCCAATTCTTCATATTTTTATACTTTTGGTTTCATTTTCTTTCAAAAAGGTGAGAAAATGTTAGGGTATTGAATTGAATAAACCTTATGATCTGATTATCGGCTATGCAGATTTACACCCATTTTTTTCGAAAGTATTCTTTCGTATTAAACCTTATTTAGTAGTAGAATTTTTTGGTTAAATAAAATAAAATATTTTTTTTTTCAATAATAGTAATTTAAATTTGATTAGACCGTAATCAGTCCCCCCCCCCTTTCTCAATCATGAACATCATCCGATATGACAAATTTGTAGTCAAGAACATTCAAATGAAATAAAAAAACTCGAATTTAGCGGTATCTTGGGTTTACCATTATGTTTTCTTACTCCCAATTCTTCATATTTTTATACTTTTGGTTTCATTTTCTTTCAAAAAGGTGAGAAAATGTTAGGGTATTGAATTGAATAAACCTTATGATCTGATTATCGGCTATGCAGATTTACACCCATTTTTTTCGAAAGTATTCTTTCGTATTAAACCTTATTTAGTAGTAGAATTTTTTGGTTAAATAAAATAAAATATTTTTTTTTCAATAATAGTAATTTAAATTTGATTAGACCGTAATCAGTCCCCCCCCCCCCTTTCTCAATCATCAACATCATCCGATATGACAAATTTGTAGTCAAGAACATTCAAATTATAAAAGGAAAACAATCTGTATTTACTCCACTGAACTTTCAGAATAGCTTACAGAAATAGTGTGTGTTCAAAAAATATAACAATGAATAAAAACTTATATCGTAATTTTACACAAATGTGAAAATTTTCTGCAGGTGATCTTGTGTTTTAAAGGCGATTTTTGCGCTGTCATTTATAAATCTTAAACATTTTTCTAATGACATAATTTTTAACAATCTTTCATTCCACCCGTTCTGAAACAAGACCAATAAACAGGGTTGGCTTTTTACCGGTAAAAACCTGGGGAGAAGGTGGTAAAAACCTAAGGATATACAATAAACTGTTAGCTATTAAACTGTATTTTAATACTATTGATAAAAATTCTATTTTCATGTAATTGGTGTATTAATATGTAATATCTATATAGGGGAGAGTGGGGTGGGGTGGGACTTTTTTTTATAAAAGTAAGATTTTTTTTTTCTTTTATATACAAAAAGTAAAAATTCAATTTATAGCATGCAAGGTAAAACACTTTTTAATCCTCCTGAACAATATAGAAACATAGCGTGCAAATACTATTTTATTTTAAAGAGAACGTAAGTTTCATAATGTGTCTCACACCTCCTCATTAAGAGTTATGGGACAGCAATAATAAAAAAAAAAGCTATAAGGCACAAAATAAACTATAGTGTCGGTAAGATAAACAATCAAACAAAGGTTGTAAGTTGATAATGTATATGCCACAATATAAAATTCCAGTATCTTCATGACTGGAATGAAAATTCAGGATTCTCTGTCATAGGTGTCATTAAGGCCCCACACTAGGCTCAGAATGTAAAGATGATAATGTAAAAGTCTATAGGAGCGTTCTTTTGAAATACCTAACTCAAATTTTAATATTTTTACACGATTCTTTTGAACAAGACAGCTGAGGATGATCCATAACCGGCCTAGTTTTTATTTTTTCGATTTTGCTTTTATATTTTTTGTATAACGATAGTTTCAATTTCAGAACCGGTTTAAACCAATTTCGTAAGTTAAAAGTAATTAAAAAAAAAAAAAATCTGAAACCAAAACTCAAAAAGTAAAAACTACGCCGGTTGCGGATCGCCCTCAGCAATCTTGTGCAAAACAATCACGTAAAAATATTAAAATTTCGGCGAAATATTTGAAAAGAACGCCCCCATAGACTCTGCATTATCATCCGGGTCTTTTTCTGTGCCTAGCGTTGCGTCTTAAATAATCATCAATTTATTTACATTTTGAAGTATGAATGCATATATTATCAATGTTATAATTAATATATTATCCTCTAAAAAATTTGCATGTTAGTAATTGGCATTATTATTAATTAAAAAAAGGAACTGGGCGCGTCCCATTCATCCCTTTTCTGGCATGTCCCATTCCTCGCCACTTCCTTGTTTGTGTTAAACTTCTTGTTCAAACAAAAATGCTGCTTTAGGATTAGTTTAAATTATGGATAATATACAGTATAATGTTCCATAAATAGGGAAATTATTACATTTATACATAAACAAGCCTTTAATATATTGAGAGCAAATAAATCAAATTTAAATTGGTTTTTTGAAATAATTTTTTCTTTCATACATTTGCAAGTCTATGCATATCAATATTTTTTGTAAACTGAAGAATGAATTACCATTGCTTCATCTTGTATGCGATCGATGAAATGTTTAGACTAATGCACAAAGAGAAAAACCTACAGTCCCATTCCACCCGACTTTCCCCCATATAGCAAAAGGGGAAATAAAGAATTAGCCAGTTCCCTAAAGCTCCTGATATACACTCTATGGCCAGAGATGACCGTCCACTTGCGATTTTAGACATTTTGTTAAATATCTAGAAAAATGTATGAGGAATTATCCTGAAAATCTTAGTGTATAAATATAATACACTACCTGGCCATTGATTATCGTCCACTTGCGATTTTAGACATTTTGCAAAATATCTAGAAAAATACATGAGGAATTATCCTGAAACTCTCAGTGTATAAACAATATAGTACAGGTCATCTATTTTCGTGAAGATTTTTTCCAGAAACTTTATAGAAGACTGCCAACAAATTAAAAAATGTATGAATATCTTTTGGATAACCCTGTCAAAACTAATGCATCAAAAGCGCTCAAATTGTAGATTGTGATTAAGTGGCTTATTGTTATAAACTGTGTTCATTTTTATGTCGATAGCATGTATACTCGTAGAGAAATGAAGGTTTTTATAAAAATACTCCCAAATTTTTCCAAGATTTTTGCTTATAATTTACAGAGTTCTTAATATAAAATAATAATATTTTCTGAAAATGTGACAATCAACATTGCACATAATACCCTGTAATAAGAATTAAAAAATAATAAAAATTGTATAAAAAATGAGTAGGTTTACTAAATAATTTTTCACTGCGCATGCGTGAACGATATCAAAATTTCATTTGCATATTATGTTAGCTAAATGTATAGAGCAACTTTTGTGGAAGTTGCAAAATCATAGCTTGAAAATTCTGAAAATAATCATCAATAGAATCACTTAAAAATCCGTTATTTCCAAAACGAAGCAAAAACAAGAAGGGTTGTATCCATATATTCATTGATTAGTGTCAATATAGAATACACAATACGGAACTTACTAGTACATTTGGATACAATCCCTCTTTTTTTTTTTTTTTTTTTTTTTTTTTTTGCTTCATTTTGGGAACAATGGATTTTCAACTTATTATATTGACGATTATTTTTTAGAATTTTCAAGCTATTGATTTTGCGACTTTCACAAAAGTTGCTCTATACATTTAGGTAACATAATATGCAAATGAAATTTTGATATTTGACGCATGCGCAGTGAAAAATTATTTAGTAAACCTACTCATCTTTCATACAATTTTTATTATTTTTTAATTCTGATTACAGGGTATTATGTGCAATGTTGTTTGTCAGATTTTCAGAAAATATTATTATTTTACATTAAGAACTCTGCAAATTATAAGCAAAAGATCTTGGGAAAATTTGGAAGTATTTTTATAAAAACCTTAATTTCTCTACGAGTATACATGCTATCGACATAAAAATGAACACAGTTTATAACAATAAGTCACTTAATCACAATCTACAGTTTGAGCGCTTCTGCTGCATTAGTTTTGAAAGGGTTATCCAAATGATATTCATTATTTTTTAATTTGTTGACGGTCTCTTATAAGGTTTCTGGAAAAAATCTTCACGGAAATATATAACCTGTACTATTATGTGTATACACTGAGAGTTTCAGGATAATTCCTCATGTATTTTTCAAGATATTTATCAAAATGTCTAAAATCGCAAGTGGACGATAATCAATGGCCATGTAGTGTAGTACAAGTCATATATTTCCCTGAAGGTTTTATTCCGAAACTCCAATAGGGGATCGTCAACAAATTAAAAAAGAATGAATACCTTTTGGATATCTTTTGGATAACCCTGTCAAAACAAATTTAGCAAAAGCGCTCAAACTGTAGATTATGATTAAGTGGCTTATTGTAATAAACTGTGTTCATTTTTATGTCGATATCATGTATACTCCTAGAAAAATTAAGGTTTTCTACGAATCCGAAAAACAGTCTCGAATTTACCCAAGATTTTTGCTTATAATTTGAAGAGTTCTTAATATAAAGTAACATTCTTTTCAGAAAATGTGACAAACAATATTGCACACAATACCCTGTAATCAGAATTAAAAAATAATAAAAATTGTTCGAATATTGAGTAGGTTTACTAAATAATTTTTCACTGCGCATGCGTCAAAGATATCAAAATTTCATTTGCATATTATGTTAGCTAAATGTATAGAGCAACTTTTGTGAAAGTCGCAAAATCACATCTTGAAAATTTTGAAAATAATCGTCAATAGAATACGTTGAAAATTCGTTATTCCCAAAATGAAGGAAAAACACGAGGGGTTGTATCCATATATTGATTGATTAGTGTCAATATAGGATACATAATGCGTACTAATAAATTTTAATAAAATTCCTCATTTTTAGGTGCGTTCGTAATTATGTAAATACGTAGCACCTATTGTTGTCGCTCAGTCCGTCCGTCTGTCTGTCTGTCCGTCTGTCTGTCTGTCTGTCCGTCCGTCTGTCCGTCCGCATATAACAACGCAAAAAACTACCCAACCGAATCATTTGAAATTTAAAATATATAATTATAACATAGTTTTGTCGAGTCATTTCAAATTTTATGAAAATCGGATGGATAGATCAATTACAGGGACAATCAAAAGGATTCCGTTACATTACGGTCAATAGCAAAAAAAAGTTTCAAATGCATTTTAATCGTTTGAAATTTAAAAATATAATTATTACGTAATTTTGTCGAGTCTTTTCAAATGTTATGAAAGTCGGATGCATAGATCATTTACAGGGAAAATCAAAAGTATTCCATTACATTACGGTCAATGGGGAAAAAGTTTCAAACGCATTTTAATGATGTTACACTCATTCGAACATAATAGAATTGGCATAAATCTATGAAATATATACGAAAATATGCATTCTATACAATCTGTGATGCAAAGAATTTTTATTATTAAATTACAGGGCCACACAAAAGTATTCCACTATATAATGCTATACGGGGAAATGTTGTTTGGGACGTGTTTTAATTATATTCGACTATTTCACATTTATGAATAAGATATACGTTGCTGAGGTGTAATAAAAATTAGTTCCTGCATATTTACAGAAACGTAAAGATTTCGACTACTATACTGTATCCGGAGTACGCTCTACTATATCAGCAAGATCTGAATATTTTTAAAACTTCGTTATCGTACGAACGCACCTCATTTGCTACATTCACGTGCAATTTCCAACTTGTTTTTATTATTATCACTGGTATGGAATACCTGTACATGTTAGGGAAATTCGTTGCTAATCTGGAATAGACAGTTTGTTGCAAGATATGTTTTGTAAATATGGTTAATAATGTAAATAGTTTGTAACTCTTAATGATAATACAGGAAAAGAATATCTGAATGACAAGTATGAGTAGGTCATGTAATTTTCTCGTGCTGTCCGAAAATAGGCAATAAAGAGGAAAGTGCCGAGTTAAACTGATGGCATTGAGCTCGCAGGCTATACAAACAACTGTATATTATACTCTTATTTCAAAGAATAATGCCCTTCCAAAAATAAAAGAAATCAACTGTAAGTTATTGGACAGTGGATTAATTGCCATCCCTCTTTATAATTAACCATGAGTCCCTAAAACTAATCAGGGAAGTGCCTTATCAGAGTGAACCTATTAACAAAATTTGAAGAAAATGTGATAATTCTGCATGATTTCTGCATATTTATATAAATTAAGGAGGGCAGCACTCTCTTCTCCTCCCCCTTCATATTTAACCAATGAACCTCCAATGCTAATCAGTGAAGAACCTTATCAGAATGAACCTACATATAAAATTTGAAGCAAATCTGATATTTATATAAAGAATTATCACGTTACATACAGAACCTGCGGGCACATTAGCTGTCAGGCTTTGATAGCCTTGTGAGCTATAATTTAAATTTTATTTAAATTTTATTCTTTCTATTTTTGCTCATCTACCATTTTTGCTGCACTTTGATGATACATTTTAATTGGACTGTCTTGTTGTGTGTTTTCCTTAATGTGTTATTATTATTATTTCAGATCGTGAACTTACATTTATAGTACTTACATTACCATGCTTGATACAAGAAAAGTTTCCGACTCTTTATCATGAAGAAGGTGCAGAAATTTCTGTGTTTCAACCTGTTACTGTGCTCCGCAACTCAAGCAACTTGTTAAATTACTCATACTATGTATTAATTTTATATAAACAGTTAATTACAAAAACTGATAATTTTATAAGCTTAGTTACTTTGTGGTATGCATTATTTTGGTTGTTTAACGTTAACTACAGCAAAAGCCAATTTAAATTTTTATCATTTTTATTAGATACTTATGTCTTCAAAATTTTCTCAGTGGCATCAGTTCCACATAGTGTTACGTCTTTGCTTAATAATATTTAATACATTCTTGGTGTTTACAACAAAATGATTATTTGAACTAAAAGGTTTTTTTTTTTAATTCAGTGTTTTATTCCTTTCATTATAATTACTCTTTGGATTAAAATTTCAGATGCAATAAGTCAAAACACAAAAACAATTTGGCATACATTTTGATGTGGGTACAGGACTAGAAATCAGCAGTCGTTAGTCGTCAAATGAAACTAAATTATAGAAAAATTATTCCTACTCGTCAAATCGTAATAGCTAGCTTTCTTTAACTTTAATTTTTTTTTAGCAAATGCTTTTATTTTTATTTTAGCATACATCCTCCCCCCCCCCCTCTGCACCATGACATCAGCACGTGTCTTAAAAAATTTGAACCTTTCAATAACCTGTAAGTTAACTTCACTTTCACCAATGACTGATAAAACTGGTCCTTGGATATTACACCCCTGTAAACAAGATTTTCTTTTATTATGATATATTTCTGCATCCTTATATGCTCCTAAAATAAGAAACTGTATTAAAATTGTTTTAAAATTTTTGCATTCCCTTCCTCAAACAAACAAAAAAAATATGTGTGATTTAGAAATGTTTTAAATGCCACACTATAATTGGCAACCAAAGATTCAATTATTTGCTTACTTTTTATTTTCTGATGTACTGTTAGTCTCAGATTTTTTAAAAATTAGCTTATCCCTAGTTATATCTGAAGCTCATATTTTCTCTCTGTGGACATATTTGCTTGATTATCTGTTTTGTATGCATATTAGCTTTATAAAAAGAATAAATTTTTCCAGAATCCAAATATTGTAGTTTAATCAGGCTTCATACTTATGAAAAGTCAGTTTTTATTTTGTTTAGTAAGAAAAAGTGTTTAATAGATAAAGTTTCCTCCCCACTTCCCTTCAATACATTAAAATTAAATATGCAATGCAATATTATTACTATTAACATGGTTGTGAAAAGAAATAAGAAAATATGAAATGCAGTTGGCACATCGAAAAAAAATTGTAGGCATTATTTTGACACCTTACATACAGTTCTTAATTTCTAATATTGTGTGGATATATGCTATAAAATATGGATTTGCATAAGTTCACTATAAAGGTAAATACTACATATATTGTAAAAATGATTTTTTTTTTTTTACTCAATTTCATCTGTGATTTTACCACAACAATAAAATGAACTTATTTTCTATAATTCATTTCATAGCTTGATGGCTAACTTTCTGGAAGAATTTTAAAGAATATGAAGTATTCTTACTAATTTAAAAGTTACACAGCATTTATTACATATTCTTTTCTAATTTGTGTTTTAAAATTTTTTAATTAGATACAGCAGGGTTGCTGAAAAAATATTGGTGTGTTGTTTGACATTGATATTTCACAACTAAAATCTGAGAAATGCTTATTTTAAAATTTTGTAGCATTTCTTCTATTATATGAAAATCTTAATCCTCCGAAAAGTTCACAACCGTCAAAATGATCAGTAACTAATATGTTCAACAAAGTGTTCGCCTCATGGAAGCAAAATAATTTTAATGGAACTTCCAGCAGTATTGGGGCGTTCACATGGAGCAAAAACAACATTGACCTTCAACACTCATCTGCGTGGATATTTAATAACAGGTGTATTGCCTTCGAACAATCAGATCTTAACTCACTTGACTACTGTAGAAAAGCTAGAAATAGAAAATCCCCAGTTTGCATTGTATGTGATGCGAAATTATTAAGGCATAGAATGATTTAAATCAGAATTATCTGCAGCGGACTGTCAATTCTGTGATCTTTCATTTTCAAATTTGTGAAAAAAATAAATATCAAGCCAGTGAACAATTTGTTAAAATATTGTTATTTCTTTTATTTTTTTTTATTATTAAATTATGGCATATATTTTAAAGGATATAGCATTTTTCTGTGTCCTCATACTTTTCAGTTGGCCTGTATATAAAATAATGAAAATACATGTCAGGCAATATACTATGTGTCAAAAAAGATGGTTACGGATTACTTCTGAAACTATAAGAAAATTATAAAAATATTCATATGAAGATAGATAATTCAATTTGTACTTTCTCTTATTTTGGAGTCAAAAAACATCAAATTTTTATAATGTTCCTGCATCTAAAAATGCCCAATCACAAAAATAGTTACTGGCCCTTTCTTAAATATACCCAAAAAGTTTGATCCAAACATATGTGTTAGAGACAGTCAAAAATCATGATTTATTTCATTTTATAAGAACTTCAAAACATAAAATTGAAAATCAGGCTTCAAATTGCATGACAAAGTCACAATATTTGACTCTAACTCAGTGATTTTTAGAGGCAGAAAATAGATGTAGAGGTTGTGTAAATTTTGCTAATTATTCTAACAAAACCTTTTGGGTATGACTAACAATGCAATAGTGGTGACTTATGATTGGTGATTTTGAAATGCAAAAACTGTATAAAAGTTAAAATTTTGAATTTTTCTTAAAATATTCTCCATGTAAATGAAAGTACAATTTGAATTATCTGCCTTTCTATGATTATTTTTGCAGTTCATATTATCCCTCTCTGAGTTACAAAAATATGCTACAATTTTTCTTTGGACACCTGATATTGAGTTTAAAAATATAATATTCCATCAATCTAAAAGAAAAAAAAGACTCAAAATATTGACTGATCATGATAATTTTTCTCTGCAGAATTCAATTTAAAAATGGGTAAACACTTTGTATTTCATGATTCAAACCAATACAATTTCTTGACAAGCAGGGTGGGGGGAGGGGGGTTGCAACTATGGGCCATAGATTGTGAGTGCTATTTCTTGTAGGATGCCACAGGTCACACTGGATAATGCGTTTCATCCGTTCACCCTCTGGGGCACCCTGGATAAGTGGTATCATTATTCTCCCCTGAGATGTCATTCTTTCACCCCTTAAGGTACCCTGGATGAGGGGTGCCATTATTCTCCCCTCAGATGCGATCCTTTCACCCTCTGGGGCACCTTGGATAAGGGGTGCCATTACTCTCCCCTGAGGCGCCATCTTTTCACCCCCTGGGGCACCCTGGTTAATGGGGTGCCATTACTCTCCCCTGAGATGCCATCCTTTCACCTCCTGGGGCATCCTGGATAAGGGGTGAGATTATTCTCCCCTGTGGTGCCATCGTTTCACCCTATTGAACACTGTGGATAAGGGGTGCCATTATTCTTCCCTGAGGTGCCGTCCTTTCACCCCCTGAAACACCCTGGATTAGGGGTGCCATCCTTTCACCCTAGTTAAGGGTGCCATTTTAGCTCCTCTAGGGGTGTCACCAGTGAGACAAGCCTTTCACCCCTAAAAGGTGCAATGTGTCACCATTAGTTTTAACAGTGTAGAAGATATTTTTTAATTACTCTAATATTCTGGACCTGTGTTCCTTATGTACTCTTTCAGTTTTTCTGCACTAGGCTGAAGAAAAAATTGAAAATTAAAAATATTACTGAAATGTGAAAAATTACAAAATTTTCGGCTAAACTTTCGACCCAAAAGTGAAACCGGGAGATATCTATTGGTTGTTTTCAAATTTTGTGAGTATATTACTGATAGCACTAGACAACTTTTCCGCACTAGTGAAAAAATAATTTCGAAAAAAAGTTTTTTTACGCTCCGCCCTATTGTACATAGATTTTCATAAAATTAATAGCTCGTAACACAATATGATAAGAAAATGTAAAGCACAAATATATAAAATATTACTGCAAGAAATACTCAAATTACATTTACAGTGAAGCAAATTAAAGGTAATACCACCGTTATACCAACTTTTTTTAAAATTAAAAACCGAGTGTTTTAAAAGATAAGAACAATATGTAAAAAGGGTAACAATGGTTGGATTAAATTTATACCAAATATCAATGATTTACCATATCAATGATACACTGAGAAAAAGCAGCAGAACAGATTTACTGCAGCAGAGATTCCAGACAATGCCCATATAAAAACTGACATCATACCTATATCAACGGACTTTGCCATTACATTACTGGTTTTTGCGTGTAAAACATAAAAAAATTGCAAAAGTTGACCGTTTATGTGAAAAATGCGACATATTCCGTAAATTTACTATATAATTCACAGCAAAGTACCGTAAATTTACAATTTATTTACAGCGTATTCATTTTGAGAATGTTATTGTTTGAACTATAAAACACATATAGGCAGGTTTGAGACACTAGAGATGTCTCAAAACATGATTTTAGAAAATTTAGATGTAAAAAAAAAATAACTTTTGCATAAAGAATAAAGACAATTGAATAATTAAGTGCAGAGACAGTTTTAATCATATTTTCTACATCGTTGTATTCTTCATGACCCTGAATTTCTTGCGGAGGTACATTTTAACTGGAAATGAGACGTTTAATTCAATGCATTAAATTTTAAGTTAATATAACTATCATTTGTAGAGTTATATGGATGTTTCTTTTACGGAATTCGGCATTTCTTGATTAACCCGTCGATCAAGACTGTCGCCGAACTGTAAAATTAAATGTTAATAATAACTTATCGTAAATGTTACATTCACTTTACATTAAACACGTAACTTTTTAAAATTGAAGTAATATTAATCTTTAATTGATTTATTTGTTATTTCGTTATTGAGATTAAAGATTATGCCAATTTATATACTTTACCTATCCTTTGGCAATTAATATTATTTCTCAAAATTGGTCGACGGAATAATCAAATACTACCCGCAATTCTGTAATAGAGTATTATAGTGTATTAAATATATTTTAGTATATGTTTAAATTTATTCTGAAATTGCGATTCATCTTATAAATACGTTATCGCACGTTTTATTTTTAATTTTTATCTGATACTTAAACATACATCTGATACTTAAACATTATGGTGGTTCTCAGCAACTAGTTTTTAAATACTGATCATAAAAACTTATAAATTTTATGTTTGAAATTTGAGGAGAAGTTATTAATATGCAGACAAATAAACATAAGGAAATGTACACTTAAAGACCTAATGAAACAAATGACTAATATAATGAAAAATGTAAGATAGCAAATGTAAATTTAAATTTTTTGGCGAAATTGTACCATTAGATAATAATGAAATACCAAGAGAAAAAATATAGATTTGCAATAATGCCAGGAAATTAAGTTTGACTTAATTTTTTAAAAAAAATTCAAATTTGCAATCATTCAAAGACTTGAATAAGTAAAATAAAATAATTGAGCAATTTTATCTAATTTTATCAATATCGTCAACAACGGAAAGAAAATATGAGGTCAATAAGATTAATGATGACCATAGTTTGAAAGCAAAACCAAAATTTTAACATACATAAAATACATTAAATACAAACTTAAATATTATTTGTTGTATTAATATACTAGAAACACCAAAATGTTTTTATTTCCAATGATATATATTAATTTTAAAATTTATAGAAAAATACAGTATTTATATAAGAATAAATCCATTAGTATTTAATTCAATTTTTTTTTTAAATATTTTAAAATTACGATAGCTATAAATTTTAATACATACATTAATACTAATCTTTAAGCAAAAATATTTAAAATAAAATGTGTTGTTAAATTGTTCCTAAATTACATTTTTAAAAAGCTAAAACGGAAAAAACTTATTAAGGAATAAAACTAAATTTCTTCTGTTGCATTTTTTCTTTAAGTCCTATTACAAAAGAGTTTTACGGTATTTCATTAGAAATATCACTTATGACATTCGTAATTACTTACTTCCAATTTCTAAGACAAAAGATGAAAAACCATTTTTCTTACCATTTATTAAAAAATCTTCAAATAGCATATTGGAAAAAAATAATTACTGCTAGACCTCAATTTCATTGATAATTTAATGAATATTCGGTATAATTAAAATGAAACCTTTTTAAATAAACTTTTTTTTCAAAGTTTAATTAATTTTACTATGGAATGTGTTGAATAGTTCATCAATTTCGTAAATGAACGAGAAGAAATTTTGAAAGAAATAATGAATTAAAAATACATTTATTGAAACTTATTTTAACAGACATACAGTGGTTGTTTCAAATTATTGTAATCTTTGAAAAATCTTTAACAAAGTGTAAAAAATGTAAATTGTCTGTTTCAAAGTTTGTTCACTGTAACATCGGTAACTTGAATGCAATTTTTCGTTTGAAACGTTTAACTTTTTGTGTATTTTTCTTTCTTTTTTTTATAAATAGATAGTGTGATTATGTTGTACATAAAAAGGTACATTGTTTTTTAACATTCCGAGGAAAATTATTAATTCACTAGTATTCAAAAGAGGTGAAAAACTCTTGTAATTAAATATATGAAAGTCAATTAGTATTACTGTTAGAAGAAATGGAAAATGTTTGGAAGCATTAATTAATAATAGTAAAAATAATTTAAATGAGTACACTATAGAAAACAAATTGCAAAATTACTACAGTTTTTATAAGAAATTGGCACTCCAAAAGCTTTTGTGTAAAACAACGACACAGATTTATGCAACTGGTATATATTTGTATTGCGAATAAAACCATTTTTATAAAGTTACAAAGAAATTTTAGAAAACTGGGATTCCTAGAACATTTTGTGCAATGGAAGCTCAAATTAAACATATTTTTTTTTAGTAAAATTACAATTTTTAATGTCTTTATTTCTAAAGCAACAGAGTATTGTCCCTTTGCTTACAAATTATATTTATTTATATGTTTTCTTTCAGTGTATAGATTAAATTTTCGTAAACATACAGATGTCTGTAGCTTTTCACCTGTAGAATTGCAGATTTAATTTTAATTTTTATGCAGTTTACAGCTAATGGGAGAAATATCTTTTTCTGAGCGAAAGAATTTGAGCAGTAAAATGAAATTCAACAACTTAAAGAACAATAACGCTCCTAGAAAAAAGTTTAATGTTAATAATAAAACTAGTCGTTCGAGGCCACCGAAATACTTTCACATCATGGATATTCATAATATAAAATATGCAAATAAAACATGTGAAAAAACTATTTATGAAATACATCTCAATTAAAAAATAAATTTTAAACGGACATTTAAATAATTGTCATTGACAATGTCATTTACAATTGACATTGTAATGTTCTATTAATGAATTACCGATGAACCGATTTCGAGAAATTACATTAAAGGCCGAACTTCTTAGGTAGTACCGAACTGCGTAAAAGAAACATCATTATAACTCCAAATATAATAATTATATTAACTAACGGTTTATTGCGTCAGATTTACAGTCTTATTTTAAATTGAAATATATTTTTGAATTGAAATTTGGATGAAATGCAACGTCATGAAAAATCTAAGAGCGTAGAAAACTTGATTACAAACACCTCGGAAACCAATTATCTGATCGATTTCGCTTTTTATCCACAATTTGTTTTACTTGATTGTCATTTATATCCACTTATTAAAATATGTTAAAAAATGAAATTTTTTTAATATCTTTTATCAGAACGAATAAGTTCCCCGAAGAGTCGGGGATTTAAGTTTTGTATAATCAAGATTACGGCGATCAATTTGACTTCATTTCATTATAACGTACTAAGTATACACCAAATTAAAAATCTCTTTCTTATTTTACTCGAGCAATAGAGTGTTCACTGACACCCGGCAGACGGACAGAAAGTCATACAGACAGACGGTCGCCATTTTTTTTTACATAAAAATGCATTCTCCGACATCTCTTGTCTCTAAAACGTATAAATCCGGCATTATTATTATTATTATTTTTTTTTTTTAACGATTGCAAGATTTATCATATACTACGCACGATGCGTAACTAAAAGAATAAAAACTCGGTTTTTATTATAACGACTCAGAAAAATCTTGCATTAAGCATAGATTATGAAGCACTTTCCAACAATTCATCAAATCTTAAACAAAATTTCGTTATTTCGGAAAATAAAGATATATAGCCAAATATGTATTCCAATACTTTTGAGCAGTTCCGTATTTGATATGCCAGTTGATATACATACTATATAATGGGAAAATTTAGTTTAGCAAGAAAATACCTAATAGCTTAAAATTTCTTTTTCAGCAATTTAAACTAATAGAAGGAAGAATACTTGAATACATTTGTTCAGCACTGTAGTTTACCTTGTACCTTTATCACACGTCAATAATAAGCTAAAGTGTATTTTAGACTAAAACACTCTTAAAACAACTGAAATCACTAACAAATTATCATTCATAGGCGCCCATTAACCCAATTATTTGTGTGACCCTGTATGTTATTTTATCTATACTCTACAAACATTTCTTAGCAAATTGAATGAAGTTCAGCTTAAAAACGGAATACTTATTTAAGAAGCCCCTTTAAGTAATTTACACTCATACTCAGTAATGTTGGAGCGTAGTATCAAGTATATCAAGTATGTTGTATCAAGTATCATATTTCTACACACCATATAATGTTCATAGATTTGGTTAAATTTAAACGTGCACATCGTAATTAAAATATATTTCGACCATCCATCAGCCAACGTTATATACATATACAGCACTTCAGAAAGAATATATAGTATTTGAGACTATTGTGTGTCCCTGTAAATGCTATGTACTTCATATTATGCAAGGCAGTATCGTATATTTACCTATTTTATAGAATGCATATTTTAGTGCACCTCTTAATTGCATATAAACTTTAATAGGTTTGACTGGGTGTAACATCTTTAAAATTCCTTTGAAACGATTTTTTCCCTAAACCGTAATGTAATAGAAAAATGTTGATTCTCCTTGTAAGTAATCCAATTAAGTTAGAAACTTCATTTTCAATATGGTTGCTGATAGGATAAACGTCAATAATGCCCGAAAAATTTCAGGGCAATCCGAGTGTATTTGCAGTAGTTAAAGCGTGGCTAGACGGCTAGACAAACCGAATGCATAAGCACTTTTCAACTTTGTTGGAAAGTGCAATAAACTAGAAAAAATTTTTTTTAGATTTTCGAGCAATATTATAGAGTGAAAACATATATTATCTCTTTACAGAAACAATAGGTTATCTAGTAATAATAAACACAGATGTTGCAATCTCAAAACATTCTTTGATCTCATACATATAAATACTTCCGGAAAAAGTAGCAAAGCAATGCCATTTATTAGGTGTTTTATACCAACATCAGCAACAACTTTTTTAAAATTTATAACAGAATCTGAAGTTTGGTGAAAATCGATGCATATTTTCTGAGATTAAATTTGTGCGGAGTTCTTAAACAAATATCCATATCCACTGACATCTGTTGAATTATGTACACTAAAAACTAATCGGTACCAATTTCCATCATGAACCAATTGAAACTGAAGTTTGATGAAAATTCATGCATTAGTTCTTTACGCAAAACCATTAAAAAATCGTGAAACAAACAGAATAGAACGACAATTGTAGAGTGTTTTACCCAAAAAACTAAACAGCAGTAACTTATATTTGATGCTAACTGAATATGAAGTTTGATGGAAATTTATGATTTAGTTATTTAGAGAAAGCTATTGCGATAACCATGAATAATTCATTATTGCAGCACTATCTGTTGCGATTTACACCAAAAAATAATCAGCACCAAATAACATCAAGGACTAATTGAATCTGAAGTTTTATAAAATTCCGTGCATTAGTTCTTGAGAAACAGCTTACAAAAAATTTTCGTGTTAACAGTTATGTTATAAGTTAAAAAACTTATTGAAAGCATTTTGTAAAAACATGCTTTTATGTGTTTTCTGTCAAACTAAACGTATATAGCCAATTGAAAAGCGGAATTAAATAAAAAAACAATTATCATTAATTTTAAATCATTGACAGAATAAATATAATTTCTATATTTCATATATAATAATTTCTGGGCCTAAGTTCAACCACAAAATACTGGTGTGCCTTTTCTAAATTTTTTCAGCAATGTAATATGTTTAACCAAATGGTTTTTACCTTTGCTTTATTTTAACTAAAATGATTATTCTCTTCAATTTTATTATTATATTTTCATATTTATTATTATATTTACTTATTAACATCACTTAGTTATATAAAATGAGAATTCTTAGACTAAAAAAAGTAAAAAGTATTTTTATGTGCTTTTTTCACGAGTGGTATATTGATAAAATTATCTAATATATTTATGCACTAAGAATTTTCAGATTTTTGCTCTAATATTCAAAATAAAATGGCTCTAGCATCGTACATTTTCGAAAATTATTATCCATTGTAATTTATAATATCCGGATGAACTTAAAACCTTTCTCATTATAATTCTGTTATTTAAAATTATTAATCAATAGTGCCTGTCAGAAAGGCACACCCAAGACAATTTAATCATCACTGCTTGCTACAATTTTAATACGCCTTCCCTTTTACTGAAGTTATTGATCCTGCGTTATGACTTAGAATTACGTTGTGTTATGACTTAGAATTTTATAGATGACAAGTTGAAAAAAATAAAAACACTGCAAAGATTTTAGTTTGAAATCTATAATATATTTAAAATTTTTCTCTTTTATTTCGTATTTGCTACAAAAATAAATTAATGTTCTTTCAAAGATTTAAGAAAACTGATAAATGTTAAAAACTGCTAAAAATTAATTTTTATTTATAAATTATTATTTTATGATTTTTAGAAAATACGCGTTCACATAGATTTCGAGCCTGTTTCCGAAAGAAGCTTCTTCCATACTAATAATCGTTTTAGGGCTAAAATTTCTTTTTTATTCACAAATTTATCAACACATATTAAGAAAATAATGCAACGCAGGTTATTTTATTATTCTTTAAATACTTTAAAATACAGTTTGAAAAAGATCTTTTCATTGTCTTTGATTATTTATAAAAATACTTTTTTTAAGATAATTAGCGTAAGAAATATAGGTAGTCTTTGCTTTGTACTTTGAAATTTTACTTGAAGTCATTCTCCAGAATTATTGGAAATCACAGCCAACGTGTGTTCTCTATACTCGTGCTGCGTCCTTTATAAGAAAAATAATTCTGATTTTTGACAGTGATTTGGTACGAAAAACTAATTTGCAGAATTTGATGTTTTTTGACGCATGAAAAATGTAAAATTTTATTATTAAAAATATTAAGGATTAATTCATAGATAGATATACGAAATAATTTTTAAATTCAAAAATTAACTTTGAAACGATTTAAAGGTTTGTATCTTCTCTTTATTTTATAGACTCGGTTATATATGTCAAACATTCGGGTATATTCGGGACTTCTTGTAGGGCAAATTTTAGAATGTGATGCTCGGTTTATATTTTAAAAAGTTTTTATTACATTTGAAAAAGTTAATAATAAATTTATAACGCTTAAGAACATGTAAATATTAAAATTAAGATTTTTTTAAATATTGCTATAAAATATTAAAAAAAATGTTGGTAAACTTTTACATATCTGACATAAAATACATTTTAACAGCCCAAATATTTTTTCAGAATGAAACAGCATCTACTAAAATGAAAATAAAAGTAATTCGTAAAAAAATACCGTTTTAAATGCATTTTTGATACGCTGAAAATAGGAATTCTAACAAATCTTTTTTCTAATGTTTCATTTCAACTTATGACGTTTTCATGTAATTGCTGAGTAAGAATTTACTTAAATTAACTTTTTATTTGAAAAATAGTTAAATTTACTTAAATTTTGTAGATATAACTTACAAATAAGTTAAGCATAATTATAATTAATTTTCGTATTTCTTAAAATTTATTATATAGTTATGGATCTAAAACTTTTTCGCACAAAAAATGTCATTTAAAAGAAATCATCTTCATTCTATGACAAAAAAGTGCTCTCAAGTATTTTTTATCCATCATTACCAGTTTCATTAGTTTATCATTTTATCTATGCACAATTTATTCATATATTCGGTCTGCTTGCCTCTTTAATAATTACTTTACCACGTAAACTTTTGACTAAAAATATAAGTATTAGGCTTATAATGTTAAACTATTTACTATAAATCTGTAATTTTATATTTAAAAAGTTAATTTATATTAATTTTCAAAAACACAATTCTTGAAATGTTAATTTTGTAATACAGATTGAACAGAAAGTTGTTTATCCCAAGAGGAGATTTTACAGATATTTCATTTATTCCAAATGATTCTGAATACAGAAACATATGACAATTGATATTTTATATCTATTTATTGTAAATTTTTGGAGAATATTTAATTTATTATCAAATAGTGGCAAATTTGCGCCGAGCTTTCCTATGCCTAAGAATAACAAAAGTTTTCTATTTGAAATCTTGAGCAATATTTTTGATTGACTGATTCAATAGACATCAGATGCAAAGTATGATGCTTCTGTTTATAAATTTTCAAGCAAGGAAAGTTTTTTTTATGGATATTCCATATAAAGTTAAATATGTGCGTTTAATAAATGTTATAAATATTACAAAATGTATACCATTATTTTCAAATAATTAAAACATTTTAGAAACCTTTTTAGCATATTCAAAACTAAAGGGAATCATTATGAGAAAATTGGACTGTGAACAAGGCCATTTTTTTTCGACTAGACAGAGAAAAAGATAAGTAATAAAATTAACAATATTGACAATAAAATAACAACAAATTAATAAAATTGACAGCACTCTAAAGCACTAAACACGTAATAAGTGCGCAACTAAGTTTCTGGGTTTCACACATGGATGGTTCTAACAACACATAGATGAATAGACGACATACGTGTCTGACGTATGACATCTGTTAAGGGCACATACGACATTTAAAAGTGAAAATTAGGCAAGAAAATCATCATGCCTAACATTTAATTTGTCAGAATGTATTTGATGTATGACCATAAATTTTTTACTGGTTATAAATCGAGGCATTATAATTTAAAGGATATTTTTTATATTTTTATAAAGGAAAGAATTTTTTTTTTGTAAAGGTTTAAACAATAAGTATTTAAAAATAATTGGTAGAACTACTTGCGCGCATAATTTCAAACAAATTATACAATGTAATAGAAGGAATCAACTACAATAACATATTACAATACTTCTTCTTTAATCTGAATCTAAATTTGTTCAAATTTTGGCAAAAAAAAATATTTTTTAAAAGTTTAAAATAACATTTATTTTTAATAAAATCTAAAGTATAACCTGCATGAAAAATGGGCAGGGGGTTGGGGGATGTAAACATTTAGGTTCAGTTTGAAGGATCTGATATGTTACACCATAGGTTCCCAACGGGGGCGGTACCGCCCCCCAGTGGGCGCTGGAGCCTTCCAGGGGGGCGGTAACTGGTCCAAAGGAAACTGGGGGGCGTTAATACAGTCAAGGGGGGCGGTCATGACATTCCTTCCTATTTAGGAATATACAGTCGAGTCTCTCTATAACGAAACTCCATACATCAAATTTCTCTATATAACGAATTTTTAGCAGGAACGGTCCCCTTTTTTCACGATTACATTAAAAACAGTCTCTATATAGCGAAATATCTATCTCCATATAACGAATTTTTTCATAAAATGTTCTTTATTTATTCAGTTTTTAAAGAGCTTCAAATTCACATGGAATCAAATTTCCATCGCTATTTTTGATTTATCATTCAAGGCTGAGTTTTTTATATTTCTTCTCTACCTTGAATCTCCTTGATCTTTAAGTCCAACGAATTCATTCCACCAGCCTCCCCCTCCCACGCATCTTTTAACATCCTTCGAGAAACAGGGTCAATTTAATTGTTAAACATATAAAACCTGGATCAATGTGGTAACTGAAGTCAGTGTTGATTTCAGAGGGTGGTTTGGGAGGACATTCACTCTTGGAGCAATGAGATTGCCCCCGAAAATTTGAGAATATTGTGTTTTCAATGACAAAAAAATTAACGTACGTTTTTCTTGTGTGATTTTTATTGAACTTTTAAATAAATGTCTATTCTCTTTTTTGAAACTTTTCAAATAATTACGAAATAGGATATTACGTTAATATTTATTTAAAAACTTCAAATTTTTAATTAAATGTATAAAAAAATATTTGTTCAAAATTTGTACATGAAACAGAACTTTTAACGGCTTTCTCTATTCAACGAATTTCTCTATATAACGACTTTTTTACTGGAACAATGGATTTCGTTATATAGAGACTCGACTGTATATTAATTTTTCCTATTTAATATAATGAAATTAGTTGACCCGTCTCCCCAGCGTTGCATGGGCGATGATAAAAATCATAAATATAGGTTTAAATGAAAATCGATGAAAATGAACCTAGAGCTGGGATCTGCTTCCACCTGTCGCAAATGAGAACTTTCCATTCGAATTAATGGCATACGACGCTTTCTTTGGCGCTTGTTTTGTTCACTTGGTATGCTATTTGGATCGCGGAAGCTTATGTTCTGACCGCTGATTTTTTTTTATCCTCATAGCGACAAATAATTTGATTTTGCCATGTTTGATGAAATTAAAAATGTAATTTAACCTTCTGATTTAGTAGCAAACGCATTGATCAAAATATTATCATGATCACTAGTTCAGAATTTTCTATATTAAACTCACTAACAGTTTGATAATTATAGTTAATTTTTAAAACCGGTATTTCGAAAAATGTTGGAAATATTACGACTTATGTCTGAATAGATATTTACAAACAAAACTATAGTTTGAACCTGTTCAAGAAATTCGTTTATTCTGAAGGAAAGCTATAAAAGACATTATAGCCTTTATGCATATCTATAAATTTGTTGCACACAGTGAATCTATTTAAATTTAAACTGTGGCTAATTTTGTATTTTAAAATGTTTTAATCTAATAACAAACGTCCGAAGTATAGTATTGGCTATTTGAAATATGGATTTACACATTCTCCTAGAAACCAATCATTACCTATGTGTTTAATTTATCAGTTTTTGAAATAAAGCTATGAAGCCTTCTGTATTATAAGAATATTTGAATAAAATGCATGCTGATAAAAAAGACAAAGATTTATCTTATTTTTAGACCATTTAATAGAAATATTTAGGACAGCGAACTGTATCAAACCTTTTTGAGTTGTTTCCTAAACAAGATGACAGATTATGGCGCTTCATATAATATAACATTGTTAATCGCGAAAGCTAGAAAACGACACACAATTGGCGAGGAATCTTGTCGACAGTCAAACAGATAATAATAACTGTTGTTCATCATAAAACACCAGATCATCAGATATCATTAAAAAAATTCCTCTGAGTAATTATTTTGGTACAAAGAAGAATAGATGAAATGACCAAAGCCGTTGAAATATAATTAAGCAATATTACTTAAAGACTTGAAAATTTTTAAGTCAACTCGATAAATCAACACTACCAAATAACGATTCACTACTCTTATCACATGTCCAATTCATAAAAGAAAAAAAATTGTCATAAGTTAGTACTTGCTGGAAATTTGGAAACTGATAAAAAGGGAGAACCGACATTTAGTAGCTTGTACATGTTTTTTCAAGAGAAAATTCATAATATTTTGTCAGCAGCTACTGATGGTGCTCCAGAAGTGACAGGGCATCATACGGGTTTCATAGCACATTTGAAAGAAGTAATTTGTACTCACTGTACGTGAAAATTGTGTTTATCATCGCCTGCATTTGATTGCCAAAAATTTGAATGAACGTCTGTATGTGTATATGTGGCTTTATTATGTTATTAGTGAGAAAGATTAGAAGCAATTCTTTGCAAGGCAGAATATTTGGCCAACTTTGAAATGAAACAACGAAGATTACAATTGCTTGATCTTTCACATGCAAGTTTGTTGTCTCTCGAAAGGTAATTAACTGTCTGAATCTTTTTTTTTTTTTTTTTTTTTTTTTTTTTTTTTTTAATCTATTTGACTCAGCAGTGGACTTCCTTGAAAACAGAGGTAAAAAATTGGGCGAAAACCTGATAACATCCAATAATAACATTGTTTATTTGAGAGTCCTGTTTAGAATTTTCAATGAAGTCCTTTTAAAATCGAAGGGTTATGAATTAAATTTAATTAAAACAAAAAATGTCGTAGCTGCGTTAATGACAAAATTTGTTATATTCAAGAAAATTCTAGGTAGAAATGAATACAGCCATTTTTCTACATTAGCTGCAGTCTCTGTAAAGCAGGAAGATTTACCAACTTACTGACAACACTTGGGTGCTCTTCAACTCATTTTATTGAGTGATTCCAGGACATTTTAAACATACACATACCGAGTTGAGTTTTAGATCCTTTCGCAAATGCAGATACAGCAGAATCATTAAATTTAGAAGAGGGACTTATAGAACTCATAACTAATGAGAAACTAAAAGTAAAATTTTGAAGCGGATACCAAGAGTTCTGGTTTCAGAAATCTACACCAGTTCTCTCTCCTAGTTCTGGGCAAAAGAACAAAAAAATTTAACTGCTTTTCGATAAACTTATTTAGTGTAGTGTGGGTTCAGTGCGATATCTAATTTATTGGCTACGAAAAGAAATAGATTGCACGTCACTAAACGTGGCGATTTAAACTGCTGTTAACAAAATTGGAACCCGACATTCACAAATCGTTAAAATTGCATCAGAGGCAACCATCTCTTTAATATTTTTTTATTCTTACTGATTTTATGTTTATGTCATTATTTTTATTAATTTCTTATAGATTTTCTGTTTATGCACATTATTATTTGTGAAACATTTGATACGTTAAAGATGTCACAAATCTAAAAGATGTTACATATTTCAAATATTATACGCCGAGTACTTTCGATCAAAACTGTTTCATTCTAGGGACATCTTTGTTTACATTCGAGTTACATAAGAGTACGAAAAGTACGAAAAGGAATTTCAGTGGATAAGCAAAGCTGCCCTGAAGAAGATGAAGTTTTGATCGAAAGCACTTGGCGTATAATATTTTAAGTTTTATTCTTTTAAAACTGTGTTTATATATACATAATAACATCTTTTAGTTCCATGACATCTTTAACGTAATAAATGCAGTTTTTTAGCAAGTTTATTTAATTTTATTTTGAGTTTATTTTTTTTAATTTTTACTGAACAGCTTTTTATTACGTTTGATAGTCGTTTTAATTATAATTTTACCTTGTGTTTCTTAATAAACAGACAAAAAATAGGTATAGATAATATGCAACAATATTTTAATTGGTATAATTAACTATTATAGAAGAGGGGGGGGGGGCGTTGGAGTATTTTTTTCTTGTACGGGGGGCGGTGGTCCATAAAAGGTTGGGAACCTATGTGTTACACAATCTGTGAAAGTTTCAAGAAAAAATATTAAAGTTTCAGAGATATCCTGTGCGAAAAGTGAAAAAAACATATTTTGAGATAAATGGATTTAATGTTAAATTGTTAAATAATTCACCATAGGAGTGACTTTTATGTTTTTTATCATATCTTTGGAAATAATCGGAATATTTTTACGATTTTTTTAAATGTTCAAAAATGTTCAGACTTTCACATGTGTTTTTTGTGAAAAATCGATTTTTTAAGCTTAAGAGTCGTTTGTCCCTTTAACAATAAACTTTCTTAATACCAATACATACCACAATTCAAAAATATCTTTTCTAACAACAAAGATGGTGAATTTTACACCAAATAAACAGCGTTTGCGGGAAGTTTTGTTTTTCTGATTTAATTGGAAAGAAATGCAACTGAAAGATGTCATTTGTTAAGGAAGCCTATGGCGAATATGCACCAACGAAAACTACCTGTGAGGATTTGTTTAAATATTATAGAAGTGAAAATTACTCAGAAAAAACAAAGCAATTGAGATTACCGGTCTGCAAGTGTTATTACAGATCGAAGATAACAAAAAACAAGATTAACTTGGGGAAGCATTAAATGTAACACGCCAAAGTATTTCCAAATCCTTACATGTCATGGGAAAAATTTAAAAGAAAGGAAATTGGGTGCCGCGTGAGTTGACTGAAAAACAGATGAAGAATGGAAGAGCCATTATCAAAATTTTACTTTTTCTTCACATAAGAAATTTTCTTGCACCGAAATATTATTGGCGATGCGAAGTAGATATATTTCGGAAATCTCAAATGCAAAAAATCGTGTCTTTCACCTAGAGACATCTGGCGGAATGGCCAAATCGTTTCAGAAAAGAAGACAATGAACTGCGTTTGTTGGGACCAGAAAGGAATCGTGCACTATAAGCTGCTGTTGAAACTGGATAAAATTGACAATAGGCATCTCTACCGGCAAAAACGTATAAATATGAGCCATTCATTGCTCGAACAATGGCCAGAATGAGACCCGAAATACAAGCAAGTGATATTGAAGAACGACAACGTTCCATTCTATCGATTAATAGAGTTCAGGACACGACCAAAGCGCTGAAATAGGATCTGCTACCTTACCCGCTATATTTATCAGACCTGCCTCTTCCGATTATCACTTGTTCTGGTCAATTGTGCATGGCTTAGCTGGGATACGCTTGGCTAATTTCGAAGACGTGCAAAATTGATTGGTTAAATTATTTCGGTCCAAAGACGAGTTGTTTTATTGCGTGGTATTCATGTATTATCAGAAAGATGGCAAAAATGTGCAGCTAGCGAGGGACCATACATTCAAAAGACCAATTTTGTCCTTTCTCTTGAAATGTTTCATTTTTCATTGATCAAAAAAAACCCAGGAACTTAGTTGCGCACTTATTAAAAAAATTCTTTTAATAAACTTTATTTCATTGTTTCTTAGATTAGGCTTTCATATTTTATGCTAAGTCATCCATTTAAAAGTAATACTTTTTAAAATAGTTGAAATTACTAGCGACATAAAATCATGCACTCCAATCCTTTCAATTATCCGTTCTTGAAAAACTCAACAATATTGCTGTCTCTCGCTACTATTTAAAGAATCATCTTAAGTAAAATTAATTTAAAATCTGAAGTTTTTTTTAAATGTTGACAAAATTTGTGGTATAAAATTCACAATAAATAATAACGGATATTTCTAAATAATATGTGGCACGGTTTGTTCCATGAAAACTTGCGGCATATGTTTCTGATGAAAAATTCTTTAAAATTATTCCGTAACTGTCGCTAGCCCTATCGCTACATAGACGGCATATGCTTTAGCTTGGCGGACTTAAGGTATTAACGATTTTTTATGATGATCTAATTTAATTGGGTTGGGGTATGAGGTTGGTCTGGTTGAGTACACATTGTTGACAGGTGTTCCCCAAACAACAATGCAGAAGCTTTCGAGATATTTCATATAGCTCGTTAATTTTGCATTGTTTTGGAAGGCAAAATACAAACGAAACTCTACAAATTAGCATAATGTAAGAGAATACTATTTTATACATGAAATGTATTACTACCTTTTATTTGCTACTATATCTGTTTTATTCATATTTGAAGCATCAAGAAACATTTTCAGTGTCATCTTTCACACATTAATGGCGGTTTTCGATTATGTTACACATTTTAATTTTTGACATTTTCTTTTTAGTATTTTATGAAGTGCAACTTTGAACAGTTTTACTAAGTTTTAAGTTTTTTTACAATGAAATACTTTTAAATAAAATGTCTAGTAATTATGTTTATGACATATCGGTAAAGTTTGTTTGCTGACAAAAAATTATCTCTGTGTACTTTAGTTATTTATCTACATTTGTTTAAGCGAAGAGAAATATTTAAATCCTTTTAAGTATGTTTCCATGTCCCGAAATAAGCGAATAATTATTAATTTATTGTGATATAAAATTTCTGTTTCGGGTATTTTGGAACAACTTTGTCCATGAATCGTGAAAATGTTATTTTCAACTTTGAACAGTTTCCATTTGAGAGTTAGTGGGATAAATTATTTGTTTTCGGTAAGTTATTTAGGTAGAGATATTTCTCAGAAAGTCTGCAAGTATTGTACGGTAATAGAAATTTGACAAAGGTTTTCTTCTGTATGTACATAAGTATATGTATGATGTTTTAGTTTGCATCTGTGTATAAATGTATCACGAAACTATTAGCATACGTAAATGCTCACAATGAAGGACTTTAAAATTTCTCAGATTTGTTTTCGGTTTTCTTTATAACATTATTGCATACTGACGTGATATCGTAAAATCAGCATTTCTAACAGAACATTTAAAGGGTACAGATGGAAAAAAACACATTATCGGTTGTTTTAATGTATTTAGTTTCTGATACCACCGTGTTTATCTTTTTAAGGCGAATTAGACTTTAATAGGAATTTGGACCATAAAAAATATTCCAAGACTGAAAAAAGCTTGCGATTTTATTTGATGCATAACTCACACTACCCAACAACTGTTTTGCAGCAAAACTCTCATTTTTTTATTTAAAAATCAGCTGTATTAAAAAAGACCTTGTTTTAGGGTCATTCCACATAAAATGAGCAGCAATGTAAAAGAAGAAGTGATTCTATAAGAGCCTTTTGAATAAAATTTGATAAACATGCTCAATTAATATACAAATGTAGCTCTGAAAAATATCTTGACCAAAAATATTTTACCTGTATTGCACATTTAAAAATTTTGTAATGTAGAATGGCATGCGTGCAGTCGCCAAAAATTGGAAGTTTCAAGTTCTGTATTTAAAAATAAATTTAACAACATTTATTTTTTTTATATATTGTAATTTCTGAAAATCAATCTTTATATTTATTGAGTGATAATAGTTTGGTAATAGCATGATTAATCCTAAATTAATTGTAAATATTGTAAATATTTCAAAGTTGTGATTTAAAAAAAATAAAAACACTATAAAAATTAAAGGATTTAAAAAAACATTTATCAAATTGATGCCTCATGCAGAATTACATATCAAGCGAATTCTCCAAGTTTCAAAGATTTTATTTATTTCCTCTATCTTCAAAAATACTTATGATAAAAATTATGAAACTTAATGCATTAACTTATAAATAATTACAAAATCATGCTTTTTCCTTGTATGTATGCTCAAAAAATAAATAAAGGAAAGATCCGACATTAATAATATTGCATAGCCATGATGATTAAAAAATCCAAGATACACTAAAATAATCAGTATTGCTTTTTTAATTCGTAACATAACAAAAATGGGTTCAAAAAATTCATATTCGAGACAATCTATAGATTGTCCGTTTTTACAGTCACGCACGTTTCTTCAAGTAGTGCAGAATTTCTTGCTAAAAAATATGTGCTACCATCTAATTTTACTGTTTGATTTTAGGATTAAAATATAATTATTTGTTCAAGTGAATCTTTTTTCTTTTACTCAAATTTAAAATTTTTTGCGACAAAAATGAACTGAAAATTAAACAACAACAACAACAACAAAAATTATTGAGTTTAAAATATGGAATTTTATTTATAATATCAGATTATATAAAAGTTTTGAAAACATTTCTTCGAGTCCAAACAAGTGATAAAAATATTAAATGTTTTCATCAATTTTTACTACTTTTCTTACTTATTAAGTAATAAAAAGGGAAAAATGAAAATTTAGATGGATAAAGTATATACTATTTGCTGTAACTTCAAAAATTATTGAAGCTGTAAGAGGTGTCCTTCCTGTTACAATAAGTAATTGAAATATTTCTTTTTCCTCACAAATTTATTTATGATTTATTTACTTTTAAATTACAGAATAAAAATACAATTACCAAATTACGTTAATCTGTTACAGACTCTTCATTCTTATGTCCAAATACTTTTAATACAGTATATCTATATGTCCAATAACCAGACTTGAAATTTCAAGCATGTACACAAAACCTTGATTTATATATATTTTTTTGAAATAAACAAGTGTGGAATCTATTACTTTGCCTTTAGTCGTAAATGAATACGATCTATTTATATGAGGATTTCAAAAAAAAAAAAAAAAAAAAAAAATCTGTGACAAGTCAGTCACACCCAATTTTATTGACACCAGTCACTTTTTATTGTTGATGTTTTAAAACACAGCAAGCAGAACTAAAACATCAAAATCTCTAAGAAAGCCAGGAACGGAAATGTTCAAGTTGAATCAACAAGTTATCTACAATTCAAGTGCAATAAAACATAAAAAAAAAAATTCTATAGAATGAAGAAGAGAGTATAGTGATTAAGAAATATTATGGGGATCGTAGGAAAGAAAAAAAATTGTTAAAAAAATATTATTGATTAGACGACTACTAGTAACTGAAAAGATGAATCCACTTGTAAGCCAAAAACAGAAGAAAATCACATTAATACTTTAAAAAAGTAAAAAGTAATGTAAAATGGTGCTCCACTAGTGCTAGTGAAAAAGTTGAGACATATCTAAACTGTAAAAGTTTCGCGCAAATTATTTTAAATGGAAGTTTTTCTGCATTTTGATTTTTATTGTTTATTATTATACAAAATAACATAATGAAATATAGTATTCAATTTGTTTTAGTTCTTGTTTTCAATTCATATTTTTTTTTATAACTAACATTACCTTCAAAAATGTGTTGTAAAACTCACATTTTCAATGTTTAAATTCCTCCTTTACCAGAATTACTTCTAGTTGACGTTTATGTGCAAATAATTGGTATATCAAAAAATATGTTATAAAAGAAAAATCTGCTAATATAATATATTTATTTTTAGTAATCACTTTTTGCATTTTTCTGAAAGCTTGTAAATTTCTCATTTACGCCATTTATTTATACTTATATACACTTTATTTATTATTATTATTAAAATGTGTAAATTAGCTACAAAATACAAAACTTATTAAAAGCAAATTTATTAAAAATATATTCTTGAACTCTTATAATTTTATTTTAACATCTCTAACGATTTCTTAAAAAATTAGGAATTTGTATTATACAATAATCCGTTAAAAATATTAACTTGGAACTGCATTTATTTCATGGTTGAAAGTTGCAGTTACTTAACATACAAAACCTTTTATGTTAAGTATCTGCAACTGTTGACATGATATCAAACAAAATTCAACCAGTTTACATCCAACTAGCTTAAATCATAAGGGAATTACATTTTACTCTACACGTATTTTTTTGACGTCAAATGTTTCTATTTAAAGCTCAATTTACATCACTCATTTTGATAGCTGTTACATAAAAGCAGGGAAAATTCGGGATATCAAATAACATGCGTTATTTCCTATATTCTCCTGGATAAAATACAGATAATAGAGAAAAAGTTATTTGTTTATTAAATAAATTGTGTAAAATAATTCTGACGATTTCTAAATTTAATTTAATTTTCTTTAATAATGGTTACAAAAAAAATGTGTAAATGTAGAAAGATTTTGTATAAAATATTGCTCTTTTCTATAAAGAAAACATTTTTTAAGCCTGTTTCAAGTATTAAACGAATTTATAAGTAGTCATAACTATAATCTTATTCATCATGTTGAATCACTGCCGTAAAAAGTTGCGATAACAGTCATAAATTATACGAATAGAACGGAATTTATATAAGTGGGTATAACGTTGATATAAATGATGTGATCAAAAAAAAAATTACATTACAAGGAAAAATATAAATGAACAGTACAGTAACCTGTTGGGATAATTATGGTTTGAATACTGGGTGCGATACGAGTGGGCATGATGGTTACAGTCACCGTTTCCTGTCCTGCGTCATTGCATTCCACAAATCATGTAACTGTGACTCAACTTTAGTCTAAGTCATAAGTTGCTCAGCCTGCCGAACCATGTGAACCTTGGCTGAGTGAGTATGTTTATAGCATTATTTAATTAAAAATGCCTGCTGGAAGTCCTCCTCTAAATGGCAACACATGTGTTAAAATGTCCTACAAATACTTCTACGCTACAAGTTACCGTGTATCAGTATTACAAGTGACATATATTGTATGTGAAAGGAACCAACATGATCAAACTAAGTGCGGTAGGGTTGCGGCATTGTAAAACGACAGGATAAGGTGTTCACCGCGTGACCAACACAAAGGGTTTTCGTTTTCATTTAAACTGAACTTTGATTCGTCGCTCAATACAACTTTGTACCGTTAGATTGCTGACAAATCCTGCCAAGAGAGACACCATTTAAACGGGATCGATGCTCGACATACTCTTACAGTGAAGTCTCAAAGGTCTAAGTGGCTTAATATTCACAATATTGTAAACCGGACTCCCATCACATTGACGATTCTAACTTTGAGAAATGATCACATTGTGTTTGATGGTGGTGTAGCGACATTCTTGATAAAAAAAATAGCCCTGACAGCATTACTTAAAGCAATCATCTTGTTTTCTTTAACATTTGCTTATCTTCCAAAAACACATACTCATTGGGATTGCAATTCAACTCTGAAGAGAGGTTGCCGAGTTCATCACCCCTGCCAGAAACCTATTCGCTTACCAAGTTTGTTGCAATCCAATTAACTGGAAAAAGCAATAAAAAGTACCATAAATATATACAGGACAGTTGCACCATAAAATTTAACTAATAACAATGTATTTATTAAAATACAACACATTGCTCAGTGGTGCACAAAACAAAAATTTCAATATACATTTGTACAATTAAAATAAAATAAAACTATCAACGTTTCGCGCCGTCTTCTGTGGGCGTCTTCAGGAAAATATGATAACGAAAGGACTAAGTTTGCATCTTGAACGAGAGATAATGTTTCTAATAAATTAAAATCTAAATGAATTAAAAGTTTTAAAATGTTGCCACTTACCCGTGAGTAAAATTAAAATATTGCAACGAAATAACAATAATCCTTTATTTTAGTATACTGCCACCACCGATATAATTATGTGATATCGGACACGCATTAGAAGTACGTACTGAAGAAAACTAACTCTTTCTATTAAAGTTAACGAACAATATATTTGCACAATATTTATAAATTATAAATCAATATTTACAATTACGAACTCTGATATAGGTGATCCGTTTCAACATTAAATTAAATAGAGAACACCCGTTGTGTGAACTGTTAAGCTACTGTATGCATCTCTTAAGTACGTAAATAAACTCATAGATCACTCTTAATCTCTACACCCACCTAGGCTCAGTTCTGTAAGAGCCCAGCTCAACGCACGCTCTTCTTTGGACTAGAGCTATTCTCTGACCAACCTCGCTTTTTTCTTTCCAGGTTACGCCTAAAAACTCAGTTCTCCCTCACTAGCGAGCCATCAGCAAACGGGGTTTAGTTTCCTCTCCCATGGATTCGTCCTGCAAAAGGAAGGTCACTCTTTCAAGACATATGTTTCTCTTCACCCCTCTCTGCTTGTCTTATCTATGAACCTTGAATGACAAGCGAAAGGTAATGTATTGTATTCTACTTTCTTTCAACCAGAACTATGTCAATCCGATACCTGGATTAAGATTCCTGATAAAATAGAAATGCTATTTTAGAGCTTACAGTACACACAATACATTAAAAAATAAAAGAATAGTTTTAGATAATGATCGCTTATCCAAACCTGACAATTGTTTTAAAAAATGCAAATTGAAATAAAAATTTCTATACGAAACATCCTTCCTTACATATGTACTGTCTGAAAGTGACCGACATTCATTAGATACTAACACATAATCCCCGTCGAAAATGACGGAATCTGCATTTCGTTTTCCTAAGACTTAATGCAGACAAACAAAACGGAGATTTTATTATCGAAGATGTTGTACTGTAGAAAATCCCATTTTAAAAACGGCAATAGATTTCTACAAACGAAAATGATGACATTTTTTTAAAAAAAATTGATATTTAATTTCGTAAAGAATTCAGCAATTGGCAAAACAAATAGAAGGTATTTATCACAACAATAATAATAATTAGCAAAGTAAAACGCAATTTTCAAAGATTTCACACAACATTAAAATAAAATATAGAATTTTTTTATTTTATTTTAAAGTGTATTATTACAATAAATGGAAATCTTACATGTAGGTTGGAAATAAAATACATAAAATTTCAGAAAATCCGCATTCAAATTACGCTTAAAATTTAGTAGGTAACTACCCGTAAAGCATGGTGTCGTCACTGCAACGTCGTTGTGAAGTCACGTTGTGACTTTGTGACCATCGATTCTCGATGTGAAGTCACAGTGACTAAAATTTGAAGAAGTCGTTATGTCCGTTTTAGAGATCTTTTGTGACGTTTAACAAAGTGGTCACAATGCGACAAATTTGTGAATAATGTGTCATTTGTGACTAATAACGTCACTGTGACCATGCATGCTATTAGGGTAGTGCTTTCAATTTAAGCGTTTATCAGAACAATAATTTAAAATAAAATAAAAACATTGTTTCTATTCTAGTTTCAAAATATATTTATATATATACATATATGTATCGATAAAATTACTCGCTGTGGTAAACTAAATAATCATTATAATTTTATGAAATGAACGATTTATGTTTAATACATTATTTAATACAGAGTCTGCATGAATTTTGATGCTTTCTAATATGTAAATATTCGCATAAATATATATTGACAAAATTCTTAAAACAATACAATTCATCAAAACCTATCAAAATTGTTTGCATCGAAATATATTGCTTTAAAACATTATATTTAGTTCCTTTTAATACAACTATAGTTAAACAATTTGGAATGAAAATTTCATTTTTTTTGTTGCTCATTATCTCCTCATTATTAGAAAGCATCCGTGAGCAGTTGGTTCGAGATGATGCTCAAAATTCTTTGAATCTATTTGAATTGGAGAAGTATTTCAGAATAATTGGAAAGAGTAGAATTCCAATCTTTTTCCAGAATAATTGACGTTGCATCCAAAATATGAGCAAGGAAATGTACTATTTACAGAAAGTTAATATATCGATGACAATAAAATAATACTTAGTGCATCATGGAAAATACCGAGTATATCATACCCATCCTTATACTTTGTTCGTTGCGCATTTCCATTACATTAAAACAATTATGATTCATAGAAATGCAATGATTTTAATTGTAGTTTGATATACATATACATGTTCAAAATTGTTTGTTAATACTTCAGAAAATATTTTTAGAAAACCCAAAGAGGCAGCTTTAATTAAAGACCTGAAAAAAAAAGAGATGTAATGTAGATAAGAAAAAGAAAAGAACTCAAACTATGCAAAATGCAAACATTTTGTTCGATATTCTTTTTATTTATTAGATTCTTGTTAGATTATTGTTAAAATGATAATAGTGACACATAAATACATATATTTTAAATATTATTTGAATAATATATGCAATAACTTCATGTAATGTTTAAATGTGAGCAGTTTCGACATGTAACCTTATAACATAATATCGATACTGCTGAATACTAAATGAAATAAAACCTCTTAGGACCCGAGTTGCCAAGTAATGTAAAAGACAAATTGAAAAACAAAAATGAGTAAAATGCATGTGTTAGCTGATAATAAATCTATTTGTTTAAGTAAAGAAATATACATGATTTTGTAAATATGTGCTGCGTTCTAGGGGTCAATTACTTAACGACCATTATAAAATTGTGATATGCGTGGAGCCCAAGAAGCATAAGTGTTGACAAAAATTTTGTTTGCTGAAACAAAAAAGATTTCCTTACGGGATCTTGATTTTTTTTAACCCACTACAAAAATGAGAGGAGATTATCAATTTAATGCGTATGTATTTTTTTATGTACACTGTAAAAAAAAATCTGTAAAGGTTTTTTCTGTTTTATCTGTAAAGGCACTTTATCTAGGAAACTGGGATTCCAAGAGCTTTTCCTGTAACGGTAACAACAAAAACTCAAGTTTTAGAATAAGTTACATGGATTTTTCCTGTTATCGTTACATGAAAATTTCTTGGAATCCCAGTTTCCTAGAAAATTTTTAGTACCTTTACAGATTTTTTTTTACAGTGTATGTTCACCGATTACTCCGAAACTAGCTAACCGATTAATTTGGTTTTGGTGTTGAATGAAAGAACTTTCTCTCGAATTGGTACCACTTCCGGCTTATATAAAGTGGTTCAGTACTTTTTTAGCAATTAGGCAAAAACTAATAAAATTAGTGTTTTTTGGCTAATTAAAAGTGTTGAATAAGTTTGCGCATGAAAGTGAAGTCAGGGTGGCCGAGCGGTCTAAAGCGTCCGATTTAAGCTCTGGTTCTCGAATGTCAGAGTGGGTTCGAACCCCACTCCTGACATACATGTGCACAATAACCTATTTTCGTATTATAATTTTTACACATACATTTTTCAAATTAAATACTAATTATGCAATTAAGAGTATTTTCTATTTAACCGTTAGCACAGAGTATTACACTATAAAAAAATTCTGTAGAGGTACTAAACTTTTTCTAGAAAACTGGGATTCCTAGAACATTTCCTGTAACGGCAACAGCAAAAATTCTAGTTTTAGAATCAGTTACATGAATTTTTCCTGTTATCGTTGAATGAAAAGTTCTTGGAATCCCAGTTTCCTAGAAAATGTTTAGTACCTTTACAGAATTTTTTTTACAGTTGAGAGATATTTTATCAACTCAATACTTTATCAGGGAAAGAGTACTAAAATGATAGAATTGCGAAAAGTAACATGGACTTCAATAAGTTCGCCGAGTAGATTGAAGTCAGGATTGCCGTGTGGTCTAAGGTCCCTGATTTAAGTTCTGGTTCTCGAAAGAGAGCGTGGGTTCGAACCCGCTCCTGACATTCGTGTACAATATAAAGTATTTTTTCCGTATTATAATTTTTTTAACCGAATTAAAAATGGAGAGGAGGTTATCATCAATTTGACGCGTATCTATTTTTTGTGTATGTTTACCGATTACACCGAAACTGTCCAACCGATTAAACTAGTATTTCTGTAAAATGAAAGAGACTACATTCGAATAGGTACCACTTCCATTTCATTGAAATTGGTTTAGTACTTTTTTAGTAATTAGACAAAGACGAATAAAATTAGTGATTTCTCGCAAATTAAAAGCAACATGTACGGTGAATAACTTCGCCGAACGGAATGCCGTCACAATGGCCGAGCAGCCTGAAGCACGTGATTTTATCTCTGGTTCTCGAAAAGAAAGCGTGGGTTCGAGCCCAACTCCTGACATACGTGTATACAATAATCTTATCCGCCATATAATTTTTAACCGACTTCAAAAAAGGAGGAGAAGGTTATCAAATCAACGCGTATTTTTTTATTTATGTTCACCGATTGCTCCCAAACTATCCAACCGATTAGCCAGTGCAGTCAGGATGGCCGATCGGTCTAAGGCGCCGGATTCAAACTCTCGTTCTCGAAAGCGAGTGTGGGTTCGAACCCCACACCTGACCTGCGTGTATAATTTACTATATTTTTTCCGCATTACAATTTTTATTAACCGACTTCAAAAAATCGTTAACTTCTCACTAAAACGAGAAAAATAAACTTTTCTACTAAAAAATGAACAGACTCAAAAACTGCAACAAAGTGAATTTTTTTTTATATATAATATTAATAAGAAATTAAATTAAGAGCGTAATATTTGCCATGCGTAATATTATATTTATGTACATTAATTTGATTTTTTTAAGTCGGTGCCAGCCAAGCTAATTTTAAAATTAAACTTAATTATCCAATGCAAATCATAAATTAAAAAATATTAAATCATAAAATATTAAATAAACTAAATATTAAATCGTAAAACAAACTCGTAAATACTTGGATGTGTGTCTATTGGAAAATTACATGTAACTTGACTTGGCTGTCACCGACTCCAAAAAATCAATTTAATATACATAAATATAATAATACGCATGGTAAATACTACGCTCTTAATTTAATTTCTTATTACTATTATATAAAAAATTATTTTTCGCTTTGCTGTAGTTTTTGAAGTCTGTTCAATTTTTGGTAGATAAGTTTATTTTTCTTATTAATATCAAATACATAATCATATGCAAATTAAAACAGCTATAACGTTCCACATAGAAATCTTCACCCACGTCTGCTTTCTTTAAAGATTTTCATAAAGCTTCCTTTGTGGAAGATATGTTTTGAGGTGTAGAGGCTCATTATTCAAAAGACAAACAATATGCACAGGCTTTGTAATGATGTCTTTGATAGCCTCACTGTGCATGTTCGATCATCAAGTCTTTGACGACTTTGCATTATACTGCCCATTTATAGCATGTGGTGCGTTGGCTTATGAAGTTGATATTAGATTATTTCAACTCTCTAGGTTGGTCAATTTGACTATAGTATTTTAAAGTTGATTCCGATGGATTTTTAATTGAAATAGTTATTGAAATTAAATAGCTTCTAAATTTTTGTCGGAATATTTTCTTCGCGTTCTCTTATTTTCTTATTTTATATTGATTGGTATGGGAAATATTCTGTTTGTTTGATGTAAATGATCAGAAATTCCGGTGAAAAGAATAACACGAAATGCGTAATACATATCTAAATGTTAAAATTTAGTTACTTCCTGTTGTATTAAAAATCCATGAATTGTAGTTTTTGTAACCACCCAGTGCTATTTTTGATAATGAGATTATTTAATAATAAAGTATGATGGCTTACATAAATTGGGCAATAAAACTGGATAAGGTTCGTGAATCATGATAGTAGGTTTTTACAATATTCCAACATCCACGATCAATAATATTACAATTAAAAATTGCTTAACAGCTTGAACAACGGATCTTACTGGTACCTGGTTTTATTTACGTCACATCTGAACATTCGTCAGAACATCTTCAAATCCGCTGATACGCTGGCATTACAGAGCATTCTCCAAGAGAAATATTCAAAGATACACTCGATAGCACATATGATATGTATATCACATTTACAAACACATTTCATTACATTCTAATAATTAAAAAAAATACTTTAACTATGCTAAAGGTACAATGCTAGATCATGTAGTTAGCTCTATGCCCAAATATCTTCTGAACTACTTTAAACTTTGTAAACATTCCTCAAAAGGCCTGTTAACATTTAGTAAGATTTTAACCACCGTGTTATGTGTTTCAAAACCACTCAACTACATTTCCTTTTAATTAAATCATTGTTTAGCTTAGATTTTCAATTTCTATGAGAATAACGACACATCCCAGTAGCCAAATAATATTGGACCAATATTGGCTACATCTTGGAGCAATATTGTCGCATTGGCGCAATATTGGCATGAAATATTGCTTCAATATTGTGGTGTTCACATTTTGCACTTATTTAGCCAATATTTGTAGCCAGTATTCTGCCAATATTTGGTTTTCATTGGAAATATTGCCAATACTATGCCAATATTGGTTAAATATTGAAATTTCATTGGAAATATTTCAAATTTAACACCAACATTTGAACAATAATGGCTTTTTATTGGAAATATTTCCGATGAAACCCCAATATTGGCATTATATTGGCATTATATATCCCAATGTTGTAGCAATATTGATGTTTTATTGGCAATATTTCCAGTAAATGAAATATTGGTGCGACGTTGGACCAATATTGGTTTGCTACTAGGGATAGAGAATATGTATTCCAAAACAAATTCTGTGAAAAATTTGCCGTTTTTATAATTGTATTTTGCAATTTATCACAAGAAAACCTTTCAAAAGTTTGTAATATATTTTTTTTAAAGCAGCATTACCTACTCATTCGTTTTTTGGATTTTTATAAAGCCGTAAATTTTAACTAGATACCAAGAGTGTTTTTATATTCATATCATTCCTTAATAAATTTTGGAATTTCAGATTATTAATTTAAAGATTAATATGCATACACATTGATGCAGAAAAAAATACGATCAGTTAGTCCATTTTATTTTTTTAAAAATCCAACATTAATTTGCTACAGTTTTTTCTGTGCAATTTTTGATGAAAAACGCAGATATTTATCTCAAAATTTAACAATCTCAATTGTGATACATTTGTAAAAGTAACAGTCCCTTTGATATTTAATTAATATAAGCATTTTTTATGCATTATATATTTAACAAATATGTTTGGATTGTTTATTTGTGACATCACGAGTTTACTTTTAACACAACTAGGAATTTTCAACTGTGTGTTGATTTATATTATCTATTTTTTAGATGAAATAGGTGTTAGTGAAGAGTTATTTAAAATGCAAATATATTTTATTGACATATACCATACATACTTATTTTGCTTAAATTTTTGATTTAGAAAATTTGGATATTATTATTCTTTTAAAAATGCAAGGAATGTCGTGCAATATGCTATGTTATTTGAGTAGATATTGAAAGGGAAAAAATGTAACATTTATGAAAAAAAAGTAAGTCAATAATTTTAGAATTTTCAGTTTGCTTTGAAAGGATGTATGATTAATCGCTGCATATTTGCGACCCCAAAAATCTGTAACAAGAGAATAGAATAAACACTAAATAAAGCGGAATTGGCCCCCTTAATCAAATTTATTCGCTTATCACAGCATCTTTTTTTTAAATTAAACTTTCTCTTGTATATAATAACGTGTGCAGGAGAAATTTTCTAAAAGATTGTGCAAACAGAATATAAAAATAAAACCATGGATTTAAAGCTACCGTTCATTAAGGATTAAATGTCCTGTGTAGTGTCAAATTAAGAGAATAATGAAACAAATTTCAATATACGTATATATTTCTAATTATTTTATTGTTAAACTAGCGGACCCGACAGACCTTGTCCTGTCACCGACAGATGTTCCTGCAGATCCTTCCTGGTACCGACTCCAGAAAATCAAATAAATGTACGTAAATATAGCAATACGCACTATAAACACTACACTCTTAATTTAATTTCTTATTACAATTATGTAAGGAAATTATTTTTAACTCTTCAGTATTTTTTTAAGTCTGTTAAATTTTTGGTAGAAAAGTTTATTTTTCTCTTTTTAGTTAAAAGTTGACGATTTTCTGAAGTCGATTAATCAAATGTATTATACAGGAAATATTGTAAAGCATACACGTTTGTCAGGAGTGGGGTTCGAACACACGAACTCTTTCTTCAAGTAGCAGAGCTTAAATCTGACGCCTTAGAGCGCTAGGACATTCCGACCACACTCTATTCATCAAACTTATTCAACACTTTTAATTAGCAAAAATTCACCAACTCTTAGTTTTTGCCTAATTACTAAAAAAGGGCTGAATAAATTTCGATGAAATGTGAATCTAAACCATTCTCGAATCCACTGGAACACACACACAAAATTTCCTTAAAATCGGTCCAGTCATTTAGGAGGAGTTCATTGAGAAACACACTCACAGAAGATTTATATATATAAAGATAGAAAAAAAGAAAAGAAAAGCAAGGCAGGAATTTCTCAATCTTAAAAAAGATTTCATATTCAACGAGCAGTTCATGATTTACTCTTATATATTCTCTAGTTTATTTATTTTTCGATTTTCATACATTTTCATACATGTCTTTTATTTTTCCTTTTGCTACATTTTATTCATATTATATTTCATTTCATTTATGAGTTATTAAACATATAATTGGTTTCTTAACTACAGAAATACTGAACCTTGTACAGGGGAAAAACCTTCAAACACTTAAAGAAAAGGTAGAGTTTTTCAAAAGAGCTGGATTGACAAATTTCCGTGGATAGAGTAAGATAAGACCAACGAATACATTCTTTGCTCAATTTGCAAACAATGCTCGGAAAAAAATGTTGTTTTCAAGTAAAAAGGAAGAAAATTTTATTTCTTTATGATATAAGAACTGGAAACATGCACTGAGAAACTTTCAATCACATGAGAGTTCTAACTGTCATCGTGAAGCAGTTGTAAAAAAAATCTCTGGATTCGGGCGTCAATGTATCAGCTTCATTAGGTGCAAGAAAAAAGTCTGATATGACCGGTGCAAGAGACGCCCTTAGAGTAATATTTACCTGCATTCAATTAGCTGGGCGACAAGGTTTTGCTTTGCGAGGACACGATCCACTAAATTCAAATTTCTGGCAGATATTGAAAACGCGATCACTGGAATCTACTGCTATTGCTAGCTGGATCAAGCGGGATTCAAAATTCAAATGGTTATCTCCGGATATCCAAAACGAAATTTTGGAAATAATGTCTAATGCTGTATTGAGGACTGTTTTCGATGATATAAAAAAGAACAATTATTTTTCAATAATTATGGACGAAACTGCGGATATATCTGGAAAAGAACAGATTAGTATTTGTTTCCGGCATGTGTCTGCCATTAATTTTTAAGTCATGAAGATTTTGTAGGATTTTATGAGACTGATAACACCAGTGCAGAAGCATTGGTTTTTAATTTTAGATGATGCACTTAAAAGATTTCAGTTGTCATTTGAAAACTGCAGGGGGCAGTGCTAGGATGGCGCAAGCAACGTTGCGGGAAATTTTTCCAGTGTGCAACAACGCGTAAAACAGTGCACACCATCTGCTGAATTTGTCCACTGTTCTGCTCATTTTTTAAATTTAACGGTGCAAGATGCAGTGAATAATATTTCAAATACGCGTGATTGTTTTAACATTGTCAAAGAAATTATCGATTTCATAAAAGTATCTCCAAAGCGTCTTGCAGCGTTTCAAAATTTGCAGTCACCAGACATGGGCAATTTACGTCCTCTATGTCCTACAAGATGGTTGATACGCGCCAGAGTGTTTTAAAAAATTATGAGTCCTTCATGGATTTTTTTGAAAATCTAAGTTCCGTTTCTACTTCAAGATATGATGTAGCTACTAAATGTAGTAGATTTCTTAGAAATTTGGTGTCTTTTGATTTTTTCTTTGCACTAAACAATATTGTAAAAATATTAGGACCAGTTGAGGAGGTCCAAAAATATTACAATCACCCAACATTTCACTGAGAAATATCCAAAATCAAACTGATATTTTGAAAGATCTTTTGACAACTTATCATCAATATGAACATTTCTCTCTGTTTTGGAACGAAATTGTTTCTAAAAGCAAAGAATTTGATTTAGAAAATCCAAAATTGCCAAAAATCCGAAGAAAACCTAAGCGTATTGACGAAGAAAGCGATCCCCGTACTTACGAAAAACCAGCAGACTACTAACGAATAAAGTTTTTTGAATTACTAGACAGTGTTCAAAATTCCTTAAATGAACGATATAATAACTACAATACTTTTTCTAAATTAAAAAACATTGAAGAATTGTTATTAAACTCTTTAAATTCTCTATCAACTTTAACATCTGAAAAAATAAAAAAACGCTCTTGGAGAGAATTTGACGGCTGATTTTGATATCGAAAGATTAACATTGCACATTATGATGCTATCACACGTGTGCAAGACAAGAGAAGAAAGTTTTGAAACAATTCGAATTTTTGATCATTTTTGAACAAAGTTCTGATCTGAAACACTTTTTCCAGAGTGACAAGAATATTGCTACAACATTTCTGGAAATAACCAAATTAATCCAGATCTTTTATGTAATTCCTTTGACCACTTGCACAGTTGAACGAAGTTTTAGTACGCTTCGTCGACTGAAAAACTTTTTAAGATCAACTATGATTCAACAAAGACTAAAACATGTTGCAATTTTAAATACGTACCAAGAAAAAGTTGATGCATTGAATATAGAAGAATTCGTAAATGCATTTATAGCTAGGTCACCTCAGAGACGAAATACTTTTGCGAATTTTTAATTAGATTAGATTAATAAATATATATGGAAGAGTGGGGACGAAAGAGACACTTTTTATAATACAGTATAAGGTTAGACCAAAAGAGAAACTGTTACAGCTACACATAAACAAATTATTAATATATATCAAGCACAAAATGTATGTGAAGCAAATTTATTTTTGATTCTTGAAATAATCTTTTTTATATACATTTCTAAGCTTACGTTTCTCAGCAACTTTTTTCAATAAAATATAGGGCTACTGCAGCTTCATCTGGTGCTTAATTGATTTTAGAATAATGATGCGTAACGAGAAAAAGCTATTGTCTCATCCTATCCCACTCTCCCCTGTATACTTTCCATTTCATTTATTGTTTTGTGAATTCTGTAAATTTAAGTTATGAAAATTGTACATCCACATCTTCTTCCTTCATAAATGTCTGGCAAATACTCAAACTTCAAATAGCCTTATTTTAGTAATATCATCGTTCTTATTATCTTAAATTGTTGATTATTCTTACAATTTTTAATTAGTTTATACATATTAATTAAAATTCAGTATAATCACAAACAATGCAAATAACTAATTTTAAAACATAAAAGATAAAACTTTCCCGATTCTTTCTAAATCTCTCATCAGTTTGTTTGTTTGTTTGGAGGGGGGATTTTTGAGACTTATAGCGGCTGAGCTGTTGTCTCGACTCTCATCTGTTATTTCAACGTATGAGTCAATCAAATTTTAAAAACCAACACATAGAAAAAAATCACAACAATTTACCAAAAATGTAGTTAAATGAGCAGCGAATACTCAATTCGTATCGATGCAGCTTCATTAATTGCGAGTGCATTTGTTTTCGAGAATCAGGCTTCGAAAAATATACGACTCGCGTAATTGTTATAGTTGGATCTAATTAAGAAGTAATTATAAAAATGAAGAAAATAGTCTGTCTTAATGAAATGGTCAACTATCTTGGAGTTAAATTCTTATTCCTGAAAGTCTATTTATGTTCCTTTAATCTAATCTCAAATGTTCTACCAGTTTCATCTATGTAGATTGTAACACATTGCTTGCATGAGATTCCATAAATTATATCTTTAAATTGCAAGGCTAAATATCGATGCTTATAATTACATAACAGATTCTTAAGTGTTTTTTGCTGTGCAAAAGAAGTATGAATACCAAGAGGCTTCAAAATATATGAGATCTTTTCTGAGATACGTTTGTAGTATGAGATACTTGCGAATTTATTTGGTCTCGTACGTTGGAAAGGGGGAGCCTATTTGTTGTTTTTTTAAATCTGATTGACTTACACGTTGAAATAACTTATGAGGGATTTAAAAAGAATCCGAAATGCTTTATGAGATTGTTTAAATGCTTTCATGTTTTTAATTTAGTTATTTTGTATTGTCTGTGATTTTAGTGAATTTTAATTGAAACAAATATTATCAGACGTAATCCATTTGCTCATATCAATTGTTTATATATAGCTGTATGTCTGAAAAGAGTATTATACTAATTTTATGGTTTAATTTCATACATAATTTTGATATATATTATATCTGTCATATATATATATATATATATATATATATATATATATATATATATATATATATTTGCAAATTTCGAATATTTCTTTTAATTTATTTTTTCACGTTTATTGACATATATTGTTCCAACGTATATAGGGATCTTTTGATCTTATGGTTAGACAACTTCAAACTCTTGTCTCTTAGAAAAGTAGAAAATAATTTATTTACAGATCTTCAGAACAGCAGAGACTTCAAAACTCACAAATATTCAATAATAACTGTTCAATTCTATCGTACAAGTACAGATATAGACGCCTCAACACTTAATAACATTCAAAAAAACATAGATAAAACTCAAGCAAACTTGCTTAACAATCGCCTTGTTCACTCAATGACTGACTGGTAAATAATAATCACAACAGCTCGTATTGTTCTCCTTACATAGGCTCGTAGCATGTGCTGGAAATTTCCACGGGCTTCTCGAATATTCCAGAAAACCATGGAATAACATTCAATGTATCAGCATATCTAAAGGGGGGTTACCATAGAGAGGGAAGGGTTACCATCGCCAACAATCGCCAAGTTTCTCGCAAACTTGACGATATCTCTAATATTTCGCCAAGCTGCCATACATATTCACTGAAAATAATAGACAAGTTTGCTTGATAACAGAGACAAAAGCTAATATTAGTAAAGGAATGGAGCTTAATAAGATTATTTATGTTATTTTACAGCACAAACACTAACTATTTACAAAATTCGTAACACTACCCCCTCCTCAAAGACTTCACGTCCCGGGCAGTGCAATCCTTGAGTTAGAAGAAAACACCTAAAATAAGTAAGCAAATAAATAAATAAATAAATAAATAAATAATAATAAGATTTACATAAATAAGAACTAATTGCTATTTACATATTTAAAAAAAGTGACTTTCATGGCCATAGTCTGAAATTCTAATCACTATAGTTTTGAATTTCTAATCACTTTGGCCAAAATAAGGGGCTAGCCGGTTATAATGTACGACCTTGGGCTTGGTGTGTGGCGATTTTCGTATGCGTACGACGACGTCATTCAGCCTGTTGACGACTGTGTAAGGACCGTCCCAGTTTCTTTGTAGTTTTGGCGACAGTCCCTTACGACGTATGGGATTCCACAACCAAACTTTGTCACCTTCGTTGAACTCATGTCCAGTTGCCTTTATATCGTACCGTGTCTTCATCTTTTCTGATGCCAGTCCGATTCGGTTCCTCGCTAGACGATGAACCTCCTCAATCCTTGCCTGGAGTCCATCCACGTATTCTTCAGGCGACAAAGGAGCGTCAGGAGGACGGCCAAACAAAAGATACGCAGGCAGACGAAGATCACGACCAAAGAGCATTTGAGAAGGGGAGTAACCAGTAGCCTCATGAGTGGCACTCCTGTAGTCAAGCAGCAAAAGAGGCAATTTCTTGTCCCAGTCCTGTTGGTCTCTAGACGCCAGGAGAAAGAGGGTATTTAGGATGGTACGATTGAAACACTCCACCATGCCGTCCGATTGAGGATGTAGAGGTGTAGTTCGAGTTTTGTCCATGCCGAGTAGTCCACACATTTCCTTAAACACAGTCGAATCAAAGTTTCTTCCTTGATCAGAATGGATTTGAAATGGAACTCCGTAACTGGAAACACAGTGTTGAACTAGTATATCTGCTACGGTTACCGCCTCTTGATTAGGAATGGCGTAGGCTTCAGGCCACTTAGTGAAGCAGTCCATGACAAGGAGGATGTACTTATTGCCATCACATGTTCTAGGAAGAGGACCCAGGATGTCTAGAGCAATTCGTTCGAAAGGAGCTCCTACATAATAACGCTGCAATCGTCCACGGGTGCGCCTCTTTAGACCTTTACGTGCTACACAGGTGTCACACGTTCGAAACCAATTCTCTACATCACTGCGAACATTATTCCAGTAAAAAAGCTCTCGAACCTTTTGAAGGGTCATCATTACACTAAAATGACATCCTGTGGGACTACCATGAAGTTCTTGAAGGACCATAGAAATTCTCGACTTAGGGATTAGTAGTTGCCATCTATATGTCTTTCCATCGTCAGACTGCCATTTTCGGTACAAAATACCGTTTTTCAAATGTAGGGAATCCCAAAGAGCCCAATAACGTTTAGTCGCAGGATGGTAATGGGCCAGGTCTTGCCAGCTGGGCTTCCTGTTGGACTCCTCTTTCAGCTCTAGAATTGGCTTACTTTCAGGATCAGCAAGTTGATCTTTACGCAGGCTCTCGTCACTCCACGGATCTTGCGATGATATAGACCCAGTTGTAACTTGTCTTACTATAGGATCTTTGACATTAAATTTCTTCTCAATCCGATCGCAGTATCTACAATTCTCTGAGCAGGGTCTTCTTGAGAGAGCATCTGCATTTTCATGTGATGAGCCTTTTCGAAGGCGTATCTCCATATCGTACTCTTGAAGCTTTTGTATCCACCTGGTTATCTGGCCTTCAGGGTTCTTAAAATTCAATAGCCAAGTTAGAGAAGCATGATGAGTTTGGATCAGGAATTTTCTACCGTAAAGATAGTGATGAAAATGGTCTATGGCTTTCACTACAGCAAGAAGCTATTTTCTTGTTACGCAGTAGTTTCGCTCTGCCATTGATAAGCACTTGCTGAAATAGGTGATAACACGTTCCTGGCCGTCGATTTTCTGGGACAGTACATCGCCAATGCTTTCGTTACTTGCATCCGTATCAAGTATAAACTGTTTATCGATTTGAGTATATGACAGAATTGGAGTGGATGTTAAGGCCTCCTTAAGCTTTTCTAAAGCAGCGTCACATTCCTGTGTCCACATAAATTTTTGATTGGCTTCTGTTAATTTATGAAGTGGTCTTGCAATCATCGAGAAGCCTTTGACAAATTTTCTGTAATAGGTGCATAATCCTAGAAAGCTCCGAAGCTGGTGAACATCTGCTGGACGATTCCAATTTTTCACAGCCGATATCGTCTCTGGATCAGTCCTAAGTCCTTCCGCTGAGATGATGTGTCCAAGGTAGGCGACTTCATTTCGAAACAAACTGCACTTCGAAGAGCTTAACTTCAAATTAGCTTCCTTTAATTTTTGTAGCACCCGCCTGAGGTTGTTCAGATGTTCATCAAATATTTTCCTATGATTATGATATCATCTAAATAAACAAGACATGCTTCATATGACAGCCCCTGGAGAACCGTTTCCATTAGCTGTTCGGAAGTTGCAGGTACGTTACACGGACCAAAAGGCATTAACTTGAACTGCCATAATCCTTGTCCCGTTGTAAAGGCAGTCTTCTCGCGGTCGTCCGGATGGATCTCTACCTGCCAGTAACCACTCTTCAGATCCAGAGTCGAGAACCAAGTGTTGCCCGCAAGTGTGTCGAGAGTGTCGTCGATCCTTGGTAGAGGGTAACTATCCTTCTTAGTGACGTCATTCAGTCGGCGGTAGTCTGCACAAAATCTTGTAGAACCATCCTTCTTACTTATTAACACAATGGGAGACGCCCATGGAATTGCCGATGATTCGATGACGTCATTTTCTTCCATATCCTTAATTAAATTTTGCACCTCTTCTTGCTTGGCAAAAGGTAATCGTTTAGGGCAGGCATGTCACAACCGTGGGCCAAACAACCGTGGGCCAAATTCAGCATTTTATGCAAAGCCGCGGGCCACACAGAAAAGTTGATAGTATTATTACCATTGCAAAGAATAAAATTTGCACAAAATATAGCTATATTATTTGAAGACTATTTATGTAAATTCCAAAGAAATATTTGCGTAAATTCCAAATTTGTTATTAGTCATTGTTTTTTTATCATATTTTTCGAAAACAAAAACACTCAACATTACTTTTTTATCGACCAAATCTAAAAAATTTAATTGGATTATCTAAATTATATTTATTTTTAAAAATGATTGTATACGCTGGACTGATGATTTTTATCTAGCAAAGCTTCAATCTTCTGCTTTTTTCCAACTAAAAAAATTGAAATTTATATCTTCAGAATTAGAAATTTTACTTTATAAGTTATCTCTACTTTTTTAAATTATTATTATTATTATTTATTATTATTATTTTTATAATAATAATAATAATAATTATTATTATTATTGTTATTATTATTATTATTATTATTATTATTTATTTATTTATTTTATTTAATAAATAACTTTTCTGGTTCAATGTAAGTTTATTTGACTTCAAAATCTACCAAAGGTTGGTTTTTATGCAAAGATGTCTTATAGTGCACTGTCGAACATTAACATAGCTAGATTGTGTTTAATTGCCAATACACATAAGAAAAATCTGTCGACTTGTAAATAATTACAGAGTTTTTGAAACTTCTACTCATATATTTTCATTTCAGTATGGAGATGCACTGAATTTTGAATATATATTGCACTAAAATGCAGCAGTAAATTATGAGCAACAATTTTAACATCAATCATATGTGAATTAAGTAGATTAACCTGATTTTTATGAAATTTAAAAATCTTATTTTGAACTCATTTTTGAATTTATTTTTGGTATATTATAAAAGATTCCACTCTAATGATTTTTATAATAATGCCTTACAACTTTTAATATCAAATGCATTTTCTTTTTGAAAATTAATGTATCAAAATAATAAATTCAAATTGAAAACAATAATACTATCAAATAACATGATAACATTATAAAATTTGCCTTGAGATTGAAGTTTACTCAGGTGTTTTGTAATTTCTAATTAATACTTCACGTACTTTTCCATTGGAATTTAAAAATTCCCATTTATAATTTGTGAATTTGAAATGAAAATGATAAAATTTTTTAACAGTTCAAAATTATCAATTAAAACTTTAAAAAGAAAGCCTTCAAATTTCTGCAATAAGAAAGTTTCAATCTGTAGATATGTTTATCTATAGATCTGTATGCAAATTTTGATGATATTTTTTAGTCTGGCGATGATTAAGCAAAAGAATATAATAGGTGTTAATTAGTACCATAAGTTTTTAAGCACATAAACAGCTGGCTACATATAATAGCTTTTCTAGGAATCGTATACTTATGTTTAGAGTATTTTCAAATTTCTTTAACTGCTCTTTGAAACATCTTTTCTTCCATTTTGTAGTAATTTCGACTCACAAGATATCTAATTTAATAAATACAATAATTATTTTTTTAATCAAATTAATTTTCTTCAGCAGGCTGGTTGAAAGCTCCGTGTTTTTCTTTTAAGAAATATAAATTTCAGTTCTTATAGTTTATCTTTCTGATATTTGGCCAGATTTTTTATGAGTCTTCTTTATACTTTGTCCCATCACATTCCTTAATGTTTCATTCTTCTCAAATTCCAACAAACATAAAAGTCCAGTTTTCCTTTTAATATAATAGAATTTTAAATCCCCTTTCAAAAAAATCTTCGACGTTCATCTTCAGTTAACCATATTTATTAAAACTGGTAGAGAGCATTAAAAAAATTCTATATGTATGTAACTATGCCAGCAAAATTTATGTATATGGATATAAAGGAGAAAAAAAGAATGAAGCTGGATTCACCAACAATGATACATTTAGTAATCTAACTAAAAAAATATTTAAACTTAAATCCATCATCAATATTCGAGTGAAACACATTTTGTGCAAAGTGCAAAAGTGGTAATTTGTGTCACATTCTAAGAAACTAATTTAAAATATTTGAATTTTGTATTTTGATTTTTTGAAAATTTTAACTTTTCCTAATTATCACCAAATTTTGTTAATTTTAAAAAACATTTTCTTTTATTTAATAAATACAGCATATATAAAATAAAAAATTCATTCTGACATAAAACTCATATATTTATCAAACGTAAAATACCGTAAAAGTTTTATGAATCCTTCATTTTTGAGACTTATGATCCGCTATTGTATAATATTCCAATTGGTTAACGATGTATCAGTAATTTCTGGGAGCTAAAAATTAAAATTCAGTTTCATCTGTATCTAATTCATACAGCAATGTTGCTGGAGACTCGGATTTTTATTTTTATTTATTATTTTATTCAGAATGCTATTATATTCTGAAGAGAAATATTTAACTTATTTAATGAGAAAATAAATAAGATAAGTATTACTGTCTTCACTGATATACATATGTTTCTCTTGTTTGCCGTTTTTAAGACCGTGGCTTTTTTTCCGCATATGCGTTCGGACAATTAAATTAATCGTAGGTAAAATACGAACGCTTGGCGGGCCACAGAGAAGATGTTGGCGGGCCAGTTGTGGCCCGCGGGCCACGTATTTGACATGCCTGGTCTAGGGTGTTGTTTAATAGGTGAGTGATCTCCAGTATCAATTCGGTGTTGTGCCATTTTGGTTCGTCCAAAGTCTTCAGATGTTTGGGAGAATAAACTTTGGAATTCCCTAATTAAATTTTCCGCAGCGTCCATCTGTTTTGGATCTAAGTCTGTATTTTATAACAAATCTTTGACTAAATTATCTGAAGATTTCTCAGAGTGACTGGAATTTTGACTTATGCACGTCACAGGAGCACAGGATGCTATCACCTCTCCATTCTTGATAGTCCTCGTCTTATCACTGATGTTAGCAATTCTGAATGGAATGGTCTTTTTCGAGAGGTCTACTACAGAAAAAGCCACCAATACTCCTGCTTGTGTACTATTGTCTTCGGGATAATCTATATGGCCAAATCGATAATTAGTTTATTCTTAATTAAAGCAGGAACTAAAAATTCTGTCCTTGGATCTAAATGAATATCTTCTTTGGCTATTACTATTTGTTTACTTTCAATTTCGTAATTTAATCCAAAAAGGCTTATTTCTTCAAATTTAGAGAGCATTTTGTTACTTTTGAAATCAAGTTTGAAGCCAAATTTCTTAAGAAAATATAGTCCGATTAAGCAAGTATCTGTTATGTCAGCCTCATATGCCGTATGGTAATATTTCGTTCCTCCAAAGTTGATGATTAAATTTGCCTTTCCATATATGCCTATCTTGTCGTCCGTTACAGTTTGCAGGGTAACGCAGGGCGGAGTCCAGATGAGTTTGCATTTCAATTTCCGAGCCAAATCTCCTCTTATTATTGTCACATTGGCTTCTGTATCCACAGTCATACGGCATTGAATCTCGTTAATAAATCCAATCACATACAATTCATTATTTCCGCCACTCGTTTTTGATATTTGAAGGATCTTCAGGTGGGGCTTTTTAATCTCTGATCTTGAATTCATCTCACGTTCGTGGACTTTGGGGCAGTTTCTTCGGAGATGTCCTGTATCACCGCATCCCCAACACGTGCGATTCTGTCTCCTTGAGCTTGTTTTTCCACATTTTAAAGCTTCAAGCTCTTGATTTATTTTCCAAATTTCTTTCAAGACGTCGATCTAAGTGTCTGAGCTTTTGTTCACCGTTGCCCCTCGGACTGAATGACCATCTCTTCGGCTGGCTTGTGTAGCTGCTTCCAACTTTAAGGAATATAGTAATGCTGCTTTTAAATCCTGCACATCTGCCATTCGTACCGCTCTGTGCATTTCTGGATCTTTTTTTCAATCTACAAAGTATTGCAGTGAGAGCATTTCCCGTACATTTGTTGGGCAGTCTATGAATGCTAAATTTTCAAGCTGTTCAATTTCTGAGGCAAACTCTTGAAGGGTTTCACTCGATTTTTGATGGCGCTCTTCATTTGTATTCTCGTATAATCCTTCAAGAATTTTCCTCCGAATCTCATTTCAAGTGCACAACTTAAAGTCTCAAAATTGAGTTGCGTCATATCGGGCAATGTTTGCAGCACGTCGGCGGCTTCTCCTCTCAAAAACGCTGCCAGTTGACAAGCTTTCACCTGGTCACTCCATTTGTTCGCTTCGGCTACAATGGTGAATTGGGTCTTGTAAACTTGCCAGGAACTCTTTCCGTCGTATGTCGATAGCTTAACGTGCACAGGAGAAGCAGGCAGATTCCTAAATTCTTCATAATTACCACTGGACGTTGAAAGCTTCTTCTCAAGATCTTGTAATTTTTATTTAGCTTTTCATCTACTTCAACTCTTTTCTCTTCAATATTACTAACTTCATTCATTATTTTCTCTTCTACTTTACTAACTTCATTCTTTATTTTCTCTTCTACTTTACTAACTTCATTCTTTATTTTCTCTTCTACTGAATCTATTCTTCTATCTACCGACGAGAACTTTTCTTCTAAAGTTTTCTTCATTTCTTCTTGACTTTTATTAACTTCCTTCTTCAATTCTTCAGTCAACTCTTTCATTTTTTCTTCGTTTTTATTCATTTTATCCGCCAACTCTTCTTGGCCTTTATTCATTTTTTCCGCCAACTCTTCCTGGCCTTTATTCATTTTTTCCGCCAACTCTTCCTGGCCTTTATTAATTTTTTCCGCCAACTCTTCTTGGCCTTTCGTCAATTCTGTCTTTATGCCATTGATAGCATCTAACATTTCTTTCAGTTGTGCGTCCATTGTTCTTGTTTTCGCCATAAGATCCCGACTCCTGACACCAAATGTTCCAACGTATATAGGGTTCTTTTGATCTTATGGTTAGACAACTTCAAACTCTTGTCTCTTAGAACAGTAGAAAATAATTTATTTACAGATCTTCAGAACAACAGAATCTTCGAAACTCACATATATTACTAGATATTGAAAAATAACTGCTCAAATTTATCGTACAAGTACAGATATAGATCCCAGAGACTCTTTATACAACGTCTTAACAATTAATAACATTCAAAACAACATAGATAAAACTCAAGCAAACTTGCTTAACAATCGCCTTGTTCACTCAATGACTGACTTATAAATAATAATCACAACGCTCGTATTGCTCTCCTTATATTGGCTCGTAGCATGTGCTGGAAATTTCCACGGGCTTCTCGAATATTCCAGAAAACCATGGAATAACATTCAATGTATCAGCATATCTAAAAGGGGGTTACCATAGAGAGGGAAGGGTTACCATCGCCAACAATCGCCAAATTTGGCGACCAAAATTAGTCGCCAAAATTGACGCCAACTTGGCGATATCTCTAATATTTCGCCAAGCTGCCATACATATTCACTGAAAATAATAGACAAGTTTGCTTGATAACAGGGACAAAAGCTAATATTAGTAAAGGAATGGAGCTTAATAAGATTATTTACGTTATTTTACAGTACAAACACTAACTATTTACAAAATTCGTAACAATATTGTTGGCACATTTCATTTTTTACCTGTTAGAGATACGTGAGCAATATAAATTGCAAAAATATTCAAAATTTAAAATATGTATCAAGATTAGGTTTATTAAATAATTCTGTCTTTAATTTTCAAAGAGTTATGCTTTTTAAATTTTTATATAGTGCCTCGATTTTATACAAGTTAATTAATATTAAAAAAATTTCTCCATTTTTTGACAAATGAAATACGGTTTATTTTATTTATTTATTTATTGAACAGCATACATCTGAACTTGAGTGCTCGACATGAAAGCCTGCTTATAAGTCATCGTCAATATACAGGGATGAGATGGCACAAAGAAATTTTACATCACAAGAGAAATACAACCAAGACCTCCACACTAAGAGTATGTGCAATGTAGCCAGCGGGATTCGAACCCACATCCACTTATGCTCGCATGCGATTAGCGAAGTGGTGTCTTAACCACTCGGTCATGGAGGCCCTGTAAAACAGATGGCCAAGTGATCAAAGCACCAAGCCGGTAATCGCTTGTGAGCATAGGACACGGTGGATTCGAATCCCGTAAGCTCCATTGCACAAACTCTTTGTGTGGAGCTCCCAGCAGTATTTTCTTCGTGTGTTGTAAAATCGCCTTGTTCTACTCGTCATTGTATATTGACGATGACTTACAAGCACGCAAGTCAGATGTATGTATTCCAAATAAAATTCTAGTATAACCAAAGCACCCCGAGTACATTGCATTTTATGAAATTTCGAAGCTATAATGATAGAAAAAATGATGTGTCAATTTTTAGTATCAGAAATCTCCGAAATATCATGAAATTCAACACATCATAACTCGGTAAGTTTTGGTTGCTCAAGAATGGATTATTTGCTGTGATAATATAACTTATAAGACAAAGGTTTATATAAAAAATTGAATTTTTATAAATCAATGGTAGTTATTTTTCTGCAACATAAAATTTTATCCTATCTTATTTTGAACACTTTTTCAATTTGCATTACCTACAAATCTTCAACAATTAAAAGTTTAAAGCACGTTTTAATCTTTTTGAACCGCCCTGTTTCTGTGTGTGTATGTATATATATGCATATATTTGTGTGTGTGTGTATGAATTTAGTTATTTTGTAGAAAGCTTTGTAAGCTATTGTAAAAAGCTTCATATTCTAGTAATATTATGTTCAAAAACTTTTAATCTGGGTAAGCTTTTATTGCTAATTGAATGTAAAATTGGACAATTGCTAAACATATCAAATGCTTTTTTTTATTATTATTTAAATGAATAAAATATGTATGCATTGATGATAAGTGTCCAGAGTATGGAATTTCCTATTTAGAACTCTTCTTTTCCATGAAAATTTTTTTAGAAAATTTTATTTAAAAAAAAAGTAAATTGATATTTATTTAATGCTACTTAAAGATTAATGCTACTCACTGTACCTCAGTATGGTACAGTTAGCAGTGGTTTAAATAACCCATTGGTTCGTTGTCTTAATTGCATCAGTATAAGTGTGAAGGATTGCGACATTTTCAAGCTTAAATACAGCTTCAAAGCTGATCAGGAGTTTGGTTAGGAGAACGTACTAAAGTTTAGTAGTGCAGTTATTCCTAGTGCTTGCAAGAATGCGTTTTTCCGGAATAACCTGCAGCGCTACAGATACGTGAAATTCAATTCCTTCTCGTATTCTGTGTACATCGCATGCCTAAATTGGACGCAAACTGGCAAATACATGATACGTACATTAGCATTGCATTATCCATCTGGATGTATTGTTGAGGGATTAAGAGGAACACCTCTTTTTTTTTAAATTGGGATCTAGATAATGATTATAGTTTTGTTTCTGGTGTAAAAAGTTGAGATCGAATATCGAGCGATCCCCATTCAAAAAACATTTTAATTTCAGGCAAGAAACCTGCAGTGTATCGTTATACTGTGCCTGCTCCAGCTTCTCGCTATCTAGATTGCGAACATGTTCTCCAATTTCCTGCTGATGTACCTCTGAGTGTTTATTTGCGACGTTGCACTGGAGTAAATATAGTTAGAGCACCGCAAAATTGGTTCGGTTCCATTCGAGATATTTTTAGTAAAGATCAAAAAGTACAGATATCCAAGATTGCTGAAGATCTGCCTGCAACATTTAATTTATATATTACATGTAATCTTGACTGTACTTTTAAAGGCCTGAAATTTGTATAATTATAAAATATTATGGCATATTTTGTAGTTTACTGCATTTTATTTTAATAAATGCGTGCTTTAGCACTTTAAAATTGCAGTGGTTCATGTATTTTTTTATTGTGTTTACACAAATTCTTTATTTAAGCCTGCTTTTTAAAACAGTATTTGCCACGGCTTATCTTGGACGACCGCCATTTTGTTTCTAATACTCCCAGATCGACTCAGTTAAATGGCTTTATTTGTGGATTTAAATTTTGGATATCCGCCATTTTGTTTCTTGGACCACCCCTGGTCGACCCATGGGAAATGGCCGCCATCTTGGACGTATAGAAAATCTGATAGAGGCTTGGACCCCTCTTCCAGCTAAGCATAGTATTACCTTAGTTGGAAGACGTCCAAGGTCCAGACGACCTTTGAAACGTCCAGATTTTATCAGAGTTGACCTTTCAAACGTCCAGAATGACATCACGCCTCCGTAGACTGCGTCCAATTTTTCAGCCTGCTGATCACGTGACCCGGCTCAGAGCTTGCTGACCACGTGACCATATTTTTAGAACGTGAGATAGGTATCTGTTGAATTGCAAAAAGGGAGGGAGGGCTGTGGGTCAGTCTTTGTACCTGTGCATTTGAGCTCGCACTTTGAGTAGTAATAACTGCTTTGAGTAGTAATGCTACTTTGAGTAGTAATAAACTTTCAAGAAAGTGAAGAAACTGCGACTTGTTTTCAATCAATCTCTCTTTTCTAGGTACAAACAAACTATTATTCTGAGAACAGATGAAACACATATGTTATGATAGTGGTAGCACGCCCAGGGCCTGATTAATGTCGGGAATTAATTATTCCATTGGTTTTATTAATTCAACCAATAAAAATGAAAAGAAATTTCTCCCTAGATAAATTTTGAATAGTTTTCCCACCGGTAATCAGGTCTTGGAGCATATCATTTTGCTTACTTTTCCCTTTGTGGTTTATTGAAAAAATTTTATGTACATGATATTGAATTATTCATGAATAATTATAATACTTACTTGTAAGCTTTTATTTATTTGCAAAAAGTACAAAGTTTAGAAATTATCGAAGAATAGGAGGCTTTTCTTGCCACCCTTCACATAAAAATTATCATAACGACATTATGTCCTGACATGTATAATCATATTGGCTAGAAGTCAGAAATTATAGCAGCCTTATTATTCTTTTGACCCCCTTCACGACGGGAGCTTTTTACGAAATTTTTAGTGTTTTGTCACCAGTTTTTAAAAACAGAAATTTGTGCCTAATTAAATCGAGAAAAGGCTCCGATTAAATAAAGCAAATTTTTCAGTAAAATGTGACTGGTAGAAATAAACAAGGCATCTTAAGCCTTTTAGTGGCACGTGTACCGTAAATTCCAGCGTATAATCCGCGAATCAAACAATCATTTTTCGACCCAGAATGTTTTAAAAATAAAAGATAACTTCTTAGATTGCGGGAAATATTTGGCTTCTATTACTAAGTAAAATTTCTGGGTCCAAAAATAATCGTTTGGTCAGCGGATTATACGCCGGAAATTACGGTAAGTGTCGCTCTTCCCCAAGGGTTTGAATATAAAAGTGAATTATGATTTCACGAGAGAATGAATTTTATTTAATTCATGACAAATACTAGATGCGCCTTTTTCTTTTCAGTTGTGAATAAAACCTATCTTCTTGAAATAAACAGTCATGCGTTGCTGACTATTTATCATTGGCACAGAGTAATTTCGGAAAATGAAGATGAATTTGTTATCAATATACGCTTTAAAAATTTCTCATTCACCACACACATTACCCGGATAATGGGTTTTTCACTAGTTTTAAATATATGTACTCTATTTAAAGACACTGTCTAAAAACAATAGTTAATTATAATAGAACTTTACATATTGTTACGAATTTTGTAAATAGTTAGTGTTTGTACTGTAAAATAATGTAAATAATCTTATTAAGCTCCATTTCTTTACTAATATTAGTTTTAGTTACATTGTCTCTGTTATCAAGCAAACTTGTCTATTATTTTCAGTGAATGTCTATGGCAGCTTTGCGAAATATTAAAGATATCGCCAAGTTTGCGTCACTTTTGACGACTAATTTTGGTCACCAAATTTGGCGATACATCGCCAAGTTGGCGACAAACTTGGCGATTGTTGGCGATGGTAACCCGTCCCTCTCTCTGTGGTAACCCCCACCCCATTAGGTCTACTGATACATTGAATGTTGTTCCGTGGTTTTCCGGGTTTTTCTAGAAGGTTGCAGAAATTTCCACCGCATGCGGCGAGACTATATATAGCAGAGCCGATGCGAGCTGTTGTTATTATTTATTAGTCAGTCATTGAGTGAGCTACGATTAAGCAAGTTTGCTTGAGTTTTATTTACGTTGTTTTGAATGTGATTGAGTGTTGAGACATTGTATAAAAAGTCTCTGGAACCTATATCTGCACTTGTACAATAGATTTGAACAGTTATTTTTGAATATCTAGTAATATTTGTGAGTTTCGAAGACTCTGTTGTTCTGAAGGTCTGTAAATAAATTATTTTCTACTTTTCTAAGAGCAAGAGTTTGAAGTTGTCTAACCATAAGATCAAAAGAATCCTATATACGTAACAATATATTCCAAACAGACAAACGCACGCACATTTATTTTTTATGCATAAAGTTTTCGAGCTGAGCCTATTGACGTAGCCACAGGATTTCATCTTAAAAAGGAAAGGAGGTGTCCAGAATTTTTCTTCATGTCATATATATATAATGAAACCTACTAAGACGAAATTTGAAGACGAAAAATTCCGCTTGCTGGGTTTTTGTCTTAACAGATGTTATTGCAAGGTACTTTTTTCAACGGAACTAAGGCATTTTTCCGATTAAGATAGGTTCTCATTTCACAGATTTTGCTGTATTTACATATATCTATATATATATTTGTTATATGTACATTAAATTTGTGAAATTGGAACTTGTCTGTAACAAATTCTTGTCTTAAATGGAAAATTTTCGGGCTTCGACGAAAGAATTACTATACAATCGAACCTGCTAATGTATGCAAAAAAAAGAAAAAAAAAAAAAAGGTCACATTTTTTTTATCCTTTACTCTTGATTTTCACACGTTTTCTGCATAAATATTTAACCAGTTTAAACAAAAATAGTCTATAAAAGAATCCTGCTTCAGTCGGAAAAATTCCATAACTATAACGATATTAATACCTTAAAAGTTTACCTGCTAAGGCAAAAACTTGTCGAAAACGGAAATTTTTCTTATTCCTTGCAATTTCATCTTAGAAATTGTTACAAGTTTTGTGTCCATCATGAAATAATTAGTTCATTGTGTCTAGGTTGGGGGGAGGGGGTTCGGACTCCCCCCTTTCCTCCCCCCCCCTCAGCCGTTAACTGAGCACCTAAAATAATTTTGTAAACTCTACGCCTATGTTTAAGACATTAGTTTTCGATATTCCTCATCAACCATCGTAGTACAAATATTACTTCTCTGTTAATCGGAATGCATGGGACACATTTTAAAATTTAAAATTTCTTTCATTATAAAATTGATTCTTCAAATTATGGTTATATATTGTTCAAAGACATTAGAAAGTGTTTAATTTTGTATTCTATAAATCAAAATTTTTGTATTTGTGTTAAATAAAGCTGATTTTATTATTTTTGTAAAAAGAGTCCTATTCCTCCCCACTCACCTCTAAATGTACACATAAAAACTGCTGTATTATTTTCTATATTCTTCCTTGCTTCTTAATTGTATTTTACCTTCAGTTAGATATTATTATTAGTACATGCAATTAAAAAATAAGATAAAGAAAAAAATAATTAATGATAGATTTTAGACTAGTCAGATGGAATAATGATAGTTGGTAAACTTGCAATCTTCGCAGTTTTTATTTTCAGAGTTCAGATTAAATTTTTCACATTTTATTTTTCAGACTCAAAATACAAAATCAATTATACTGAAGATACTGTGTTACATACAGTTATAAAAGTAAAATTTAAAATACTATAAAAAATAGAAAAAGGTATGTAATCTTCATTTCACACACACACATATTACCTGCAAAAATTATAGCTGATTTTTTTATATATACATGAATCACCTATGTCATATGTTGAATAGTTTTCTTTTTATAAATATTCATCATTACAAAGAATTTACCTTAAAAAATTATCAATACTATCGAAAAGGCTGTTGAATCATTAAAATAACATTTTTTGCATTTAAGATTATATTTAGAAATTAGGGTTTTTTTAAAAAATACAAATATATTTTAACATTAATGAAATGGCTCGTATTTTCATAAATAAAAATTTCAGATATTCTAATTAAAATTTTAGATAGTAAACTAATGAGTATTTTTATTTATCATCTATAGTAAAAAATAAGAAATACTGTGATTATATCCAATTATCAATTGACGCTTATAAATTTTCGAAATTAATGCTCGTAGAATTTATTTGACAATTACATTTGTGTCTTAAGTATATAAAACTCCCCCGTCGGGGAATATTTATGTAGTGTGGGAGGGAGCTGATAAGTTCCATTTTTAATATCCATTATGACACAACTGTTATAATTTTTTATATGCGTACAATCATACGTTTTAGGTCATATAAATTCTATAATAATAGGCAAAATTTCAATGGGAAAATGTTTATTTGAAAAAAAGTCATTACATTAATAAAAATTTTCTTCAGAAAGTTTTGGTCTAAGGTTATTTTAAATCAAATTATTTGTGTCGTTTTGCAATTTACTTTTGTATATTTTTAGTAAATCTATAATTAACAAGCAAAATTATGTGTTTTTACTATGATTATTTTAGTGGAACATAGTTCTTCTGTTGTAACATTTTCAAATTAAATCACAGATGAAAATTATATGTAATTAAGATAAATAAATATTTCAAATTTCTCAAAATTAGAAAATGTAACGTAGAAATTCAAGAACAACGCTATAGTTTAATCGATGATAAACTTAGTTAACATTATAAGTTTCATAATAAAAAACTTACAAAGAAATTTCAATAAAAAAATAAAACTCAAATGAACTGTTTAGCTTATAAATCAAATATATAATTTATAGATATAATATACATTTGTATAATAGTTTATAAATAAACTATAATATATTTCACACAACAGAGATGAAATTTACCACCCCCCCCCACACACACACACACAAAAAATGATGTTAACGTTTATTTTGTTACTATTAAAATACATTCATAAATTCTTTTTAAGATGAAACTTTTTAAAGAAATAAATAACTTTAGATGCAACAGTTGTTATTTTAAGGAGTAAGTTTCAGGAGTTAGGTAATGTTGACATTTTTTAAGGCAAGCAAATTACTCGTGAAAAAATTTCTTATATGTAAAAAACAACCCAATGTATAGAATATATATTTATACGTAAATATAAAAAAACCAAATATAAAGAATTGGAGGTAATACGAACGTATGAGATTACGTACCTTATATTTTACAGGAGAATAACTTCTATATTTTTCTCAACGTTAATGCTTGCATTCAGTTTGCCTCTTTGGCCACCACATTGTACTTGATTTGCTTTCTATGTGTGCTTGGTTGAGAAGTTTTATTTTTGATCCTGGCGTGATCAAGGTCAAGTTACTAGACCCACCATTAATTTTCAACTTAAACCTGATGAAGCCAAGTCGGCGATGATTATGATTTTAGTTTTTGATGCTAGATTCGCGTAATTCATGAATAGGACCATAAATTGTACTGAGAACTGAAGTTAAACTAAAATTACAAGTTAAACTTTGAATTGGGTAAATGGTTACAAGCTATGAGACTTTATAATTTGGATTTAATAATTTAGGGTAAAATCAAGCATAGTTATATTCGATATGCTAAATGTAAAAATAACTCAGGATACGAATTTAGAATTATCTTTATTACTTGAATTATATTTTATGTTACATATTAAATGAATTCAAAATAGTTTTTAGATTCTACTGAAGTATAAACTATTGTCCTTTAAATTAAATTGGGGGGGGGGGAGCACCAGAAAAACTATTAACAGTACAAAAAATATAATTTAAATTTATGAATAAGCATAAAGTGGGATTATATCTCTATTATAATGCCTGTTTATAAAGTCTTCCTAAATTCGCTTTAAGAATGAAATCTAACACTATTACTGAAAATTACAAGTAAAATTGTAAAAAATCAGCGGTCAGCGAGACGGCTGAAAGAAATTACGATTTAACCAAAACCTAGAATATAAAATTAAACATTCTTATATTTGATGTACAAATTTCAAAAGGTAATTCGGAAAACGAAATTAACTAATTAAATTATAAAATTTTACGTTACATGTAACGAAATATTGTTACATTTGTCGAGATTAATTTTTTTAGCTTCTTTTAAGTGTTCATATGCTGCTGAAACGGGGAAAGTGAGAGAGGTGGTCAGAGTATCTTATAAAGATAAATAAATATATTGGTCTATTATTTAAAAATGCTGTTACAGCAATGCAATGAAATCATATTATTTATGAAATGGAGTTAATGAAATAAAAAGTGTAGCTCTGAATAATATTTTAACCTCCCATCCCTTTCGTTAGGTCCACTTTATAATTCACGCATTTATAATATTTGTAACACATTAATTAGTGTAATTTCTCCTGTTATCTACATTTACACATTTTTTGAGTTTATGAACTGATAACAACTTACAAACTCAATGCCATAAACTAAGCACATATTAAAATAGGTATTTTTTTCATAGGAAAAGTGTATTTTTTATTCCAAGTGGGTGATTTTAAAAATTTACGCACTTACTTATGTATATAGCATTATGTGTAAATTACAATAACATACCAATTTGAGTAAATTCAGGCTTTTTTCAGCATTTATACATTTGTTTGTCTTTCAAGTGATAACAAAAAACGTACTTAGTATTATAAGCAAAAATACACATAACAGGTAAAACCTTGCAAAAAATGTGTAATTTTCGTGTCAGGTGTGTAATTTTAGGAATTTACACACATATATATGTAAATTTGTCTAATTTACACTTTTATTTTTTAGAGTGTATTCACACAAAAGTAATTACAATCTACTTGATAACCTTATCAAAGTTCACCCCTTCCGCTAGTCTGCGTATGACTTTGATTGATGTGACCCCACTTTTAATCTTGTGGACACCTTCTCCATTTATCTTATAACGCTTACTTATACAGCTTTGAAGACAGTTAAATTGTTCGTTTGTTGATTCATTTCCGTTCAATGCTTAGCCAATTATTTACATCCCTTTTTCCGACATTGAGTGCATTTTCAGATTTTACGTGTTCTATGAGCTCATAAATTACGGCCATTTCAGAGAAAATGCGAAGGCCTGAAAATTACTCCTTTCGCCATTGCCAAAAACTCTTTTGGTCCATATATTGTTTCATGCACTCCCGAAAGTTGTTCCCCTTGCTATAAAACCTTACAGCTTAATTTTTTTTCAGAAAATAATCACTTCTAGAAAAATAAATCCAAATATATATTTTTTAAGTTTGCATTTTACTTCCTATCTCGAAGTTATTAATTCATAGAGAACTGCTATTTTTTCTCCCCTAATATGAAAGAGTTTGATTTATCGTTATGCTCAGTTTTTTTTATATATTACTTCTCTCATTGTTCTTTAAATCCAAAGAATTCATCCCACCTCCCACACATCTTTCCACATCCTTCTCAATACAGAATCAATTGGATTGATACACATATGTAAGAGAGGAATTAATGAGAGGCACATAAGAGAGGCCTTCAAAAAGAGGAAAATGTTAACTACAATTTTTCATTCCTTGCTAAAATTTTAGTATTTTTTTTTAAAGCGTAACAATTTTAAAATCAAAACAACAAAAAAATTACAGATTTTTCGTCTAAAATTAATGCAAGACTTCCTTATTTGATTTTCATTAAGCTTTTAAATAAATGTCTATTCTCTTTTTTGAAACAACTTAAATAATTAAGAAATAAAATGTTTGGTTAATATTTACTTTTAAACATTTCAAATTCTTAATTCAAAAGATCAAAAATAATAGTTGTCCAAATTTTCCACATTGAATACGATTTTTAACATCAATCCCTATAAATCGAATTTCTCTATATAACGAATTTTTTACTGGAACGGTAGATTTCGTTATATAGAGACTCGACTGTATATATAAAGAAACCTAAGCTAGGAGACCAAAATTTCACTTTCTTTTAAACCGAGATTTTCTGTGAAGAAATACTGGTGCCGATCAGTTTTTGATGTAAAAAAATTCACGAGGCGTACGAACCCTGTTTACATTAATTTCACTGTATCTGAAAAATTGCACATAGATTAAATATGCTACAAACAATTTTCTCTGAAGACATTACGTAGCGTGATATTTTTGTATGACTCCGTAAATGAATAATAAATGCTTTGAACTCTAGATCATACATATTACATGTTTTACTGCTTTAAATAAATCCATTTTGATTTCGTTATGTTTAAAATTGGGCAACATTACTGGGCTGTTCGATATTATTTTTCTCGTTAACCACAATTTAACAGAATATACGCTTATTATTCCTGTTAATGCTACACTTTTTCATTTTCAAAAGTGATCACGCTGCGGAAAATAACAATAACATATTAAAATTTCACTGCAATACGGGAATATTTTAACGATTTTTCTCATTGACCACAATTTAACAGAATACAAACTGATTATTCTTGTAAATGCTACACTTTTCATTTTAAAAAGAGGTCACGCTGGGGTAAATAATAATAACAGATTTAAATTTCACAGCAATATGGGAATAAAGAACGATTCTTCTCATTGACCATAATTAATCGGAATAAACACAGGCTATTCCCGCAAATTCTACGCTTTTTATTTTAAATGAGATCACGCTGTAGCAAATATCAATAACATATTAAAATTTCAGAGCAATACGGGAATATTTACAAGAGTTATAGCACAGAGAGACGGATAGGCTGCCAGACAGTTTATAGTAAAAATATCCAACTATATTGGAAAATTTAAAATTTTGAATTAATCAAAAGCAGCCCGTAAGTAAGCATTAGACCCAAAGCCGACAGAATATTACTTCGAGTCACATGAAACAATCGGCAGACAGAAATGTATACAATGTTTTCGTTCTCGATTCTTTTCAGAAAAAATAAATTTTGTTTTGAAACTTTGTGACAGTATTCAGAACTGTTTATGATGTCTTTAACTGTTGTTTTTATTTCTTCTAATTTTTCCGGAATTAAAGAACAGCAAATCGTAAATGTGACAAACATACTAGCACAGTAAGTACCATAATAAAGAAAAAAAAATCTCTTTAGTAGATTCAATCTGTATATATTGCCTTGAGATAATTTTAGCATCCCAGCTAAAAATGAACTCTAGTGAAACTGCAAAGAAAATGCAGTTGCGAAACTGTGGTGATTTGGCACAAATCACTGCAGTTTTTTCGAAGTCAACAACTACAAAATCACTACAGTGAATGTGTAGTTCATAACTACACATTTTCTGCAGTGAATTTAAAGTTAAATGCCCCTCCCACCACAAAAAATTGGCTCTGCTGGCGCCATCTATTGACCATACTGGTAAGCTTGCTTTTTAACATTTCAAAGGCAGATTTTGAGTGTGGAAACAGTTGCACTCGAACTGACGATCCCAGGTTCAGGAGAGACACGCTTTGACCACTTGCCCGTTGAGACTTGCGTGGTTAGTGTTGTGCGCGGTATAAAGGGGAGGCATTTCAATTAAAGGTTATTTGTTGCAAAAGTGAATGGCAGGCAGAAAAATTAGATGTTTTAAAGTGCTTTTATTTTATTATTTATTTATTTATTGTAATTCGTTTATATGGGCGTGTATTTTAAAAACAATTTAATATTAAATGAATTAAACAAATACTTTAACGAATTAGCTAAAGCAAATGAATTGGTTTTTCTTCTGAATTTAAAAATCAGTAAATATTTAATAAAATAATTTTATTTTTAGGCTAATTGCGAAAATAATATTTTTTTTATTATGAATTATAATGTAAGTACATGCGTTGTGTTAATTTTATAAAATATATATTTTTGACATGGAAGTACTTACTTTAATAAATTATGGGTCGGTAATTAATATTTTTACTTAGAATAAAAATTCACTTTATGTCGTTTAATGATAAGGTAAAACATATTTTTTATTATTGTGTTAGAATAATGATTTGTTATTTATAAACATTTTTTAATTTAAAAATTAAATAAAAATATATATTTTATTTTATTTTATTTTTATTTATTTATTTATTTATTTATTTATTTATTTATTTATTTATTTTTTGTAGTGAGTTTTTTAAATAGGGAATATTTCTGAATCTTTCTTGCAAAAAAAAAAAAAAATAAATAAAAAAAAATAAAAAAATAAATAAATAAATAAACGAATTTTAGAGGTTTTTCTGATAATATAATTTTTTTAGGAATTATAATGTAATTAAATGTGTTAATTTAAGAAATATATATTTGTAAAAAGGAAAAATTAATTTTATAAAATAAGAATATAATATTGTGTTAGAATAATAATTTGTTATTTATAAACATTTTTTAATTTAAAAATTAAATAAAAATAATATATATATGTATATATTTTTTTTTTGGTAGTGAGTTTTTTAAATGGGGAATATTTCTGAATCTTTCTTGCAAATTAAAAAAAATAAACGAATTTTAGAAGTTTTTCTGATATAATTTTTTTTAGGAATTATAATGTAATTAAATGTGTTAATTTAAGAAATATATATTTGTAAAAAAGATAAATTAATTTTATATTGTGTTAGAATAATAATTTGTTATTTATAAACATTTTTTAATTTAAAAATTAAATAATATATATATATATATATATATATATATATATACATATATATATTGGTAGTGAGTTTTTTAAATGGGGAATATTTCTGAATCTTCCTTGCAAATTAAAAAAAATAAACGAATTTTAGAGGTTTTTCTGATAATATAATTTTTTTAGGAATTATAATGTAATTAAATATGTTAATTTAAGAAATATATATTTGTAAAAAGGAAAAATTAATTTTATAAAATAAGAAGTTCATAATTAATATCTTTGAATTAGAATAAGAACTCATTTTATGTCGTTTTTATTTTTTAATGTAGCATATGTTTTTAATGATTATGTAGATATATTTGATTGTTAACTTATCTACATTTTTACCTAAAAATAAAATAGAAACATTAATTTAATTTTCTTCTTTTTTTTTCTTTGGTAAATAATTTTTTACAAAGGGAAATTTCTGATTTTTTTTAAATTTTAATATAAAAAATGACTAGATTTTTCAATATATTTATGACTTGTAAAATAATTTTAAACACTTTTAATAATTTAATGTTTGCATGAAATAAGAAACTTTGATGCGCTTTTAAAATGAATACATAATTAGAAAATATACTTCAATTAACTGATGAAGTATTTTTTTTTTCTTTCTACGATTCATTAAGTTTAGATCGAAAATAATTTTAAAGAGCGATTTAAAAAATTATTTATGATTCAAATATTTGTATGTCGATTTCAAAATGAAGTAATAGTAAATTAATTGCAAGTAATTTTCAGTTATAAAGATGGAGATGTATGGGGGCAGGAAGCAGAGGAGCTCGTTGGATTTTAAAATTTAATTAAATAAAATTTCCTCTTCCTTTTTTTTCAAAAACCTAATGTAAATTTTTCGAGTAACTTAGAAAGAAAGAAAAAGAAATTTTCCATTAAGGAGGGGGTTGTAGACTCATTGCCCCTCCCTGGATTTTGAAATTTAATTAGCAATTTTTCCTCCAATTTACAAAAGCATAATAAAATTTATTCTTTTAGTGTGATTTAAATAAAGAAAAGAAGAATTTTCCGTGAGGGGTGGGGGAATAGATGAGCCATTTTCCCTCACTCGATTTTGAAATTTAACTAATTTTTTTCTCCGATTTTTGAAAAAATACTAAAATTCAATCTTTTTCTTTAGCTTAAAATATAAGAACTAAGAATTTTCTGTTAGGGGGAGGAAGGTAGAAGAAAGTATTTGCCACTTCCTAAATTAATATATATATATATATATATATATATACATTAACAAAATTTTTCTTTTCTGATATTTTCAAAAGCATAGTAAAATGTATAATTTTCAAGAAATTTACAATAAAAAGTAAGAAGAAATTTCGCATTAAGGGGCTGGTTAGTGAAAGGCCCATTGTCCTTCATAACTTTTGAAACTTAATATATTTTTTCTCTGATTTTGATAAACCTCGCAAAATTTATTCGTTTAGAGTAACTTAAAATAAAGGAACTGAGAAATTTCCGCTGTGTGCAGGGGGCACAAGGTAGTCACTACCCCTCACTGGATTTCGAAATGTAATTTAGTGAAATTATTTTTTTTTCTCTTAGCTTAAAATAATAAAGGAACTAAGAATTTTAAGTTAGGGGGAAGGAAGCATAGATAGGGACGCCCATGTCTCTTAAAAAAAAAAAAAAAAAAAAAAAAAAAAAAATGGATTTTAATGTATTAAAACTTGTAATTTCCAAGTAACAAAACAAAGTAGGAACTAATAATTTTTTTACTACGGAAGTGGTTCGATGGGATGAGAAATCCCTAGTTCGATTTTGAAGCATATTTGAAATTATTTTTCTCCGATTAAAGTCTGTGAATTTATCGGACAATAACTACAGTTATACGAGAGATGCATCGGAAATGTACTTCTAAATTAATGGTTGGATAATAACTTCAAATTCACTGCAGTGATTCTACGGTTATAAAGTCTTATATATTTTTTAATTTTTGATTATAAAATGACTTTATAAAAACTACAGAGTTTTCAAAGTTAATAGCGCACAGGATGTTTAAAATAAATTACTGCAAAATCACCTTTAATTAACCACAAAATAACTGAAGTGATTTTATAGTTGAGATTGCACTACAGAAAGACTAGAGAAATTTTAGAAAAACCTTAAAAACACTTCACTTCTTCAAAAAAACTGCAGTTCATTTTTAGCTGGGATAAAACTCCTTGCAAAGTGTAAACATTTATAATGAAAGAAAAATAAGAAAATGTCTTATTCATTTCACGCAATAATTTCACAAAACGAAAGAACTTGGGGAAAATCATGATATTTTTTTCAGCGTTTGAACGTACATGAACTTTCAGTAGCATTTTATATTTTGACAATACTTCAGAACTTCTATAAAATATGACACACACATATATAGTGAGATAAAAAGAAAACATTGAAAATATTTGCTTTCCAAGCGTTCGACAAAAGAGAATAATCCTTATCAAGACTTCGTTTTGAAATTTATAGCCACATGAGATACGTGTAAAATCTAGCGTTTTAAAATCTACCCAGATTTGGTCAAGAAAGTATATGATAAAAGTAAATGATATAATAGCAGTTGTGTAAAACATAATGATGCGACGTATCGTTTTATTTGAAGTGCCATGATAGTTTCGATGATGGTACAGTTCCAATATTATATTCGAAATGGTTCTCTTCTTATAATAACTATACAACCACATACACAACGGATATAGAGGCAATAGAAGAAAAGATAGTGAACCACTAAAGCGTTCTTTCGATATCAGACATAGATTGAGTGTTGTAAAATATGTCAGTGAAATGACATAACCAACCATGAAAAATATTCTGAAGCATTTTGTTACAAGGCCTAATTTATAGTTTAAGAAATTGAGCCCGGTAATACCTAAAATATACCAGAAAATACAATCATTTTTAGTCATGGTGTATTTCAATCCTCACTGCAAACTCAAAAGTTAGCAAACTGTTCGTCTTATAATATTAAAGTTGTCGAGATAAGTATTATTGTGGCGATGTGGAACATGGCATTGCAATTTAATCAATAAGTAATTAATGTAATGGAATACATTTTAATTTTACTTAGTTATAATTTAAATGTTTTTCGTACAAAATGTATTAGATTATATACACTTTTCTTTACAAAATACCGAAGTAGTATTGATAATTTTATTTCATAGCATAAAAGCAATATGTTTTTTTTTTTAATTGAAACGTTCTATGCTTAATGAGGGAATTTTTTTTTTAACAAACGAATGATTTTCTTAAGTATGTTGATATTAGGATACAATGACTAAAAGGCTTTACGTATAATTGTTGGCTCACGCAACTATGTTTAGACAAAGAAATCCATACTGCAGAAAATTATATTTTACGTGTCTTGTGTGTGTGTCTCTTATATTTTATTAAGTTAATATTCTTTCTTAAAACACGTTTGTTCAAACTCACACGATAAGTTTAACAGGTTTAAAATGGCTTTAGAAGTTAAAATTCAAAGCAATTTTTAGCAAAGAAATACTAATTTCAAGTTTTTTTAATATTCACTAGTATGCCATCAAATGGAATATCCACAGCCATCGGTTGTGGAATGATTATATCCATATTTTTATGCTGAAACTTTCGAACATTTTTTAAGACCGTTAAAAAAGATAGTCTATCCTAAAAATCTTTTTAATAAAGGGAAATTGCAATAAGCGATTTTCAATATTTTTACAAAATTCAATAGTTTATAAAATCTTTCACATTTTCTAAACCAATAGAGTTGAACAAACAATTCAAAAACCACTGTAAATCTACAAAATTTCCAATAGAAGATTATGCGTTTTGCTGGAAATGATCTGCTTTTTTTTCTTTTAAGTGACTGCTTAAAAAATGTAAAAAAATGTATTTTGCAAAATGTCAGGTTTATTATGTGTTGTTTGGAAGAACCATTTCACTGGAATTTTGAAGAGCGTTATTATCGATCCAATTAAAATCCCAAACTATTTTTTTTATTCTAGGTTATTAGTATTTTAATATTTTGAGTTTATATATTTTTTAGGTACTACTTGGTTATCCCGTCGATTAATTTCGCCAAATTGTGCAAATCGTCAATTACACATATTGACGTAATTTTTACTTTAAATAACGAATAAACAAATAATTAGTAGAACATAAATAAAAATACAAATAAAAAGTCGAAATAAAAAATCTTTTAAGTGACTGCTTAAAAAATGTAAAAAAAAATGTATTTTGCAAAATGTCAGGTTTAAAAAATATGTGTTATTTGGAAGAACCATTTCACTGGAATTTTGAAGAGCGTTATTATCGATCCAATTAAAATCACAAGCTATTTTTTTATTCTAGGTTATTAGTATTTTAAAATTTTGAATTTATATATTTTTTAGATACTATTTGGTTATGCCGTCGACCAATTTCGTGAAATTGTACAAATCGCTAATTACACATATTGACGTAATTTTTACTTTAAATAACGAATAAACAAATAATTAGTAGAATATTAATAAAAATACAAATAAAAAGTCGAAATAAAAAATCATTTAATGATGTTTTAAACACGTATATCGTATTTAATGTTATTGGATGTGACAGTCACGATCATCCATTATTGGCATTTAATCTTAAATTTTGGCGATAGATTTTTGGTCGACGGGATAACCAAGTAGTATCATTTTTTATAATTATCATTTTTTGAAGTTTGTACCTCAAAAGATTAAAGTGGTTTTCATTTGGAATTTTACGAGAAAATATCTCTCCGTAACAATGCCTCTAACCTTTCGTCTTTTTTGTATTACTCCTACTTGTTTATGAGAAGCGAAAAGTGATAGTCAACTACGAAGAAACAGATATGAGAAACTACTCACATTTTAACAAATAAGTTTTCTGAATTTTTCTAGGAAATTATTATTCAAATACACATTTTATTTATTAATTAATTTAATTTCATAGATCCAAGAGGCTTTTGATTTTCTTTCCAGTAGATTTTATCTATAGTAATGTTATAAAAAAGGAAAGATTTGTTTGTTTATTTGAATAGAATAGGCAAGCTACACTATTTCTGGTGAACATAGGCTATATTATATATTTTTTTTAAAAGGAGTCCTTACTAAAATGCCAATAATGTAACCCAAGGTGTTGAAAAAGATCTTAAAAAATACTTTCATAGCGTGCGCTGCGAATACTATTGGTTATCTATACTAATATTATAAAGAGGAAAGTTTTGATTGTTTGTTTGAATTGAATAGGCTCCGAAACTACTTGACAGATTTGAAAAATTCTTTTGCGTTTGAAAGCTACAATATTTCCGGTGAACATAGGCTATATTATATTTTCAAAAAATAGGGGTCCTTACTAAAATGCCAATAATGTAACCCAAGGTGTACGAAAATGACCTTAAAAAATCCGTATATCGCGTACGCTGCGAATACTACTGATTCTAATCTATATACATAAAATAAAGTCGTGTTAGTTACACCATTTATAACTCAAGAACGGATGGATCGATTTTTATGAAATTTTGTATGGAGGTATCTGATACCTTAGATTAACATATAGGCTACTTTTTGCCTGAGTACCTAAAATGAGGGTAATGTTTTTAGTAGTTGAATTATTTTAATGGTATGGAGTGGTAGTAACAGTTTGCGGTGTCATTAGTAACACGGGACTGGGAGATTTGCTCTACCCGAAGCAAAGCGAGGGTGGGGCGCTAGTTTCTTTATAAGAATACTGAAAATGTACAGTTCACACAGTGTTCACACCGTAAGGGCCCGTAAAAAATGGTATTTTCTTTAGTAATTTTTGTGCCGATAAAGAAAAAAAAGTGATTGCAAGAAATTTTTTATGATATGGGTACGTCAGGGCTACCAACAATCCGTGAACTAAATATCAATAAATTTCCATCGTATATTTCTAGGGAATTTGCGCTAGAATTAACCCCCAGAGGTGTATTTTGCGCAATTTGCAAGAAAAATCTAAACAGATTTCATTTTTTTAAAGAAAAAATTTGATGCGAAGTTAGCGAACTATTTGGAATCTCTTGAGCACGTATAAAACTGGGCAAAATTCGGAAATATCGAATGTTTAGATACCTTCAATTTAAACTATTTTTAAAGTCATATTTCAACGTATTTTATGTTCGTTTCTAGGAAAAAATTTCGTGGTATAATACGTTTAAAAAAATGCTGCTGAAAAAAAAATACATAATTTGTTGAAGTTCTGTGTATAAACCAACACTGCAAAAAGAAAAAAAATGCGTATTAATATAAGAAAATATAACACCTAAGGGAAATAATCAATAACCTCTTCCGACTAAACCCATGATTCCGAAAAGCGTTTTTTTATATACTACAAAAATCAACATACTGAGTAATTATAATGTAACTATCTCTATTTGAAAATGGCTGTAGCTTGTAGGAATAACCTAAAGGAAACCAAATCGGTGCACTTACTATTCAAAAAGAAGAAAGAAGAATGGAACAATAAAATATTTGCAATAATCATAACGGGTGGCGCTACAGGGTGTATCATTGTCAACGGTATAAAGCTGTAATATTTCAACCAATTTAGTTCCAGTATGAAGCACTCAGACGATGATTAAAATTTACACAATTTATTCCATTTTTAAATACTCAGAATTCCAGGCTACGGGATTCAAACCAACAAATATTATTCACGAAATACCTCTATACTCTCTAAAAATCACTTTGTTGCGTGACTTTAACACAAGTTTCATTTTTAGTCTGTATTATTATTATTATTATTTTGAAGTGTTTATGTTACTGGGTGTAACAGACCCAGTAACAATTCTATTACGACACAAAGATACCTGTGCATGTTACAAACTTTCGTAGTTAAGAGCAGAGAGAGTGCTTTTCTAAAACAATTTTTATTCAAGATAGAGCCCCGTCCAAAGCATTTCACATATGCTAAAAGGCTGGTATTTTTGGCCAATGTGGTCTCCTTGATCCCCTAATTTGACTCCATGTAATTTTTCGTTTTAGAGGCACTAAAATTTTTTGCATGAGGAGTCGTAAACCTTATGACTTAAAAAGGATGCATAGTACGACCTGTGCAGAACTTCACTCCTGATGCTTTACTTTTAGTAGTTACTCACTGACACCACTTGGATAATATCCTTCGGTACAATAGCCATCTGTAAAACTGAACTTGATCGGTACTTCCATGTGAAATCATAATTTCACTCATCCATTTTCCAATAAATTATTAACCCTTCCGGTGTTATGCCTCAATTAATTGTCCTTGTATTACACATTACATTTCTCTCTCAAAAGCGCAATCTGTTGGCCATTGCTGCACGATTTTTTTTTATTGTTCTAGAAGGGGGACCTTCTCGAATAACAAGCGCACTGATTTGAGTTTGAATTGGGCCATTCCTTCAAACTACAGGCAGCTCCAAATAGGAAAACTTAAATAATAACCACCCTGTATAGAATTTAGATTTAAAAATGCGTTTGTAAATACAAGCTTTTTGATGTTACCATAGGCATAGAATTATATATGCCCATGGGGCTCGGGCCCCTCCAATAATTTTTTCAAATGGGCTGTATTTTTTTACATCAACCAATATAGAGAAAAGTCATAAATTTCGGATTTATAATAATTTATAGAATTTTTCTGAGTATATTGTTTTCCAGAGAAAATGTGCCTTTCCTAAATTCATTGTTTACTTTTAATCTTTATAAATGGCTAAAAAACCCAAGATAACTTTCACCATAGTATATGGACACTCTCCGAACCACTGCTTTTATTTTTTATTTTTTTCTTCTTTGGACAGTGGGCATAGTTTCAAGGAAAAATAACCTTTTCTGATTCTGACGTCCTGCAAAGGGGGCAACACGTCGTTACGTTAAAAACGTAGACGACGAGTCTGACACGATCAAATTACAAAACCTTAGATAAGATGTTTGCCTTTTTCCAAATATACAAAGAATGGGCCTTAAGGCCTATGATAAAAAGGTCCCAATTTAGGAGCTTCTAAGAACATGGGAGGTGTGGGGGAGTATAAATTGGTTAGTATTTTTTTTGAGTGAATGACTATAGCAAGACAATCAGTAGGGCCTGAAGACAAAGAATGCAGAAAGGAAATATTCTTTATACCTAAGGCAGGCATAAAATATAAAATTTGTATATTAATGCAAACTGCAGATGGATAAATATCCAGAAACGGATGATTCCCAAGCTTCTAGTAATTCCAATAAACAGTAAGTATTCAAATGTTCTTACTTTATATTTTAAAGGATTTATTTTTGCATTACATTAAGTTATCTTATTAAAAGTCTGCATAGACCTGGGCCGTACCCGAAATTCGAACTAAAACCGTTTCCTTTCATTGATTGCAACCTGGTAAAGTCAGGGCCGGGCGCGCACTCACACGCGCACGCACACACATACACACACACTCAGATCTCCTGCAAACTCGGGCTAAGCCTGAACTTTTTTTTTATCATATTAATCTTAAACTTAATTATTTTCGTTTCGATGTTCATTTTTTAGGAGGAAAAAAGCACCCTGGAAAAAAGCGAACCAGAAAAATGCACCTGTTTACAAATCAGATATTTTTAAAAAGTCTTATACTAATACACAGAGTTAATCTTTGAATATAAATGCTAGATTGAGATGATTTTTTGAAATTTAGATGTACTTGCTCTGTCAATACTGAGATGTGGGGGGGGATGAAGGGGCTTTAAAGGGGCTCAAGGGCTGAAGGGGTTCAAAACATATCATTGTCTCAATGATAAAACTTTGTAAGGTACGGAGAATTAGAATATAAACACTATATATATATATATATATATATATATATATAATTCACACTCCTTTGTTCTTGTAGGAAGAGCTCCAAATCTATCCTGGCGTTAGACGGTAGCATTTTATCAGGATGTTTTTTTAAGTATATAAACATTAGATCATATAAGATTATCTTAATTTTCCCCTCTCTTTGAGGAAGCAAATGGATGGGCGTTGAAAATCGATGGATGGGGGGGGGGGGGTACAAAATCCTTTCTCATAAAACTGTACAAGAGAACATAATCATTTCGTATAAAAAAAAAGACTTCACATTTCTTAAAAAGTTTATTATTGTATATTGTTTTATATGTATCTATTATTTATATTTATTTATTTAATATTACATTTATTTAATTGCATTTATATATTTTATATTTATTTTTAAAATATTATTTATAACTTGATTGTTTTTAATTTTAATTATACATAATAATTTATATATACATAATTATTACTGTCAAATTATATATTAATATTTTATTATATTTTATATTATGCTTATATATTATGATATAGATAATACATAAAATTAGAAAAATACAATAAATAAAGTATTAATAATAACAATAATAAATAATCTATAATTAATTAATTAATTAATTAACACAAAACATAAATTAATTAATTTACACAAAAATAAATTAAATATAAATAAAATTAAAAATAATGTATAAATAAATATAATTAAATAATAAAAATTGTACTCTTTAGTATTAATTTATTTATAAAAAAAGGATAATATTTTATTATCCGACATTATTGACACTGCTGTCATATACCCTTACCCTTACACCATCCCCCTTATACCTAGCGAATCTGCTGGGGGGGGGGGGGTAGGTACATGACAATAGTGTCAATAATTGCGAATTATCATTTTCAAACATTCTTGGTCAGTATAATTTTCAATATTAAATTTTATTTATTCATACACTTGTTTTTATTAATTCCTATCAGTTAATAATATATTACCATTTTTTAAATATTTAATTATAAATTAATGTTATTAATGTTAATGTTATTAATTTAATTAATTGCTGCATATTTGCGACCCCAAAAATTTGTAACAAGAGAATAGAATAAACACTAAATAAGGCGAAATTGGCACCCTTAATCAAATTTACTGGCTTGCCACAGCATCTTCTTTTTAAAATCAAACTTTCTCTTGTATGTAATAACGTGTGCAAGAGAAATTTTCTAAAAGATTGTGCAAACAGAATTTAAAGCTACCGTTCATTAAGGATTAAATGTCATGTGTAGTGTCAAATTAAGAGAATAATGAAACAAATTTCAATATATGTATACATTTCTAATTATTTTATTGTTAAACTAGCGGACCCGACATACGTTGTCCTGTCACTGACAGATGTTGTCCTTCCTGGCACCGACTCCAGAAAATCAAATAAATGTACGTAAATATAGCAATACGCACGATAAACACTACGCTCTTAATTTGATTTCTTATCACAATTATGTAAGGAAACTATTTTTCACTCTTAAGTACTTTTTGAAGTCGGTTCAATTTTTGATAGAAAAGTTTGTTTTTCTCTTTTTAGTTAAAAGTTAACGATTTTCTGAAGTCGCTTAATCAAAAGTATTATACAGGAAATATTGTAAAGCATACACGTTTGTCAGGAGTGGGGTTCGAACACGCGAACTCTTTCTTCAAGTAGCAGAGCTTAAATCTGGCGCCTTAGATCGCTCGGACATTCCGACCACACTCTATTCATCGTACTTATTCAACACTTTTAATTAGCGAAAAGTCACCAACTCTTAGTTTTTGCCTAATTACTAAAAAAGGGCTGAATAAATTTCGATGAAATGTGAATCTAAATCATTCTCGAATCCACTGGAACACACACACACAAAATTTCCTTAAAATTGGTCCAGTCATTTAGAAGGAGTTCAGTGACAAACACACGCACAGAAGATTTATATATATAAAGATAGAAAAAAAGAAAAGAAAAGCGAGGCAAGAATTTCACAATCTTAAAAAAGATTTCATATTCAAGGAGCAGTTCATGATTTACTCTTTTTTTTATATTCTCTAGTTTATTTATTTATTTTGCGATTTTCATACATTTTCATACATGTCTTTTATTTTTCCTTTTGCTACATTTTATTCATATTAAATTTCATTTCATTTATGAGTTATTAAACATATAATTGGTTTCTTAGCTGCAGAAATGCTGAACCTTGTACAGATAAAAAACCTTTAAACAAGTATTTCGTAAACTACTCAGTATTCTTAAAAAATAACAATGAAAGTAATCTGACATACAGACAGCATTGTTTTATTATATATATTTTTTAATAACAACGCAATTTGAGATATAGCTTTTATTGTAGATTAATTAATTTTCTAAAACTTTTTCCTAACAAATTTAACAGTTTAATTAAAAAAAAACTATTTCAATAGTCATTTATTTTTAATGCTTCAAAGTTAACAATTTCTTTCTGTACAATTTCTGTAACATATGTTTCAAGACATCTATTTTTCTCCATGCGAAAATAGCACAACCATTTTTCATCTAAAAGTATTTAAGTTTTCAGACATTTGATTTATCTGCCACATTAATCAGATTTCAGATACGCTTAAAAATATATTACAACGATAACAGATTTTCATCGAACCAAGCAAATTCAATCGGAATATCCGCATTTTGGCTTTTTAGAGAAATAACGTGAAAAAAAATCATTTGAATCGTTCATAGATAAGCGATATCAGCGATTTCCTTGCGTTTTTGATTCATAACATAAGAAAAAAAGTAGGATATTAAAAAAAAAAAAAGAAAAAAAGAAAATACAATTCTTCAAATTAAAACGCTTGAAGAAGGCTTGTGCTAGATTATCTTTCATGATTTTATTATTTGCTTTTAGTTAAATATAAAATGAATGTATTATAACTACAATAGTTGCAAAAAATTCGGAATACATTTTAAATATACATATATCTGTCTGACGGCTCATAATATCTTTACTGATTATGAAAAACAATAAAATTACATGCAAGATGTCTCAGGATTTATAGGACTAACTTCAAGGGGAGAAGTAGGACACCACATGGATTCAAATTTGCATAGTAACCATGCTCGGAAACGTTTTCCTAGCGCGGTAGTAACAATAAAAAACGCAAGAAAAACAGACTCGAATAAGAGGATAAGTTATGTTTATTATATTTAGCATAGCAAAAAATGAAGAAAACAAGAACATTGAAGAAACACCGATTGTCATGAAAGAAGGTGTTCGAAATTACGATCTCGGGCCGTGAAGCATGAAAGCACAACTCCAGCGCATGGAAGATCTAATTTTTTCGAAATTACTCGGAGTATTCCGAACTTCCCTAGCTACCACGATGTAACTTCTAAGCTCCTCAGCACTTTCGCGTGAATTTGCAGCAGTAAGAATAATAAACATGTTTCCTTATATCCTTTCTGTCTTGTGTTTTGTGTCGTCACTACTGTGCCAGGAAAATGTTTCTATCTACGACCTGCTATGTAAATCTGAATCCTTGTGATATCTTCCATCAACCCTTAATTTCGTTCCAAT